>OX608080.1:72804627-73118104 GCA_951509765.1 Sphenella marginata | reverse complement strand
ACCGCCCACTTTTTAGCATAAAAGCTCTGCTATTTTCAAAAGCGATTGCTTGGAATTTCAAGAATGTATTTCAATGAAATTTTGTGAGATGCTTCCCAATAGTATGTAGTATACTCCTGCCAAAAATTACGCAAATCGAATAACAAACAAGCAAGATTTACGGGCAAGTAGTTAACACCCTACTGCCTTTTTATACCCAGTAGTGCTTCGCACACAAGGTATATTAACTTCATTGGCCTAACGGTAGTATGTAACGGCATAAACGAATCGAGATAGATATTGACTTATATATATCAAAATGTTCAGGAGGAAAAGAGAAATTGATTGAGCCATGTCCGTCCGTCCGTCCGTCCGTCCGTCCGTCTGTGAACACGATAACTTGAGTAAATCTTGAGATATCTCAATGAAATTTGGTATGTAGGTTCCTTTTCACTTATCTCCGAGCGCTATTGAAAATAGGCAAAATCGGTTAAAAGCCACGCCCTCTTTCTATATATATAATATTTTCGAAAATACAAAAAGAGTGATTATTCAGTACATAATACACCTATAAGGATAATATTTTTTATGCACTTTAGCGTTAAGGCAACAAATACATTTTTGAAAAAATTTTTAAAAAGGGGCGTGGTACCGCCCACTTTTGGTATAGTCAAGTTTGGAAATATTATTTATCATAAATCAAAAACCGCTCAAGATAGCAAAACAAAATTCAGCACACATATTTATATTAATACAAGCAATATTTCGAAAAAAAATTATTGAAATCGGGTTAGGTCCACGCCCAATTTTATACGAAAGATTTTGAAAAGGATCATAGATATATTGTATATGCTATAACTTTGCTTAAACTAGCTGTATATCATTTCTATTTCACCTCTGAAGTGTTCGTGGGCAAAGAAAGTCGAAAGCACAAAATTTTTGGAAAATGGGAGTGGCCCCGCCCCTTTATGGGGGATTATTCCACAAAACTTTACATGCCATAACTCCGGTAAAAATTGACTTATTGGAACGATATTTAGAGAAAGTGTTCAACATATAAAGCTAACTCTTTGCTGTAAAAATAAACAAAATCGGTGAACGGACACGCCCACTTTTTGAACACAGTTCTAAAAAATTTCTTCGTTAAATTAAAATCGCGATATTTCCATAATTGTATAAGTTATTTAAATAAGATTTTACACACATAATAAGCTTTTTAACCAAAACTAAACTGTATACAAATTTTGTGGATTTTGGTGAAGTAGGCGTGGCGCCGCCCACTTTTTAGCATAAAAGCTCTGCTATTTTCAAAAGCGATTGCTTGGAATTTGAAGAATGTATTTCAATGAAATTTTGTGAGATACTTCCCAATAGTATGTAGTATACTCCTGCCAAAAATTACGCAAATCGAATAACAAACAAGCAAGATTTACGGGCAAGTAGTTAACACTCTACTGCCTTTTTATACCTAGTAGTGCTTCGCACACAAGGTATATTAACTTCATTGGCCTAACGGTAGTATGTAACGGCATAAACGAATCGAGATAGATATTGACTTATACATATCAAAATGTTCAGGAGGAAAAGAGAAATTGATTGAGCCATGTCCGTCCGTCCGTCCGTCCGTCTGTGAACACGATAACTTGAGTAAATCTTGAGATATCTCAATGAAATTTGGTATGTAGGTTCCTTTTCACTTATCTCCGAGCGCTATTGAAAATAGGCAAAATCGGTTAAAAGCCACGCCCTCTTTCTATATATATAATATTTTCGAAAATACAAAAAGAGTGATTATTCAGTACATAATACACCTATAAGGATAATATTTGGTATGCACTTTAGCGTTAAGGCAACAAATACATTTTTGAAAAAATTTTCAAAAAGGGGCGTGGTACCGCCCACTTTTGATATAGTCAAGTTTGGAAATATTATTTATCATAAATCAAAAACCGCTCAAGATAGCAAAACAAAATTCAGCACACATATTTATATTAATACAAGCAATATTTCGAAAAAAAATTATTGAAATCGGGTTAGGTCCACGCCCAATTTTATACGAAAGATTTTGAAAAGGATCATAGATATATTGTATATGCTATAACTTTGCTTAAACTAGCTGTATATCATTTCTATTTCACCTCTGAAGTGTTCGTGGGCAAAGAAAGTCGAAAGCACAAAATTTTTGGAAAATGGGAGTGGCCCCGCCCCTTTATGGGGGATTATTCCACAAAACTTTACATGCCATAACTCCGGTAAAAATTGACTTATTGGAACGATATTTAGAGAAAGTGTTCAACATATAAAGCTAACTCTTTGCTGTAAAAATAAACAAAATCGGTGAACGGACACGCCCACTTTTTGAACACAGTTCTAAAAAATTTCTTCGTAAAATTAAAATCGCGATATTTCCATAATTGTATAAGTTATTTAAATAAGATTTTACACACATAATAAGCTTTTTAACCAAAACTAAACTGTATACAAATTTTGTGGATTTTGGTGAAGTAGGCGTGGCGCCGCCCACTTTTTAGCATAAAAGCTCTGCTATTTTCAAAAGCGATTGCTTGGAATTTGAAGAATGTATTTCAATGAAATTTTGTGAGATACTTCCCAATAGTATGTAGTATACTCCTGCCAAAAATTACGCAAATCGAATAACAAACAAGCAAGATTTACGGGCAAGTAGTTAACACTCTACTGCCTTTTTATACCTAGTAGTGCTTCGCACACAAGGTATATTAACTTCATTGGCCTAACGGTAGTATGTAACGGCATAAACGAATCGAGATAGATATTGACTTATATATATCAAAATGTTCAGGAGGAAAAGAGAAATTGATTGAGCCATGTCCGTCCGTACGTCCGTCCGTCCGTCTGTGAACACGATAACTTGAGTAAATCTTGAGATATCTCAATGAAATTTGGTATGTAGGTTCCTTTTCACTTATCTCCGAGCGCTATTGAAAATAGGCAAAATCGGTTAAAAGCCACGCCCTCTTTCTATATATATAATATTTTCGAAAATACAAAAAGAGTGATTATTCAGTACATAATACACCTATAAGGATAATATTTGGTATGCACTTTAGCGTTAAGGCAACAAATACATTTTTGAAAATATTTTTAAAAAGGGGCGTGGTACCGCCCACTTTTGATATAGTCAAGTTTGGAAATATTATTTATCATAAATCAAAAACCGCTCAAGATAGCAAAACAAAATTCAGCACACATATTTATATTAATACAAGCAATATTTCGAAAAAAAATTATTGAAATCGGGTTAGGTCCACGCCCAATTTTATACGAAAGATTTTGAAAAGGATCATAGATATATTGTATATGCTATAACTTTGCTTAAACTAGCTGTATATCATTTCTATTTCACCTCTGAAGTGTTCGTGGGCAAAGAAAGTCGAAAGCACAAAATTTTTGGAAAATGGGAGTGGCCCCGCCCCTTTATGGGGGATTATTCCACAAAACTTTACATGCCATAACTCCGGTAAAAATTGACTTATTGGAACGATATTTAGAGAAAGTGTTCAACATATAAAGCTAACTCTTTGCTGTAAAAATAAACAAAATCGGTGAACGGACACGCCCACTTTTTGAACACAGTTCTAAAAAATTTCTTCGTAAAATTAAAATCGCGATATTTCCATAATTGTATAAGTTATTTAAATAAGATTTTAAACACATAATAAGCTTTTTAACCAAAACTAAACTGTATACAAATTTTGTGGATTTTGGTGAAGTAGGCGTGGCGCCGCCCACTTTTTAGCATAAAAGCTCTGCTATTTTCAAAAGCGATTGCTTGGAATTTGAAGAATGTATTTCAATGAAATTTTGTGAGATACTTCCCAATAGTATGTAGTATACTCCTGCCAAAAATTACGCAAATCGAATAACAAACAAGCAAGATTTACGGGCAAGTAGTTAACACTCTACTGCCTTTTTTTTATTAATTTTTTTTATTTTCATACCTTTCATGAACATGAGGAAAGGTATTACAGAAGTGTTTTTATCGAAAACAATCAGTTGCCTTTATAACAAATTTTCAGTTATTAAAATAGGCCTGAGTAAATTAGGATACCAAAACAGATCACTACTAGGTATTTAATGTTCGGTTACACCCGAATTTAGACTTCCTTACTAGTTTTTTTTAATTTTCACTTGGTTCGCTCCACAAATCTAAATAATTACAAAGCGAGCACTCCCTTTTTTGGTTTGTTTAATACTTTGTCGTATACACAAATATATATTCACTCTTGGGTGGCTTGTTTTTATAATAATACTAGCAGACCCGGCAGACGTTGTTCTGCCTGACCAGTGACTTCCCTAGAAATACATTTTCAACTATTTTTCTATTAATTTTTAACATTCCATTTATTGCAGTGCTTTAGTATATGCAATGTTTCCGGTTTTAACGTATTTGGTATAAACAAATAAATTTGTTGGATGTCCAACTCAAAAAACGAATCTTTTGAACTCAATGGCTATGACACAAACCATTATGCGCTGCTGAGCAGATGTGTAGTTAGTATTTATTTAATTATATCCTATATCTACCACTTAACGCCACTATTATGATTTTATGGAAATCCTATAATACTCTGGATGTGTATAAACGGCAATAACAAACAAAAAAATTAAGTGCTTTGATTAAGATTTAAGAACATTAAAATGTCACTAAAGCAAATACATTCAGGGATATAACGAATTGAAATATTACTTAGCTGTGGTCTTAGAACTGACCACTTTTCCAAAAAATTTACAAATGTATGTATGTCGTACCCCACGAAGATTTTCACGTATTGGAAAAGTTTAAAACAGATCAACCATAAACTTTGGACATTATGGAAGTACAAACAAAGTACTGAATACAAAAAATGTGGGCGTGGCACCGCCCACTTTTCCAAAATGACATAAATCTTGAAAAGAAGAACTGAAAAAAAACTTGAGTCAAATCTGTCCAGCCGTTCTCATTTTTTTCCTATCATTTTTGAATTGATTAATATGAAATAAGAAATTAATAATATAATTATGTGATAATACTTACATGTACATATGTATATATTTTAATTAAATATTTTTGAACAATGAAGCAATTGTATAAAATACGAATAACGGGGTTTCACAAAATGCGTTCACTACAAAATATGTACACATATGGATTTGATTTTTACTTATCCCTCAGCAACACGAAAACGTACATATGTACATAAGAATGTTAATTTTGTTTTTATTTAAAGCGTCATACATACATACATATGTATGTATGTACGAAGCGAAGTACCGCTACCGAGCGCTCGCTTAACTTAAATCGATTCATTTGGTTGACAGCGAACAAACACACAAACAGCTTTTTTTAGAAAAGGTGCTCCTATTGTTTAAACAATTTTGGTTAAATAATATATGAATCAACTATTTTTTTTGATGCAGAACGAAAGTAAATATTTCAAAGTTTAACTTCAAGTAAGTTTCATTCTAATCGGTGGATCCGTTTATGATTTGTGGCTGTGTAAACAAAAAAATGTATGGTTTTTTACCGATTTCCACTCCCCCTTGAGATATAAGGTATCCTATCTTTCAAGTTGGATCAAACTGTAGATGCTGTGCAAATTTCATTAAAATCGGTTGAGTAGTTTAGGAGCTCACCCTGATTGAACATGTGACACGTGATTTTTATATATTATAAGATATTAATAATATTTATAAATTGTATCGAACTAATATTCAATAAACAATTCACACATTTTCACATATATCTGAGAAAAAACTCAATTGCGTTCACATTTTTTGGTTTTGGATATCACGATATTTTGGTTTGGCTATTCAGGGAATTATATTCACGACTTATTTCCCACAGGCACATTAAATCTGTACCGAGATTTCTATCTGTGCAACTTTAACTATCACTTTTTTTAAATTCACAATTTTAAGGACACATTCCTTAAAGAGACAAGATATTTAAATTAATTAAGAAAATGGAGACATATGTATGTATGTACATACGACTCCCCGACTGCATAGTTTCATTCGAGCAAGACTGTGGTGCTATACAGGTCGAGGAATCGGACAAATACATCCTAGCAATATAGCAAGAAGAGTTGAAGTCATTGTGGAAGAAGAGCAAGACGGCTTATGAAAGCCTTCTTAGTTCGACAGACCTGTCCAAAGAAGACTTGCAGTCTTTACGGCAAAAGAATAAATCATGTTTCGCATGCTACGCAAAATGCATGGCTGCTATTAATGATGAGGTTGAAAGACTATACATACCTGCCACACCTGCCCCTAAAGTCTCTGAATCTTCCAGCAGAGAAAATAATATTCGCCTCCCTCCGTGTGACACCGAGGTGTTTAAGGGTGACTACGTTTCTTGGCCAACCTTTAGGGACTTGTTCACGGCCATATATATATTAAACAAACGCCTTACGCCGGTTGAAAAGTTATATCACCTCAACCAAAAAACTGAAGGGGAGGCAAAAGAAATTGTGCACAGGTGTCCATTGACCAATGAAGGTTTTACAACGGCCTGGAAAAATCTGAGTGACAGGTGCGAAAACAAACGTATCCTAGTCAATACCCAGTTAAAATCATTATTTAGTTTGACGGCAGTCGATAACGAATGCGGAACGTCAATTAAAAATTGCAGCGAGATATTAACAATTGCATCTCGTCACTACAATGCCATCAAATTGACATTTCGAATTGGGATGCAATAATAACGTACTTATGCTCCACGAAACTCCCGGAATGCACTCTGGCTTTATGGGAACAAACCCTAGAAAACAAAACAGAGATTCCAAAATGGGTGGATATGGACAAATTCCTGTCCAATCGGTTCCAAACGTTGGAAACCGTCTCTGACCTCCGGGGTAGCAAACCATCCAAAGCACCCAGGAGTCAAAATAATGCACGGGATAGGCCTGCGAAACTTGGAGTATACCAAGCCAGCGTCCCAAAAACTTCATGTAAAATGTGCAACAGTAAAGAGCACAAATTACGAAATTGTCCGAAATTCCGCGGACTAACCACTGCAGACAGAATAGCCTACATCAAAACCAACAATTGTTGCTTGAACTGCCTGTCGGCGGGACACACAGTGACACGATGCACAAGTTCATTTAACTGCAGCTCGTGTCACGCAAGGCACAACACCTTACTCCACTTGGCAACAGCTCAGCCAAAAGCAACTAACCAGAGGTGGCGTCAAAATTCGTCAGATGATAGGCCCTCAACATCACAGCAGGCGCGAGACAGTCTGGAATCTGAAAAGAGGAAAGATATTAATAACGTCTCGTCTTGTCATGCTAATACTACTAAGGGGGTATTATTAGGCACGGCCCGGGTTAAAATACACTATAATGGGGTCGACTTTTCTGCTAGAGCCCTAATTGACTCCGGTTCAGAATGCTCATTCATAACAGAAAAACTGAAGTGTAGAATTAACCTCCCATCAAAACGCTTGCACGTGCAAGTTTCCGGGATAAACAACATGCCGTCAGCACAGGTGAACGAGTCATGCTCCATTCAATTACGCTCCTTAACCGACCCATTAGTTAGCATCGACACAGTGGTCTTAGTCCTACCCCAATAAACGGTGGAGGTGCTTCATTAACGAACCAGTCGACCTCATCCTAGGAGGCGACATTTACCCCCAAATTATCCTCGACGGTATACGCAAAAACGTTTTAAACACGCTTCTAGCACAAGAAACCGTATTCGGTTGGAGCTTAACCGGTCGTGCAGATGCACCCCAACCAACCAACACGCGGGTATCATTTTTCAACGAAGTAAACCTGGACAAGCAGTTAGCCGCTTTCTGGGAGTTGGAGGATGTCCCTAAGAAAAGGGCTCTAAATGAAGACAACGCCTATTGCGAGGCACTTTTCAAGGCCACTACGGAACGGAACTGCGATGGGAAATATATCGTCGCCCTTCCATTTAAAGAGGATTTCCCTAACAACATTTGGTTAGGGCCTTCTCTAAAGGGCGTTTGCTCCCAATTCTATAGAAATGAGATGCGCCTAGCGAAGACTCCGGCCTTACAAACCAAGTATAATCGAGTTTTAGCAGAGTATGAGACGTTAGGACATATGTCAAGGGTTCCCGCTATCATACCACCCCATTCTACAGATTGCTATTTCCTACCCCATCATGCAGTTATAAAAGAAGAAAGCACTACAACAAAGGTCCGGGTGGTATTCAATGCTTCGTGTCCTACTGCTAATGGCACAAGCTTAAATGACGTACTTCATACAGGCCCAGTTCTTCAGGCCGATCTGACCATTCCGCTTCTTCGATGGCGATTTTTCAAGTATGTTTTCAATAGCGACATTGAAAAAATGTACCGCCAGATATGGGTAAAACCCAATCAGACACAGTTCCAAAGAATAGTTTTTCGGCCCAACCCAGGGGACCCCATACGAGTCTATGAATTACGGACAGTTACATTCGGAGTCAACTGCGCCCCGTTCTTGGCGATACGAACCCTTCATCAACTCGCTGACGACGAGTTACATTCGGAGTCAACTGCGCCCCGTTCTTGGCGATACGAACCCTTCATCAACTCGCTGACGACGTTGAGTCCTCGTCATCAACGGCAGCAGATATTCTTCGGACAGGCATGTACGTCGACGACGTGCCCCCCCTGCGGGTTGGGGCTTAGAATATGCCCGCGGTAGGCATACCGGTTGTAAGAGGCGACCAATATGCACAAAGGTAATGATGTGCAACTCGATGGTTGATCTACGGATATGATGCCTCCAACCTCTCATTACCCATCTTCTCTTTCCTTTCGGAAGGAGGGATCACATGACCTAGAAGGTTGCACTGGTCATACCAAATGGCTCCCACGAAAGTCGGACAGTACCGCAAGGGAGTAACGGATCGTACCGGATTCATATCCGGCCAAGAACTGTTATTTCGACAACACTCCCCAAAACCTTCGGGGAGTGATTTTGTTGTTAAAACAACAACAACAACGACGTGCTTGCAGGGGGACATAGCATAGACTCAGCAATCCAAGCTCGCGATGAAACCTCGCACGCATTGCAATCAGCGGGATTTTCCCTCCGAAAATGGACGTCGAACTGCAGCAAAATATTGCAAGGCATACCCAAACCTCATCCGTCTACATGAGGACTTCCTGGAGTTCGAGGATTCAAGTACGGTTAAACCCCTAGGGATCCGCTGGAACACGCATTCAGACTCCTTCTACTTCACGGCAAAACCCATCGAAAATAGGGATACGATAACAAAAAGGGCAATCCTTTCAGCCATCGCCAAACTGTTCGATCCACTAGGCTGGCTGGCACCGGTAGTCATAGTAGCCAAATTCTTATGCAAAACATATGGCTAGAGGGGACTGACTGGGACGAAAAGGTGTCTGCACAAACCCTAGATCGGTGGCTAAGCTTCACACAGGATTACGACGAAATCAATAACATTAGAATCCCGAGATGGGTTCATTTCACACCATCCAACGAGATGGAAATACACGGGTTCTGCGATGCATCAGAAAAGGCCTACGCGGATACAATCTTTTTACGATCCAAGGTAAGGGATCAGAACTACGTCCATTTACTAATGGCCAAAACAAGAGTGGCTCCTGTTAAAACGATATCACTACCCCGATTAGAGTTATGCGGGGCAGTCTTACTGGCCGAAACAATAGAATCGGTTCCCGACAACCTAAACTTAGGCAATTTCAATACGTATCTATGGACCGATTCAACGATCGTTCTGGCTTGGATCAGAAAACCACCATGCTCTTGGTCCACATTCGTGGCTCACAGAGTAACAAAGATTGTGGAAAAGGTGGGAAATCAAATCTGGCGACATGTACATTCCGCATCAAACCCAGCAGACATGGCCAGCAGAAGGATATAGTGAACAACACCTTGTGGTGGCAGGGACCTTCTTGGCTACAAGAAGACAAGACAAAATGGCCAATTCAAAAAAAATATTATGGTACAAACATCGAAGAAAAGAGAGTACAAGTGCACACAACTAAGCAAATACACAATAACGAGGACATTCTCGAAAGGTTTTCTAGTTTTTCAAGGGCTTTGAGGGTTATATCATACATTTTGAAGTTCTCTCAAAGAACTAATCCCAAAACAAAATCTTCTTTCAAGGCGGAGTCATACCTCATTTCGCCCGACGAAATTAAGGCTACGACTCGCCGTCTTATCAAATTATATCAACAGAAACATTATTCTGAAGAGCTAAGGGATTTAAAAACCGGTAAACCCATTGGGACAAAAAGTGAAGTCCTTTCTCTCAACCCCTTCGTCGACAGCCATGACATACTGCGAGTGGGCGGTCGTCTGTCTGCGTCCCTTGATCTCGCATTCAATGAACGCCATGCAGTAATCCTCCCGTACGACTGTCAGTTTACGCGTCTTCTCGTCCTATTCATCCATTGCAAACAAAAAGTTGACCGCGCAGATACGGCCAAAGTCACCTGTGCGGATTGTAAGTGCATTTTTCATTGTTTGTGCGCCAAAATGGACAAGGCTGATGTGGACTATATGAAAGCCAATAATATTAAGTTTAGATGTGATGGATGTTCCAATATCCGTCGCAAATCTATGCAGATACAGTCCGTGCCACCAATGGAAGTTGGTTTCGAGCTTCTCATCGCCTCTGCAACTCCCACTGCGCTAGTCAAGAATTTGCCTACAGCAGGTGCAGAACAACAAAAACAACATGGTAATACGATAGAAAACAAAAGCCACAACTTATTGAAATCGCAAACTCAGACAATCAAATCTCCGGGTCAACAAACTTGCGGATTAGCGGATAACAACACAGAGAGACCGGAAGAATGTTTACAAAAAATCGCGAACTCTTTGGACATCTCAATATCCCCATCTGAGATTGACAAATGCATAAAGCATAAAGCAAAAAAATGTCTCTTCGCCCACCCGCAATGTGGTATGCGTGCATTTCTCTTCTAATGTGACGAAGAAGAGAATTATGGCAGCGAGAAAAACAAAAGCACGTAAGCTGACAGCACGAATGTTTGATGGATCCAGCAATAATAATATATATATAAATGATGCTCTCACTGGTGTTAATCGAGCTTTGTTTACAGCGGCATATAAATTTAAAAAAGAGAAACATTATAAATACTTGTGGTTAGGGAAATCGAGCTTCCTATTAAAAAGAGCTGAAAATGAGAGGGTTATCAACATCAGAACTTTTGATGATATAAAATCTATTGTTGATTAGCTACTTAGTAGCAATATTTTTTCTTTATTTTCCTTTATTAATTTTTGCCGATGCTTGTTGACATTCTGATTGATGATAACCCAATCATCGCCAGCAAAATTTTTTTTCATGAATCGCCCTCAGTAGATTTAAGCGATATAAAAGTAATACATCAGAATATACGCAGCCTTAGGCAGAATTTTGATTTATTCATAAGTCATATCGATGCATTAGGTTGCCTACCAGATATTATCTTCTTAACTGAAATCTGGATTTATACTTATGAAATAAGTGATTACAGCATACCTAATTATAATTTTTTTGCCAATGCGAATGATAGATACAGTGCAGGAGGTGTTGGAGCCTTTGTGCGCGATACTTATGAGTGTACCGCAGTAAGTAGAAACCTAAATAGTGCTGATATGTTACAGCTTTCTCTTAATATAAAAGGTGAACAATTTGTTTTCTTAGGGGTATACAGACTACAATCTGTTCCTCAATCTTTCTTTATTCAAGAATACACTCCAGTTTCATATTGTGTGAGAAATCGACGAACTTTTTTATATTAGGTGATTTTAATTTAGACCTTCTGCATCAATGTAATACAACTGACGATTATTTCGCGTTAATGGCTGGAAATGGCTTAACTTCCTACATTAACGAGCCGACGCGCTTAAGTTCTGGTACGTGTATTGATCATATTTTTTGTCGCTTTAATGCCGTTCCATATAGACATTGCACAAGCTTTAACATTGACTTGCAAGTAACTGATCACACGATGACGGTTTTGCAAATTAATGGAATTGTTCTCGACAAACCAACCGGTAACCGTGTTCAGTCATCATATACAAAGGTTAATTTTCCTCGCGGAAAATGACATATCAGTAGCTTTTTGCATATTTTTAGACACTTTAAAAGCACACATTCAAAACTGTTCATATACGGTAATAAACCGTAATAAAAATGTGAGACTGAAGCCTTGGATTAATCTCGATCTCCTCCGGAAAATAAAACTCAAAAACCAATTAAGGAAAAAATGCGATAAGCATCATAGTAATAGAAGGCTTCGCGATAGATATAATAAAATAAGTAATACCACCAATAAGGCCATACGACTGGCGCGGGAAAACTTTTTTCGAAACAAGTTTAATTCAGCACTTGGTAATATTAAACAAGAATGGGGAGTTATCAATAGTCTACTTAATCGAAACTGCGTAAATTATAAGAGCATATAGTATTGCAAAATGATAGTCAGTTGATTACAGATGCTGTGGATGTAGCTAATAAATTTAACACACACTTCCCAACGATTGGGAACACAGTTTTGTCCAGCTGCAACTGTCAGTTTTCGAACGATCTACCCTTGAGCCATAATTCTCGAAATAGCTTCTTTTTTGAGCCTATTACAGGTTTCGAAATTATAAATATTATTAAAACTCTAAAAAGCTCACGTTCATGCGGTGAGGATTGTATTTCCAATTTAATTTTAAAAAATATATCTTTTAATATAGTTGATATTCTTTTACACTTATTTAACACTAGCATTTCACAGGGAATTTTTCCTGATGCTCTGAAATGTGCTATTGTAATTCCGCTTTTGAAAAAAGGTGATTATAAAGATGTAAATAACTACAGACCCATATCACTGCTCTCGTCCGTATCCAAGGTTTTTGAAAAGGCCGTTAAAAGAAGAATGGTAAATTTTTTAAATAATGCGAGCTTCTTTAGCGCCATGCAGTTTGGCTTTCGTTCTGGGCTATCGACAGAAACGCTCTGCTGGATTTTTGCACTAACGTCTACCAAGCTCTGGATGTGAAAAGAAGTTGCGCTGGTCTCTTTGTTGTCATAACCAAAGCTTTTGATATGGTTGATAGAGGTGTGCTTTTGGACAAACTATATACTTATAGGCAGAATGCAAAAAGTTAAAGTGGAATGTAGCTACAGTAGCTTACAGTGTGTAAATCTGGGCGTTCCCCAAGGCTCAGTTCTAGGTCCAATACTGTTCCTGATCTACATTAATTCAATATTTAAGCTTCCTTTGAGAGGCAGGCCCACTGCCTTTGCAGACGACCTCGCTATTGCTTACAGTACACCGAATTACTTTGAGTTAATATGTGATGTTAATCATGATATACATTTGCTACGAACCTGGTTCGACTCACACAAATTGATTGTAAGTAGTAAAACTAGACTTATATATTTCAACCATGCTATCAAAGGGCAACCAAGCTGTGATGTCATATTTCATTCCGCGGCTTGCTCTCGTTTTAGCATGCATCATGCGGCGTGTGCACAAAATTTCGCAATGAGGTCTTTTGATTGCAATAGAATCTGTAGTGAGAGCTGCTTCAGGGTTGAAGTCGTTGAAAATTTCAAATACCTAGGTATTAAATAGACAACCGCTTGAGTTGGTCTGAGCACATTAATACTCTAAAAAAATACTTTCTTTACACTACTCGCCACTTTTATCTTCTGAAAAAGTTATGTTCTGTGTCAACTCTAAAAACAGTTTACTACGACATATTTCAATCTAAACTGCAATATGGTATAACATGCTGGGGCGGCGCTTCGTCTAATAAGCTGTCGGCCATTGTAACAATCCAAAAGGGGGTTATAAGGCGCATATGTAGTGCAAACTATAGGTCTCACTCTATGTCATTTTTTAGAAAACTAGATGTATTTCCGTGTCGACACCTGTATCTATACAAAGTTTTAAAGACATTCTTTATAAGGTGTGGCTACCTAGAAAGCTTTCCTTCGGAAGTCTACAACTTACGAAGAAATCTACTTTCGCTCGTGCATATCCCGTATACTAGAACGTCACACTTTAGAAGCTTTTACACATACACGTCGTGCAAATTTTTCAACGCCCTTCCTGCAACTGTACAGGTAATAAGGAATTTAAACTTATTTAAAAAAGAAGTTAAGATGTATCTTTTTGGTTACAACCACTTTGAACTAGAAACGCTGCTGAGGACGACCCTTTAACTGTTCTTAAGAAGCTTAAAATTTGATTTGTTTCTCCTTAGATTTTAATTTTAATTATAATATAATTTAATTTTATTGTATAACTTAACCCTCAACAATAACTGCATTTCTGTACACCCCTCACAAATGAATTTACCATCACTGAGAGTGGCATTTAGTACTATGTTAATATTTTAATATATAAAATGCCAAACGCTTTTCTTTGCTGTATAGTAATTTGAGTTATGTAATGTAATATTGTGAGCTTTAGTTAATAAGTATGCCCTCCACGGCGAGAACCAGCTCATGTTGCGCCTCCTACGTACGCAATATTGGATCCCACGGGTCAAAAATACGATCCGGTTCACCATCCACAATTGCAAAGCGTGCACAATCTACCGTAAGCGAGCCCAAACCCAACTAACGGGAAACCTCCCTCCAGAACGCACCACCTTTTCACGCGCATTCACGAATACCGGGGTAGAGCCGGTCCGGACCATTTGATATTAAATCCTGGAAGAGGGTGTCGTCTATCAAAGGGCTACGTTTGCCTCTTTGTCTGCTTCACGACTAAAGCTATTCACTTAGAGGCCACTAGTGACCTTAGTACCGCAGCGTTTCTAGCAGCGCTCGACAGATTTGTTGCGAGACGAGGATGTCCAAAGAACATCTACTCCGACAATGCAACTAACTTTAACAGATAACTTACCTCCTAACAAATGGAGATTGGGTCGAATAGTGAATCTACATCGGGGACCTGCACAGCAAGGGGCCAGACCACCAGACCAATCACGAAATTGGTCCTACTTCCACCTTGTAATGAGGATGGAGGGAGGGAGTGATATTCCACTTCTAAGTCTCTCTAATTCCACTTCTAATTACTATTCGGATTAGAGAGCTTGAAGGCGCACTCAACGCCTTCTTCCAAAGAAATGTATCCCTCTCCTAGCTAACAACAAACCCACTTACCACCGTATTGCTCACCTAACAAGTGAGCCTATCTCCCAAAAATTCATACGCACTCGTTAAAATGTAACGAGGCCACCGAACCCTACCGCAATCGGAAGGACCGATCAGCCACAAGAAAATAAACGCACTCGTTCAACCGGAACGAGGTCAATCGAAACCCTATCGCAGACGGACGAACCGATCTGCCAGAGAAGTTGAGAATTTTGCGGCAACAATTCGCCGCAAATCACCAAAACATCGCATGCATGCCCATTCGCTCACACCACAAGACAACAAGAGTAACGCCCAGAGTCATAAAGGAGCCCTAGACGAAAATCCCCTTTTCTCATCTTCATCAACAGTTGGAGTTACCGGAGAGACTTACAAAATTCAACAAAATGGAAAACTTTGGCTCTTAAATAACCGTGTTATTCACTTAAGAGTCTTACAAAATTCAACAAAATGAAAAATTTTGGCTCCTGGAATACGCCTTCGCGACTTCGAAATCGAAGATTTTTTAACTAAACTTTGGAAAGCAAACAAGGAAATGTGGTGTCCTAGCAGCCGGGGCATACAATTTTCGAAGAGGAGAAAACCCTGCCCTGATCCATAAGTTTTTAGCCATTTGCTCGAAAGAAATGGACCCCCACGAATACATATATTAGCTTATAAAAATAGTAACGTGGGTATATTGCACAAAATAATAATGGAACCAGTTGCGTTCGTTTCTGTCATGTTTATGGGTCTATTTATGCATAACACATTTTGTAAATAAACCAAAATTGGGCTACTTTTATGACATATCTATGGTGCTAAATTTGGGACACGGGTATCATTTTTACTAGGCATCCCCTCACACAACAGAAACAGATACCGTGAAGTCCTTGCAGACAATATTATCCAATAAACAAAGAAGTAAGCTATTTTATTAAACAATATTCTCCAAGCGTGAAAAGTAAATGTTTTCCAAACGAGTTTGTGACAAAAATTACACAAACGGTTCGATATATTTTTGAATGAACTATCAGAGAGGTGAAAAGTTTCTCAGTTTTCAAAAATAATGTTTTAAATTTTTATATGCTTCATTTATATGTATTTTGTTATATGGACATCGTGGTCTGACGGCCACACAGAAGGACCTAGTTTCGATTCCCCCTACAGGCAACATGAAAAATCATTTCCTTGCAGAAGCAGACTGTATAAAAAATTGCAAGCAGCAAACCAAAAATTGGCCCTTCATCTCCTCTTGCACCAATAAGAATTTATTATAAACCATATTTAATAATAATAATAATAACTAGTAAGGAAGTCTAAATTCGGGTGTAACCGAACATTAAATACCTAGTAGTGATCTGTTTTGGTATCCTAATTTACTCAGGCCTATTTTAATAACTGAAAATTTGTTATAAAGGCAACTGATTGTTTTCGATAAAAACACTTCTGTTGTGAGTGGTAAATCAAATTATTACTAAATAACAAAATATAAATACCTTTCCTCATGTTCATGAAAGGTATGAAAATAAAAAAAATTAATAAAAACTAGTAAGGAAGTCTAAATTCGGGTGTAACCGCACATTAAATACCTAGTAGTGATCTGTTTTGGTATCCTAATTTACTCAGGCCTATTTTAATAACTGAAAATTTGTTATAAAGGCAACTGATTGTTTTCGATAAAAACACTTCTGTTGTGAGTGGTAAATCAAATTATTACTAAATAACAAAATATAAATACCTTTCCTCATGTTCATGAAAGGTATGAAAATAAAACTAGTAAGGAAGTCTAAATTCGGGTGTAACCGAACATTAAATACCTAGTAGTGATCTGTTTTGGTATCCTAATTTACTCAGGCCTATTTTAATAACTGAAAATTTGTTATAAAGGCAACTGATTGTTTTCGATAAAAACACTTCTGTTGTGAGTGGTAAATCAAATTATTACTAAATAACAAAATATAAATACCTTTCCTCATGTGTAGAGTGTTAACTACTTGCCCGTAAATCTTGCTTGTTTGTTATTCGATTTGCGTAATTTTTGGCAGGAGTATACTACATACTATTGGGAAGTATCTCACAAAATTTCATTGAAATACATTCTTCAAATTCCAAGCAATCGCTTTTGAAAATAGCAGAGCTTTTATGCTAAAAAGTGGGCGGCGCCACGCCTACTTCACCAAAATCCACAAAATTTGTATACAGTTTAGTTTTGGTTAAAAAGCTTATTATGTGTGTAAAATCTTATTTAAATAACTTATACAATTATGGAAATATCGCGATTTTAATTTTACGAAGAAATTTTTTAGAACTGTGTTCAAAAAGTGGGCGTGTCCGTTCACCGATTTTGTTTATTTTTACAGCAAAGAGTTAGCTTTATATGTTGAACACTTTCTCTAAATATCGTTCCAATAAGTCAATTTTTACCGGAGTTATGGCATGTAAAGTTTTGTGGAATAATCCCCCATAAAGGGGCGGGGCCACTCCCATTTTCCAAAAATTTTGTGCTTTCGACTTTCTTTGCCCACGAACACTTCAGAGGTGAAATAGAAATGATATACAGCTAGTTTAAGCAAAGTTATAGCATATACAATATATCTATGATCCTTTTCAAAATCTTTCGTATAAAATTAGGCGTGGACCTAACCCGATTTCAATAATTTTTTTTCGAAATATTGCTTGTATTAATATAAATATGTGTGCTGAATTTTGTTTTGCTATCTTGAGCGGTTTTTGATTTATGATAAATAATATTTCCAAACTTGACTATATCAAAAGTGGGCGGTACCACGCCCCTTTTTGAAAATTTTTTCAAAAATGTATTTGTTGCCTTAACGCTAAAGTGCATACCAAATATTATCCTTATAGGTGTATTATGTACTGAATAATCACTCTTTTTGTATTTTCGAAAATATTATATATATAGAAAGAGGGCGTGGCTTTTAACCGATTTTGCCTATTTTCAATAGCGCTCGGAGATAAGTGAAAAGGAACCTACATACCAAATTTCATTGAGATATCTCAAGATTTACTCAAGTTATCGTGTTCACAGACGGACGGACGGACGGACGGACGGACGGACGGACATGGCTCAATCAATTTCTCTTTTCCTCCTGAACATTTTGATATATATAAGTCAATATCTATCTCGATTCGTTTATGCCGTTACATACTACCGTTAGGCCAATGAAGTTAATATACCTTGTGTGCGAAGCACTACTAGGTATAAAAAATTAATAAAAACTAGTAAGGAAGTCTAAATTCGGGTGTAACCGAACATTAAATACCTAGTAGTGATCTGTTTTGGTATCCTAATTTACTCAGGCCTATTTTAATAACTGAAAATTTGTTATAAAGGCAACTGATTGTTTTCGATAAAAACACTTCTGTTGTGAGTGGTAAATCAAATTATTACTAAATAACAAAATATAAATACCTTTCCTCATGTTCATGAAAGGTATGAAAATAAAAAAAATTAATAAAAACTAGTAAGGAAGTCTAAATTCGGGTGTAACCGAACATTAAATACCTAGTAGTGATCTGTTTTGGTATCCTAATTTACTCAGGCCTATTTTAATAACTGAAAATTTGTTATAAAGGCAACTGATTGTTTTCGATAAAAACACTTCTGTTGTGAGTGGTAAATCAAATTATTACTAAATAACAAAATATAAATACCTTTCCTCATGTTCATGAAAGGTATGAAAATAAAAAAAATTAATAAAAACTAGTAAGGAAGTCTAAATTCGGGTGTAACCGAACATTAAATACCTAGTAGTGATCTGTTTTGGTATCCTAATTTACTCAGGCCTATTTTAATAACTGAAAATTTGTTATAAAGGCAACTGATTGTTTTCGATAAAAACACTTCTGTTGTGAGTGGTAAATCAAATTATTACTAAATAACAAAATATAAATACCTTTCCTCATGTTCATGAAAGGTATGAAAATAAAACAAGTAAGGAAGTCTAAGTTCGGGTGAACCGAACATTTAATACCCAGCGTTAGTTTCCAGAAAAAGGGGGCGGGGTTTTCATCCGATTTCGCCCATTTTAAAAACCAATCTATTCCCAGCCTAAACAATAGCGAATTTGGTGGGCGCGGCCACGGCCCTTGCTTACAAAGCATTAACCGCTTACATGAGCCAAAAGTACTCAATCAATCTTTTCAATGGTGATACCATGTCCTATATATAACTTTGGAAAAGAAGGCGTGCCATGCCCATAACTTTTAACGTATTTTGTGAAATTTTTGATATACGGATATATGTGTCCATTAATCAATATTTACATAATTTTAAAACAGTGGGTGGTGGCACGCCCACGGATTTTATTATGTTGTTTGTCCCTATTTGAAGATCAGTTTTCATTGCAGATCTTTATGATATTTTCACAGTGGCTTGTTAATAGTGAAATGTTGATATTTTGTTTATTCACTTGTAGGCGGTGCCACGCCCATTTTCCAAAACATTACCAAAAAACCTTTAAACAACACTAATAACATCATCAAGTGAATGAGTGTACTAAATTTTAGCATTATATCTTTATCAGTTAAACAGATATTGCATATTCCGGTTTCCTAACTCTCGTTTAGAGAACTTTAGTCCAAAAGTGGGCGTGGTCGTTCACCGATTTTTCTTATTTTCTATGGTAGTACTCTACATAAACATAAGATGCCTGGTACCTAGTTTCGTAAATCTATCTCACACCGTTCTGAAGTTATTAGCAGTCGAATTTGAAAATTGCGTGACTCATAAGAGCGCGGTGGCACGCCCACTTTCCAAAATTTTGCAAAAATAATGTAAAGAATATGAAAATTGATGTATGTACCAAATTATATTATTATAGCTGTATCAGTTAATTAGATATGGACTTTTCAATATTTCCACCTCCTTTCAATATAACTTTTATGAAAAAGAAGGCGTGGTCGCTAAGCGATTTCGTTTATTTTCTATATCTGAATTTAACACAACAATAGTATGCCCTCTACAAAATTTCGTTGTACTAGCATAAACTGTGCTGAAGTTATTGAGAGTCAAAATTTGAAAATTTCTTCAAATATATGTGGGCGGTGCCACGCCCCTTTTAAAAAAATTTGATAAAATCGGCCTTAGAACACCTAAATCAATACATATTGCAAATTTTATCATTGTAGCTGCTTCTGATATTGAATTAACCCGTTTTATACGTTTTTCGAAATTTTCGATATCGAAAAAGGGGCGTGGTTATGGTCCGATTTTACCCATTTTCAATAGCAATCTATTCTGAACCCAAATAAGTACGCATGCCGAATTTGGTGAAGATATCTCATTATTTGCTCAAGTTATCGTGTTAACGGACAGACGGACGGACAGACGGACGGACGGACGGACGGACGGACGGACATGGCTCAATCAAATTTTTTTTCGACCCTGATGATATTGATATATGGAAGTCTATATCTATCTCGATTCCTTTATACCTGTACAACCAACCGTTATCCCAACAAAGTTATAATACCCTTGTACTAGTACTAGTACGCTGGGTATAAAAAATTAATAAAAACTAGTAAGGAAGTCTAAATTCGGGTGTAACCGCACATTAAATACCTAGTAGTGATCTGTTTTGGTATCCTAATTTACTCAGGCCTATTTTAATAACTGAAAATTTGTTATAAAGGCAACTGATTGTTTTCGATAAAAACACTTCTGTTGTGAGTGGTAAATCAAATTATTACTAAATAACAAAATATAAATACCTTTCCTCATGTTCATGAAAGGTATGAAAATAAAAAAAATTAATAAAAACTAGTAAGGAAGTCTAAATTCGGGTGTAACCGAACATTAAATACCTAGTAGTGATCTGTTTTGGTATCCTAATTTACTCAGGCCTATTTTAATAACTGAAAATTTGTTATAAAGGCAACTGATTGTTTTCGATAAAAACACTTCTGTTGTGAGTGGTAAATCAAATTATTACTAAATAACAAAATATAAATACCTTTCCTCATGTTTATGAAAGGTATGAAAATAAAAAAAATTAATAAAAACTAGTAAGGAAGTCTAAATTCGGGTGTAACCGAACATTAAATACCTAGTAGTGATCTGTTTTGGTATCCTAATTTACTCAGGCCTATTTTAATAACTGAAAATTTGTTATAAAGGCAACTGATTGTTTTCGATAAAAACACTTCTGTTGTGAGTGGTAAATCAAATTATTACTAAATAACAAAATATAAATACCTTTCCTCATGTTCATGAAAGGTATGAAAATAAAAAAAATTAATAAAAACTAGTAAGGAAGTCTAAATTCGGGTGTAACCGAACATTAAATACCTAGTAGTGATCTGTTTTGGTATCCTAATTTACTCAGGCCTATTTTAATAACTGAAAATTTGTTATAAAGGCAACTGATTGTTTTCGATAAAAACACTTCTGTTGTGAGTGGTAAATCAAATTATTACTAAATAACAAAATATAAATACCTTTCCTCATGTTCATGAAAGGTATGAAAATAAAAAAAATTAATAAAAACTAGTAAGGAAGTCTAAATTCGGGTGTAACCGAACATTAAATACCTAGTAGTGATCTGTTTTGGTATCCTAATTTACTCAGGCCTATTTTAATAACTGAAAATTTGTTATAAAGGCAACTGATTGTTTTCGATAAAAACACTTCTGTTGTGAGTGGTAAATCAAATTATTACTAAATAACAAAATATAAATACCTTTCCTCATGTTCATGAAAGGTATGAAAATAAAACTAGTAAGGAAGTCTAAATTCGGGTGTAACCGAACATTAAATACCTAGTAGTGATCTGTTTTGGTATCCTAATTTACTCAGGCCTATTTTAATAACTGAAAATTTGTTATAAAGGCAACTGATTGTTTTCGATAAAAACACTTCTGTTGTGAGTGGTAAATCAAATTATTACTAAATAACAAAATATAAATACCTTTCCTCATGTTCATGAAAGGTATGAAAATAAAAAAAATTAATAAAAACTAGTAAGGAAGTCTAAATTCGGGTGTAACCGAACATTAAATACCTAGTAGTGATCTGTTTTGGTATCCTAATTTACTCAGGCCTATTTTAATAACTGAAACTTTGTTATAAAGGCAACTGATTGTTTTCGATAAAAACACTTCTGTTGTGAGTGGTAAATCAAATTATTACTAAATAACAAAATATAAATACCTTTCCTCATGTGTAGAGTGTTAACTACTTGCCCGTAAATCTTGCTTGTTTGTTATTCGATTTGCGTAATTTTTGGCAGGAGTATACTACATACTATTGGGAAGTATCTCACAAAATTTCATTGAAATACATTCTTCAAATTCCAAGCAATCGCTTTTGAAAATAGCAGAGCTTTTATGCTAAAAAGTGGGCGGCGCCACGCCTACTTCACCAAAATCCACAAAATTTGTATACAGTTTAGTTTTGGTTAAAAAGCTTATTATGTGTGTAAAATCTTATTTAAATAACTTATACAATTATGGAAATATCGCGATTTTAATTTTACGAAGAAATTTTTTAGAACTGTGTTCAAAAAGTGGGCGTGTCCGTTCACCGATTTTGTTTATTTTTACAGCAAAGAGTTAGCTTTATATGTTGAACACTTTCTCTAAATATCGTTCCAATAAGTCAATTTTTACCGGAGTTATGGCATGTAAAGTTTTGTGGAATAATCCCCCATAAAGGGGCGGGGCCACTCCCATTTTCCAAAAATTTTGTGCTTTCGACTTTCTTTGCCCACGAACACTTCAGAGGTGAAATAGAAATGATATACAGCTAGTTTAAGCAAAGTTATAGCATATACAATATATCTATGATCCTTTTCAAAATCTTTCGTATAAAATTGGGCGTGGACCTAACCCGATTTCAATAATTTTTTTTCGAAATATTGCTTGTATTAATATAAATATGTGTGCTGAATTTTGTTTTGCTATCTTGAGCGGTTTTTGATTTATGATAAATAATATTTCCAAACTTGACTATATCAAAAGTGGGCGGTACCACGCCCCTTTTTGAAAATTTTTTCAAAAATGTATTTGTTGCCTTAACGCTAAAGTGCATACCAAATATTATCCTTATAGGTGTATTATGTACTGAATAATCACTCTTTTTGTATTTTCGAAAATATTATATATATAGAAAGAGGGCGTGGCTTTTAACCGATTTTGCCTATTTTCAATAGCGCTCGGAGATAAGTGAAAAGGAACCTACATACCAAATTTCATTGAGATATCTCAAGATTTACTCAAGTTATCGTGTTCACAGACGGACGGACGGACGGACGGACGGACGGACGGACGGACGGACATGGCTCAATCAATTTCTCTTTTCCTCCTGAACATTTTGATATATATAAGTCAATATCTATCTCGATTCGTTTATGCCGTTACATACTACCGTTAGGCCAATGAAGTTAATATACCTTGTGTGCGAAGCACTACTAGGTATAAAAAGGCAGTAGAGTGTTAACTACTTGCCCGTAAATCTTGCTTGTTTGTTATTCGATTTGCGTAATTTTTGGCAGGAGTATACTACATACTATTGGGAAGTATCTCACAAAATTTCATTGAAATACATTCTTCAAATTCCAAGCAATCGCTTTTGAAAATAGCAGAGCTTTTATGCTAAAAAGTGGGCGGCGCCACGCCTACTTCACCAAAATCCACAAAATTTGTATACAGTTTAGTTTTGGTTAAAAAGCTTATTATGTGTGTAAAATCTTATTTAAATAACTTATACAATTATGGAAATATCGCGATTTTAATTTTACGAAGAAATTTTTTAGAACTGTGTTCAAAAAGTGGGCGTGTCCGTTCACCGATTTTGTTTATTTTTACAGCAAAGAGTTAGCTTTATATGTTGAACACTTTCTCTAAATATCGTTCCAATAAGTCAATTTTTACCGGAGTTATGGCATGTAAAGTTTTGTGGAATAATCCCCCATAAAGGGGCGGGGCCACTCCCATTTTCCAAAAATTTTGTGCTTTCGACTTTCTTTGCCCACGAACACTTCAGAGGTGAAATAGAAATGATATACAGCTAGTTTAAGCAAAGTTATAGCATATACAATATATCTATGATCCTTTTCAAAATCTTTCGTATAAAATTGGGCGTGGACCTAACCCGATTTCAATAATTTTTTTTCGAAATATTGCTTGTATTAATATAAATATGTGTGCTGAATTTTGTTTTGCTATCTTGAGCGGTTTTTGATTTATGATAAATAATATTTCCAAACTTGACTATATCAAAAGTGGGCGGTACCACGCCCCTTTTTGAAAATTTTTTCAAAAATGTATTTGTTGCCTTAACGCTAAAGTGCATACCAAATATTATCCTTATAGGTGTATTATGTACTGAATAATCACTCTTTTTGTATTTTCGAAAATATTATATATATAGAAAGAGGGCGTGGCTTTTAACCGATTTTGCCTATTTTCAATAGCGCTCGGAGATAAGTGAAAAGGAACCTACATACCAAATTTCATTGAGATATCTCAAGATTTACTCAAGTTATCGTGTTCACAGACGGACGGACGGACGGACGGACGGACGGACGGACGGACGGACATGGCTCAATCAATTTCTCTTTTCCTCCTGAACATTTTGATATATATAAGTCAATATCTATCTCGATTCGTTTATGCCGTTACATACTACCGTTAGGCCAATGAAGTTAATATACCTTGTGTGCGAAGCACTACTAGGTATAAAAAGGCAGTAGAGTGTTAACTACTTGCCCGTAAATCTTGCTTGTTTGTTATTCGATTTGCGTAATTTTTGGCAGGAGTATACTACATACTATTGGGAAGTATCTCACAAAATTTCATTGAAATACATTCTTCAAATTCCAAGCAATCGCTTTTGAAAATAGCAGAGCTTTTATGCTAAAAAGTGGGCGGCGCCACGCCTACTTCACCAAAATCCACAAAATTTGTATACAGTTTAGTTTTGGTTAAAAAGCTTATTATGTGTGTAAAATCTTATTTAAATAACTTATACAATTATGGAAATATCGCGATTTTAATTTTACGAAGAAATTTTTTAGAACTGTGTTCAAAAAGTGGGCGTGTCCGTTCACCGATTTTGTTTATTTTTACAGCAAAGAGTTAGCTTTATATGTTGAACACTTTCTCTAAATATCGTTCCAATAAGTCAATTTTTACCGGAGTTATGGCATGTAAAGTTTTGTGGAATAATCCCCCATAAAGGGGCGGGGCCACTCCCATTTTCCAAAAATTTTGTGCTTTCGACTTTCTTTGCCCACGAACACTTCAGAGGTGAAATATAAATGATATACAGCTAGTTTAAGCAAAGTTATAGCATATACAATATATCTATGATCCTTTTCAAAATCTTTCGTATAAAATTGGGCGTGGACCTAACCCGATTTCAATAATTTTTTTTCGAAATATTGCTTGTATTAATATAAATATGTGTGCTGAATTTTGTTTTGCTATCTTGAGCGGTTTTTGATTTATGATAAATAATATTTCCAAACTTGACTATATCAAAAGTGGGCGGTACCACGCCCCTTTTTAAAAATTTTTTCAAAAATGTATTTGTTGCCTTAACGCTAAAGTGCATACCAAATATTATCCTTATAGGTGTATTATGTACTGAATAATCACTCTTTTTGTATTTTCGAAAATATTATATATATAGAAAGAGGGCGTGGCTTTTAACCGATTTTGCCTATTTTCAATAGCGCTCGGAGATAAGTGAAAAGGAACCTACATACCAAATTTCATTGAGATATCTCAAGATTTACTCAAGTTATCGTGTTCACAGACGGACGGACGGACGGACGGACGGACGGACGGACGGACGGACATGGCTCAATCAATTTCTCTTTTCCTCCTGAACATTTTGATATATATAAGTCAATATCTATCTCGATTCGTTTATGCCGTTACATACTACCGTTAGGCCAATGAAGTTAATATACCTTGTGTGCGAAGCACTACTAGGTATAAAAAGGCAGTAGAGTGTTAACTACTTGCCCGTAAATCTTGCTTGTTTGTTATTCGATTTGCGTAATTTTTGGCAGGAGTATACTACATACTATTGGGAAGTATCTCACAAAATTTCATTGAAATACATTCTTCAAATTCCAAGCAATCGCTTTTGAAAATAGCAGAGCTTTTATGCTAAAAAGTGGGCGGCGCCACGCCTACTTCACCAAAATCCACAAAATTTGTATACAGTTTAGTTTTGGTTAAAAAGCTTATTATGTGTGTAAAATCTTATTTAAATAACTTATACAATTATGGAAATATCGCGATTTTAATTTTACGAAGAAATTTTTTAGAACTGTGTGGACGGACGGACATGGCTCAATCAATTTCTCTTTTCCTCCTGAACATTTTGATATATATAAGTCAATATCTATCTCGATTCGTTTATGCCGTTACATACTACCGTTAGGCCAATGAAGTTAATATACCTTGTGTGCGAAGCACTACTAGGTATAAAAAGGCAGTAGAGTGTTAACTACTTGCCCGTAAATCTTGCTTGTTTGTTATTCGATTTGCGTAATTTTTGGCAGGAGTATACTACATACTATTGGGAAGTATCTCACAAAATTTCATTGAAATACATTCTTCAAATTCCAAGCAATCGCTTTTGAAAATAGCAGAGCTTTTATGCTAAAAAGTGGGCGGCGCCACGCCTACTTCACCAAAATCCACAAAATTTGTATACAGTTTAGTTTTGGTTAAAAAGCTTATTATGTGTGTAAAATCTTATTTAAATAACTTATACAATTATGGAAATATCGCGATTTTAATTTTACGAAGAAATTTTTTAGAACTGTGTTCAAAAAGTGGGCGTGTCCGTTCACCGATTTTGTTTATTTTTACAGCAAAGAGTTAGCTTTATATGTTGAACACTTTCTCTAAATATCGTTCCAATAAGTCAATTTTTACCGGAGTTATGGCATGTAAAGTTTTGTGGAATAATCCCCCATAAAGGGGCGGGGCCACTCCCATTTTCCAAAAATTTTGTGCTTTCGACTTTCTTTGCCCACGAACACTTCAGAGGTGAAATAGAAATGATATACAGCTAGTTTAAGCAAAGTTATAGCATATACAATATATCTATGATCCTTTTCAAAATCTTTCGTATAAAATTGGGCGTGGACCTAACCCGATTTCAATAATTTTTTTTCGAAATATTGCTTGTATTAATATAAATATGTGTGCTGAATTTTGTTTTGCTATCTTGAGCGGTTTTTGATTTATGATAAATAATATTTCCAAACTTGACTATATCAAAAGTGGGCGGTACCACACCCCTTTTTAAAAATTTTTTCAAAAATGTATTTGTTGCCTTAACGCTAAAGTGCATACCAAATATTATCCTTATAGGTGTATTATGTACTGAATAATCACTCTTTTTGTATTTTCGAAAATATTATATATATAGAAAGAGGGCGTGGCTTTTAACCGATTTTGCCTATTTTCAATAGCGCTCGGAGATAAGTGAAAAGGAACCTACATACCAAATTTCATTGAGATATCTCAAGATTTACTCAAGTTATCGTGTTCACAGACGGACGGACGGACGGACGGACGGACGGACGGACATGGCTCAATCAATTTCTCTTTTCCTCCTGAACATTTTGATATATATAAGTCAATATCTATCTCGATTCGTTTATGCCGTTACATACTACCGTTAGGCCAATGAAGTTAATATACCTTGTGTGCGAAGCACTACTAGGTATAAAAAGGCAGTAGAGTGTTAACTACTTGCCCGTAAATCTTGCTTGTTTGTTATTCGATTTGCGTAATTTTTGGCAGGAGTATACTACATACTATTGGGAAGTATCTCACAAAATTTCATTGAAATACATTCTTCAAATTCCAAGCAATCGCTTTTGAAAATAGCAGAGCTTTTATGCTAAAAAGTGGGCGGCGCCACGCCTACTTCACCAAAATCCACAAAATTTGTATACAGTTTAGTTTTGGTTAAAAAGCTTATTATGTGTGTAAAATCTTATTTAAATAACTTATACAATTATGGAAATATCGCGATTTTAATTTTACGAAGAAATTTTTAGAACTGTGTTCAAAAAGTGGGCGTGTCCGTTCACCGATTTTGTTTATTTTTACAGCAAAGAGTTAGCTTTATATGTTGAACACTTTCTCTAAATATCGTTCCAATAAGTCAATTTTTACCGGAGTTATGGCATGTAAAGTTTTGTGGAATAATCCCCCATAAAGGGGCGGGGCCACTCCCATTTTCCAAAAATTTTGTGCTTTCGACTTTCTTTGCCCACGAACAATTCAGAGGGGAAATAGAAATGATATACAGCTAGTTTAAGCAAAGTTATAGCATATACAATATATCTATGATCCTTTTCAAAATCTTTCGTATAAAATTGGGCGTGGACCTAACCCGATTTCAATAATTTTTTTTCGAAATATTGCTTGTATTAATATAAATATGTGTGCTGAATTTTGTTTTGCTATCTTGAGCGGTTTTTGATTTATGATAAATAATATTTCCAAACTTGACTATATCAAAAGTGGGCGGTACCACGCCCCTTTTTAAAAATTTTTTCAAAAATGTATTTGTTGCCTTAACGCTAAAGTGCATACCAAATATTATCCTTATAGGTGTATTATGTACTGAATAATCACTCTTTTTGTATTTTCGAAGATATTATATATATAGAAAGAGGGCGTGGCTTTTAACCGATTTTGCCTATTTTCAATAGCGCTCGGAGATAAGTGAAAAGGAACCTACATACCAAATTTCATTGAGATATCTCAAGATTTACTCAAGTTATCGTGTTCACAGACGGACGGACGGACGGACGGACGGACGGACATGGCTCAATCAATTTCTCTTTTCCTCCTGAACATTTTGATATATATAAGTCAATATCTATCTCGATTCGTTTATGCCGTTACATACTACCGTTAGGCCAATGAAGTTAATATACCTTGTGTGCGAAGCACTACTAGGTATAAAAAGGCAGTAGAGTGTTAACTACTTGCCCGTAAATCTTGCTTGTTTGTTATTCGATTTGCGTAATTTTTGGCAGGAGTATACTACATACTATTGGGAAGTATCTCACAAAATTTCATTGAAATACATTCTTCAAATTCCAAGCAATCGCTTTTGAAAATAGCAGAGCTTTTATGCTAAAAAGTGGGCGGCGCCACGCCTACTTCACCAAAATCCACAAAATTTGTATACAGTTTAGTTTTGGTTAAAAAGCTTATTATGTGTGTAAAATCTTATTTAAATAACTTATACAATTATGGAAATATCGCGATTTTAATTTTACGAAGAAATTTTTTAGAACTGTGTTCAAAAAGTGGGCGTGTCCGTTCACCGATTTTGTTTATTTTTACAGCAAAGAGTTAGCTTTATATGTTGAACACTTTCTCTAAATATCGTTCCAATAAGTCAATTTTTACCGGAGTTATGGCATGTAAAGTTTTGTGGAATAATCCCCCATAAAGGGGCGGCGCCACTCCCATTTTCCAAAAATTTTGTGCTTTCGACTTTCTTTGCCCACGAACACTTCAGAGGGGAAATAGAAATGATATACAGCTAGTTTAAGCAAAGTTATAGCATATACAATATATCTATGATCCTTTTCAAAATCTTTCGTATAAAATTGGGCGTGGACCTAACCCGATTTCAATAATTTTTTTTCGAAATATTGCTTGTATTAATATAAATATGTGTGCTGAATTTTGTTTTGCTATCTTGAGCGGTTTTTGATTTATGATAAATAATATTTCCAAACTTGACTATATCAAAAGTGGGCGGTACCACGCCCCTTTTTAAAAATTTTTTCAAAAATGTATTTGTTGCCTTAACGCTAAAGTGCATACCAAATATTATCCTTATAGGTGTATTATGTACTGAATAATCACTCTTTTTGTATTTTCGAAAATATTATATATATAGAAAGAGGGCGTGGCTTTTAACCGATTTTGCCTATTTTCAATAGCGCTCGGAGATAAGTGAAAAGGAACCTACATACCAAATTTCATTGAGATATCTCAAGATTTACTCAAGTTATCGTGTTCACAGACGGACATGGCTCAATCAATTTCTCTTTTCCTCCTGAACATTTTGATATATATAAGTCAATATCTATCTCGATTCGTTTATGCCGTTACATACTACCGTTAGGCCAATGAAGTTAATATACCTTGTGTGCGAAGCACTACTAGGTATAAAAAATTAATAAAAACTAGTAAGGAAGTCTAAATTCGGGTGTAACCGAACATTAAATACCTAGTAGTGATCTGTTTTGGTATCCTAATTTACTCAGGCCTATTTTAATAACTGAAAATTTGTTATAAAGGCAACTGATTGTTTTCGATAAAAACACTTCTGTTGTGAGTGGTAAATCAAATTATTACTAAATAACAAAATATAAATACCTTTCCTCATGTTCATGAAAGGTATGAAAATAAAAAAAATTAATAAAAAAAAGGCAGTAGAGTGTTAACTACTTGCCCGTAAATCTTGCTTGTTTGTTATTCGATTTGCGTAATTTTTGGCAGGAGTATACTACATACTATTGGGAAGTATCTCACAAAATTTCATTGAAATACAGTCTTCAAATTCCAAGCAATCGTTTTTGAAAATAGCAGAGCTTTTATGCTAAAAAGTGGGCGGCGCCACGCCTACTTCACCAAAATCCACAAAATTTGTATACAGTTTAGTTTTGGTTAAAAAGCTTATTATGTGTGTAAAATCTTATTTAAATAACTTATACAATTATGGAAATATCGCGATTTTAATTTTACGAAGAAATTTTTTAGAACTGTGTTCAAAAAGTGGGCGTGTCCGTTCACCGATTTTGTTTATTTTTACAGCAAAGAGTTAGCTTTATATGTTGAACACTTTCTCTAAATATCGTTCCAATAAGTCAATTTTTACCGGAGTTATGGCATGTAAAGTTTTGTGGAATAATCCCCCATAAAGGGGCGGGGCCACTCCCATTTTCCAAAAATTTTGTGCTTTCGACTTTCTTTGCCCACGAACACTTCAGAGGTGAAATAGAAATGATATACAGCTAGTTTAAGCAAAGTTATAGCATATACAATATATCTATGATCCTTTTCAAAATCTTTCGTATAAAATTGGGCGTGGACCTAACCCGATTTCAATAATTTTTTTTCGAAATATTGCTTGTATTAATATAAATATGTGTGCTGAATTTTGTTTTGCTATCTTGAGCGGTTTTTGATTTATGATAAATAATATTTCCAAACTTGACTATATCAAAAGTGGGCGGTACCACGCCCCTTTTTGAAAATTTTTTCAAAAATGTATTTGTTGCCTTAACGCTAAAGTGCATACCAAATATTATCCTTATAGGTGTATTATGTACTGAATAATCACTCTTTTTGTATTTTCGAAAATATTATATATATAGAAAGAGGGCGTGGCTTTTAACCGATTTTGCCTATTTTCAATAGCGCTCGGAGATAAGTGAAAAGGAACCTACATACCAAATTTCATTGAGATATCTCAAGATTTACTCAAGTTATCGTGTTCACAGACGGACGGACGGACGGACGGACGGACGGACGGACGGACATGGCTCAATCAATTTCTCTTTTCCTCCTGAACATTTTGATATATATAAGTCAATATCTATCTCGATTCGTTTATGCCGTTACATACTACCGTTAGGCCAATGAAGTTAATATACCTTGTGTGCGAAGCACTACTAGGTATAAAAAGGCAGTAGAGTGTTAACTACTTGCCCGTAAATCTTGCTTGTTTGTTATTCGATTTGCGTAATTTTTGGCAGGAGTATACTACATACTATTGGGAAGTATCTCACAAAATTTCATTGAAATACATTCTTCAAATTCCAAGCAATCGCTTTTGAAAATAGCAGAGCTTTTATGCTAAAAAGTGGGCGGCGCCACGCCTACTTCACCAAAATCCACAAAATTTGTATACAGTTTAGTTTTGGTTAAAAAGCTTATTATGTGTGTAAAATCTTATTTAAATAACTTATACAATTATGGAAATATCGCGATTTTAATTTTACGAAGAAATTTTTAGAACTGTGTTCAAAAAGTGGGCGTGTCCGTTCACCGATTTTGTTTATTTTTACAGCAAAGAGTTAGCTTTATATGTTGAACACTTTCTCTAAATATCGTTCCAATAAGTCAATTTTTACCGGAGTTATGGCATGTAAAGTTTTGTGGAATAATCCCCCATAAAGGGGCGGGGCCACTCCCATTTTCCAAAAATTTTGTGCTTTCGACTTTCTTTGCCCACGAACAATTCAGAGGGGAAATAGAAATGATATACAGCTAGTTTAAGCAAAGTTATAGCATATACAATATATCTATGATCCTTTTCAAAATCTTTCGTATAAAATTGGGCGTGGACCTAACCCGATTTCAATAATTTTTTTTCGAAATATTGCTTGTATTAATATAAATATGTGTGCTGAATTTTGTTTTGCTATCTTGAGCGGTTTTTGATTTATGATAAATAATATTTCCAAACTTGACTATATCAAAAGTGGGCGGTACCACGCCCCTTTTTAAAAATTTTTTCAAAAATGTATTTGTTGCCTTAACGCTAAAGTGCATACCAAATATTATCCTTATAGGTGTATTATGTACTGAATAATCACTCTTTTTGTATTTTCGAAGATATTATATATATAGAAAGAGGGCGTGGCTTTTAACCGATTTTGCCTATTTTCAATAGCGCTCGGAGATAAGTGAAAAGGAACCTACATACCAAATTTCATTGAGATATCTCAAGATTTACTCAAGTTATCGTGTTCACAGACGGACGGACGGACGGACGGACGGACGGACATGGCTCAATCAATTTCTCTTTTCCTCCTGAACATTTTGATATATATAAGTCAATATCTATCTCGATTCGTTTATGCCGTTACATACTACCGTTAGGCCAATGAAGTTAATATACCTTGTGTGCGAAGCACTACTAGGTATAAAAAGGCAGTAGAGTGTTAACTACTTGCCCGTAAATCTTGCTTGTTTGTTATTCGATTTGCGTAATTTTTGGCAGGAGTATACTACATACTATTGGGAAGTATCTCACAAAATTTCATTGAAATACATTCTTCAAATTCCAAGCAATCGCTTTTGAAAATAGCAGAGCTTTTATGCTAAAAAGTGGGCGGCGCCACGCCTACTTCACCAAAATCCACAAAATTTGTATACAGTTTAGTTTTGGTTAAAAAGCTTATTATGTGTGTAAAATCTTATTTAAACAACTTATACAATTATGGAAATATCGCGATTTTAATTTTACGAAGAAATTTTTTAGAACTGTGTTCAAAAAGTGGGCGTGTCCGTTCACCGATTTTGTTTATTTTTACAGCAAAGAGTTAGCTTTATATGTTGAACACTTTCTCTAAATATCGTTCCAATAAGTCAATTTTTACCGGAGTTATGGCATGTAAAGTTTTGTGGAATAATCCCCCATAAAGGGGCGGGGCCACTCCCATTTTCCAAAAATTTTGTGCTTTCGACTTTCTTTGCCCACGAACACTTCAGAGGTGAAATAGAAATGATATACAGCTAGTTTAAGCAAAGTTATAGCATATACAATATATCTATGATCCTTTTCAAAATCTTTCGTATAAAATTGGGCGTGGACCTAACCCGATTTCAATAATTTTTTTTCGAAATATTGCTTGTATTAATATAAATATGTGTGCTGAATTTTGTTTTGCTATCTTGAGCGGTTTTTGATTTATGATAAATAATATTTCCAAACTTGACTATATCAAAAGTGGGCGGTACCACGCCCCTTTTTAAAAATTTTTTCAAAAATGTATTTGTTGCCTTAACGCTAAAGTGCATACCAAATATTATCCTTATAGGTGTATTATGTACTGAATAATCACTCTTTTTGTATTTTCGAAAATATTATATATATAGAAAGAGGGCGTGGCTTTTAACCGATTTTGCCTATTTTCAATAGCGCTCGGAGATAAGTGAAAAGGAACCTACATACCAAATTTCATTGAGATATCTCAAGATTTACTCAAGTTATCGTGTTCACAGACGGACGGACGGACGGACGGACGGACGGACGGACGGACATGGCTCAATCAATTTCTCTTTTCCTCCTGAACATTTTGATATATATAAGTCAATATCTATCTCGATTCGTTTATGCCGTTACATACTACCGTTAGGCCAATGAAGTTAATATACCTTGTGTGCGAAGCACTACTAGGTATAATAATAATAATAATAATAATAATAATAATGCCCAACGGATTACCCACCATATCCCGCCCGAACGGCGCGAGGGGCGCATCCGCATGACGCGCGGATTGTTCTTTCGTGCCGAGTCTTTGAAAGGCTTTGGTTTGTTAATCGTCGAGATCTAAAACTGCTCAGCTACAGAGAAAACCTCATCAGCTAAGTAAAAAAGATTACACAATTAATAAATCATTAGTTGACAGCGAAAAGTTAATTGTTAAGAATAAAGATAAGAAACAAAGGATATGAAAAAAAATTGTTGCTATGTATTTAGGATAGAAATAATTGACTTTTTTATGCTGTATAGTGAGTCTGAAATATCAAACGTACCAGAATGAGAGTTATAATCTTGACACAAACAACGAAAAGGCTCATTTAATTCAAAATTAGTTCGGCACTGTTTCAAGATAAGTGGTTTAAAATGTCTTGATGAACGAGAAGGTACATTGAAGTTCACTTCGCTCAAAAGAAACGGGCTTGCGATTGAACCATTTAGTAATTTAATCATGAAGACAATTCCAAGCATTTCCCTCCGACTAGAAAGGCTGTGAAGATTAATTAGTTTTAAGCGACTCGTATACGATGGCAAATTATACAAGGGATCCCAGTGAAGATCTCTTAAGGCAAATAGTAAAAATTGTTTTTGAACTGATTCTAAGCGATCCACGTGGACCTGGTAACGCGGGTTCCAAATTATAGAACCGTATTCAAGTATCGGTCTGACTAAAGTAGTAAAGAGAGTTTTTTTACATAAGGGTCGCTAAATTCTTTAGACCATCGTTTAACAAATGCTAGAACGCCTCTAGCTTTATTGACTGTTACGTTAATGTGGCAGTTGAAACTGAGTTTGTAATCCATAGTAACCCCAAGGTCAACAAAATCATACATTTGCTCAAGACAAAAAACGAAAAAACTTAAGAAAATGGTCGGGATTCAAACCAGACACCTTCGGATCAAAAGCCCACAACATATTATAAATAATATAAAATCACACATGCAACTAACTCAGCATTCTGTTCGTGCTGCTGCAACTGACGATACTGAGAGATTCTGTGAGATTCCCATCGTTTTACCTCTTCCTCTATTGTATTTCAGAAAGTGTATAATTTTAACCAAAATGGTTGCTGTTTCTCTTGCATAAGTTTTTTTGGCTTGAGACTTGGATATTGTGGGGAACGATCATGCCAACAGCCACCTCTGAAGTTACCCGTGACTTGCTTTTTGTTTGTTGCCCACGGGAGACGGCTCGTGCACTCATCTCCCAAACTATGGACGGCATTTTATTCCCCCGGCGCATCAATAAAATTTCATCACCCGCCCATGCGCCATGCCACAATAGGGCACTAATATTTGCGTCACACATTTGTGTGGCATGCACCGTTGGGGCATACAGAATGCTGCCCATTGATGGAGCATATGTTTGGCTGCTCATTGATGGGGCATATAGAAAGCTGCCCATAAAACCTGCAAAGATAAATTATTATTATTTCTTTCAAAAAAGGTGTTCATATTCATGTGTCAATCGCGGTGTGCCGGCCATCACCGCCAATGACACATGTATATCTTAATATATAAAAATCACGTGTCACATGTTCAATCAGGGTGAGCTCCTAAACTACTCAACCGATTTTAATGAAATTTGCACAGCATCTACAGTTTGATCCAACTTGAAAGATAGGATACCTTATATCTCAAGGGGGAGTGGAAATCGGTAAAAAACCATAAATTTTTTTGTTTACACAGCCACAAATCATAAACGGATCCACCGATTAGAATGAAACTTACTTGAAGTTAAACTTTGAAATATTTACTTTCGTTCTGCATCAAAAAAAATAGTTGATTCATATATTATTTAACCAAAATTGTTTAAACAATAGGAGCACCTTTTCTAAAAAAGCTGTTTGTGTGTTTGTTCGCTGTCAACCAAATGAATCGATTTAAGTTAAGCGAGCGCTCGGTAAATAAAAACAAAATTAACATTCATATGTACATATGTACGTTTTCGTGTTGCTGAGGGATAAGTTAAAATCAAATCCATATATGTACATATTTTGTAGTGAACGCATTTTGTGAAACCCCGTTATTCGTATTTTATACAATTGCTTCATTGTTCAAAAATATTTAATTAAAATATATACATATGTACATGTAAGTATTATCACATAATTATATTATTAATTTCTTATTTCATATTAATCAATTCAAAAATGATAGGAAAACTAGTAAGGAAGTCTAAATTCGGGTGTAACCGAACATTAAATACCTAGTAGTGATCTGTTTTGGTATCCTAATTTACTCAGGCCTATTTTAATAACTGAAAATTTGTTATAAAGGCAACTGATTGTTTTCGATAAAAACACTTCTGTTGTGAGTGGTAAATCAAATTATTACTAAATAACAAAATATAAATACCTTTCCTCATGTTCATGAAAGGTATGAAAATAAAAAAAATTAATAAAAACTAGTAAGGAAGTCTAAATTCGGGTGTAACCGAACATTAAATACCTAGTAGTGATCTGTTTTGGTATCCTAATTTACTCAGGCCTATTTTAATAACTGAAAATTTGTTATAAAGGCAACTGATTGTTTTCGATAAAAACACTTCTGTTGTGAGTGGTAAATCAAATTATTACTAAATAACAAAATATAAATACCTTTTCTCATGTTCATGAAAGGTATGAAAATAAAAAAAATTAATAAAAACTAGTAAGGAAGTCTAAATTCGGGTGTAACCGAACATTAAATACCTAGTAGTGATCTGTTTTGGTATCCTAATTTACTCAGGCCTATTTTAATAACTGAAAATTTGTTATAAAGGCAACTGATTGTTTTCGATAAAAACACTTCTGTTGTGAGTGGTAAATCAAATTATTACTAAATAACAAAATATAAATACCTTTCCTCATGTTCATGAAAGGTATGAAAATAAAAAAAATTAATAAAAACTAGTAAGGAAGTCTAAATTCGGGTGTAACCGAACATTAAATACCTAGTAGTGATCTGTTTTGGTATCCTAATTTACTCAGGCCTATTTTAATAACTGAAAATTTGTTATAAAGGCAACTGATTGTTTTCGATAAAAACACTTCTGTTGTGAGTGGTAAATCAAATTATTACTAAATAACAAAATATAAATACCTTTCCTCATGTTCATGAAAGGTATGAAAATAAAAAAAATTAATAAAAAAAAGGCAGTAGAGTGTTAACTACTTGCCCGTAAATCTTGCTTGTTTGTTATTCGATTTGCGTAATTTTTGGCAGGAGTATACTACATACTATTGGGAAGTATCTCACAAAATTTCATTGAAATACATTCTTCAAATTCCAAGCAATCGCTTTTGAAAATAGCAGAGCTTTTATGCTAAAAAGTGGGCGGCGCCACGCCTACTTCACCAAAATCCACAAAATTTGTATACAGTTTAGTTTTGGTTAAAAAGCTTATTATGTGTGTAAAATCTTATTTAAATAACTTATACAATTATGGAAATATCGCGATTTTAATTTTACGAAGAAATTTTTTAGAACTGTGTTCAAAAAGTGGGCGTGTCCGTTCACCGATTTTGTTTATTTTTACAGCAAAGAGTTAGCTTTATATGTTGAACACTTTCTCTAAATATCGTTCCAATAAGTCAATTTTTACCGGAGTTATGGCATGTAAAGTTTTGTGGAATAATCCCCCATAAAGGGGCGGGGCCACTCCCATTTTCCAAAAATTTTGTGCTTTCGACTTTCTTTGCCCACGAACACTTCAGAGGTGAAATAGAAATGATATACAGCTAGTTTAAGCAAAGTTATAGCATATACAATATATCTATGATCCTTTTCAAAATCTTTCGTATAAAATTGGGCGTGGACCTAACCCGATTTCAATAATTTTTTTTCGAAATATTGCTTGTATTAATATAAATATGTGTGCTTAATTTTGTTTTGCTATCTTGAGCGGTTTTTGATTTATGATAAATAATATTTCCAAACTTGACTATATCAAAAGTGGGCGGTACCACGCCCCTTTTTAAAAATTTTTTCAAAAATGTATTTGTTGCCTTAACGCTAAAGTGCATACCAAATATTATCCTTATAGGTGTATTATGTACTGAATAATCACTCTTTTTGTATTTTCGAAAATATTATATATATAGAAAGAGGGCGTGGCTTTTAACCGATTTTGCCTATTTTCAATAGCGCTCGGAGATAAGTGAAAAGGAACCTACATACCAAATTTCATTGAGATATCTCAAGATTTACTCAAGTTATCGTGTTCACAGACGGACGGACGGACGGACGGACGGACGGACGGACATGGCTCAATCAATTTCTCTTTTCCTCCTGAACATTTTGATATATATAAGTCAATATCTATCTCGATTCGTTTATGCCGTTACATACTACCGTTAGGCCAATGAAGTTAATATACCTTATGTGCGAAGCACTACTAGGTATAACTAGTAAGGAAGTCTAAATTCGGGTGTAACCGAACATTAAATACCTAGTAGTGATCTGTTTTGGTATCCTAATTTACTCAGGCCTATTTTAATAACTGAAAATTTGTTATAAAGGCAACTGATTGTTTTCGATAAAAACACTTCTGTTGTGAGTGGTAAATCAAATTATTACTAAATAACAAAATATAAATACCTTTCCTCATGTTCATGAAAGGTATGAAAATAAAAAAAATTAATAAAAACTAGTAAGGAAGTCTAAATTCGGGTGTAACCGAACATTAAATACCTAGTAGTGATCTGTTTTGGTATCCTAATTTACTCAGGCCTATTTTAATAACTGAAAATTTGTTATAAAGGCAACTGATTGTTTTCGATAAAAACACTTCTGTTGTGAGTGGTAAATCAAATTATTACTAAATAACAAAATATAAATACCTTTCCTCATGTTCATGAAAGGTATGAAAATAAAAAAAATTAATAAAAACTAGTAAGGAAGTCTAAATTCGGGTGTAACCGAACATTAAATACCTAGTAGTGATCTGTTTTGGTATCCTAATTTACTCAGGCCTATTTTAATAACTGAAAATTTGTTATAAAGGCAACTGATTGTTTTCGATAAAAACACTTCTGTTGTGAGTGGTAAATCAAATTATTACTAAATAACAAAATATAAATACCTTTCCTCATGTTCATGAAAGGTATGAAAATAAAAAAAACTAGTAAGGAAGTCTAAATTCGGGTGTAACCGAACATTAAATACCTAGTAGTGATCTGTTTTGGTATCCTAATTTACTCAGGCCTATTTTAATAACTGAAAATTTGTTATAAAGGCAACTGATTGTTTTCGATAAAAACACTTCTGTTGTGAGTGGTAAATCAAATTATTACTAAATAACAAAATATAAATACCTTTCCTCATGTTCATGAAAGGTATGAAAATAAAAAAAATTAATAAAAACTAGTAAGGAAGTCTAAATTCGGGTGTAACCGAACATTAAATACCTAGTAGTGATCTGTTTTGGTATCCTAATTTACTCAGGCCTATTTTAATAACTGAAAATTTGTTATAAAGGCAACTGATTGTTTTCGATAAAAACACTTCTGTTGTGAGTGGTAAATCAAATTATTACTAAATAACAAAATATAAATACCTTTCCTCATGTTCATGAAAGGTATGAAAATAAAAAAAATTAATAAAAAAAAGGCAGTAGAGTGTTAACTACTTGCCCGTAAATCTTGCTTGTTTGTTATTCGATTTGCGTAATTTTTGGCAGGAGTATACTACATACTATTGGGAAGTATCTCACAAAATTTCATTGAAATACATTCTTCAAATTCCAAGCAATCGCTTTTGAAAATAGCAGAGCTTTTATGCTAAAAAGTGGGCGGCGCCACGCCTACTTCACCAAAATCCACAAAATTTGTATACAGTTTAGTTTTGGTTAAAAAGCTTATTATGTGTGTAAAATCTTATTTAAATAACTTATACAATTATGGAAATATCGCGATTTTAATTTTACGAAGAAATTTTTTAGAACTGTGTTCAAAAAGTGGGCGTGTCCGTTCACCGATTTTGTTTATTTTTACAGCAAAGAGTTAGCTTTTTATGTTGAACACTTTCTCTAAATATCGTTCCAATAAGTCAATTTTTACCGGAGTTATGGCATGTAAAGTTTTGTGGAATAATCCCCCATAAAGGGGCGGGGCCACTCCCATTTTCCAAAAATTTTGTGCTTTCGACTTTCTTTGCCCACGAACACTTCAGAGGTGAAATAGAAATGATATACAGCTAGTTTAAGCAAAGTTATAGCATATACAATATATCTATGATCCTTTTCAAAATCTTTCGTATAAAATTGGGCGTGGACCTAACCCGATTTCAATAATTTTTTTTCGAAATATTGCTTGTATTAATATAAATATGTGTGCTGAATTTTGTTTTGCTATCTTGAGCGGTTTTTGATTTATGATAAATAATATTTCCAAACTTGACTATATCAAAAGTGGGCGGTACCACGCCCCTTTTTAAAAATTTTTTCAAAAATGTATTTGTTGCCTTAACGCTAAAGTGCATACCAAATATTATCCTTATAGGTGTATTATGTACTGAATAATCACTCTTTTTGTATTTTCGAAAATATTATATATATAGAAAGAGGGCGTGGCTTTTAACCGATTTTGCCTATTTTCAATAGCGCTCGGAGATAAGTGAAAAGGAACCTACATACCAAATTTCATTGAGATATCTCAAGATTTACTCAAGTTATCGTGTTCACAGACGGACGGACGGACGGACGGACGGACATGGCTCAATCAATTTCTCTTTTCCTCCTGAACATTTTGATATATATAAGTCAATATCTATCTCGATTCGTTTATGCCGTTACATACTACCGTTAGGCCAATGAAGTTAATATACCTTGTGTGCGAAGCACTACTAGGTATAACTAGTAAGGAAGTCTAAATTCGGGTGTAACCGAACATTAAATACCTAGTAGTGATCTGTTTTGGTATCCTAATTTACTCAGGCCTATTTTAATAACTGAAAATTTGTTATAAAGGCAACTGATTGTTTTCGATAAAAACACTTCTGTTGTGAGTGGTAAATCAAATTATTACTAAATAACAAAATATAAATACCTTTCCTCATGTTCATGAAAGGTATGAAAATAAAAAAAATTAATAAAAACTAGTAAGGAAGTCTAAATTCGGGTGTAACCGAACATTAAATACCTAGTAGTGATCTGTTTTGGTATCCTAATTTACTCAGGCCTATTTTAATAACTGAAAATTTGTTATAAAGGCAACTGATTGTTTTCGATAAAAACACTTCTGTTGTGAGTGGTAAATCAAATTATTACTAAATAACAAAATATAAATACCTTTCCTCATGTTCATGAAAGGTATGAAAATAAAAAAAATTAATAAAAAAAAGGCAGTAGAGTGTTAACTACTTGCCCGTAAATCTTGCTTGTTTGTTATTCGATTTGCGTAATTTTTGGCAGGAGTATACTACATACTATTGGGAAGTATCTCACAAAATTTCATTGAAATACATTCTTCAAATTCCAAGCAATCGCTTTTGAAAATAGCAGAGCTTTTATGCTAAAAAGTGGGCGGCGCCACGCCTACTTCACCAAAATCCACAAAATTTGTATACAGTTTAGTTTTGGTTAAAAAGCTTATTATGTGTGTAAAATCTTATTTAAATAACTTATACAATTATGGAAATATCGCGATTTTAATTTTACGAAGAAATTTTTTAGAACTGTGTTCAAAAAGTGGGCGTGTCCGTTCACCGATTTTGTTTATTTTTACAGCAAAGAGTTAGCTTTTTATGTTGAACACTTTCTCTAAATATCGTTCCAATAAGTCAATTTTTACCGGAGTTATGGCATGTAAAGTTTTGTGGAATAATCCCCCATAAAGGGGCGGGGCCACTCCCATTTTCCAAAAATTTTATGCTTTCGACTTTCTTTGCCCACGAACACTTCAGAGGTGAAATAGAAATGATATACAGCTAGTTTAAGCAAAGTTATAGCATATACAATATATCTATGATCCTTTTCAAAATCTTTCGTATAAAATTGGGCGTGGACCTAACCCGATTTCAATAATTTTTTTTCGAAATATTGCTTGTATTAATATAAATATGTGTGCTGAATTTTGTTTTGCTATCTTGAGCGGTTTTTGATTTATGATAAATAATATTTCCAAACTTGACTATATCAAAAGTGGGCGGTACCACGCCCCTTTTTAAAAATTTTTTCAAAAATGTATTTGTTGCCTTAACGCTAAAGTGCATACCAAATATTATCCTTATAGGTGTATTATGTACTGAATAATCACTCTTTTTGTATTTTCGAAAATATTATATATATAGAAAGAGGGCGTGGCTTTTAACCGATTTTGCCTATTTTCAATAGCGCTCGGAGATAAGTGAAAAGGAACCTACATACCAAATTTCATTGAGATATCTCAAGATTTACTCAAGTTATCGTGTTCACAGACGGACGGACGGACGGACGGACGGACGGACGGACATGGCTCAATCAATTTCTCTTTTCCTCCTGAACATTTTGATATATATAAGTCAATATCTATCTCGATTCGTTTATGCCGTTACATACTACCGTTAGGCCAATGAAGTTAATATACCTTGTGTGCGAAGCACTACTAGGTATAACTAGTAAGGAAGTCTAAATTCGGGTGTAACCGAACATTAAATACCTAGTAGTGATCTGTTTTGGTATCCTAATTTACTCAGGCCTATTTTAATAACTGAAAATTTGTTATAAAGGCAACTGATTGTTTTCGATAAAAACACTTCTGTTGTGAGTGGTAAATCAAATTATTACTAAATAACAAAATATAAATACCTTTCCTCATGTTCATGAAAGGTATGAAAATAAAAAAAATTAATAAAAACTAGTAAGGAAGTCTAAATTCGGGTGTAACCGAACATTAAATACCTAGTAGTGATCTGTTTTGGTATCCTAATTTACTCAGGCCTATTTTAATAACTGAAAATTTGTTATAAAGGCAACTGATTGTTTTCGATAAAAACACTTCTGTTGTGAGTGGTAAATCAAATTATTACTAAATAACAAAATATAAATACCTTTCCTCATGTTCATGAAAGGTATGAAAATAAAAAAAATTAATAAAAAAAAGGCAGTAGAGTGTTAACTACTTGCCCGTAAATCTTGCTTGTTTGTTATTCGATTTGCGTAATTTTTGGCAGGAGTATACTACATACTATTGGGAAGTATCTCACAAAATTTCATTGAAATACATTCTTCAAATTCCAAGCAATCGCTTTTGAAAATAGCAGAGCTTTTATGCTAAAAAGTGGGCGGCGCCACGCCTACTTCACCAAAATCCACAAAATTTGTATACAGTTTAGTTTTGGTTAAAAAGCTTATTATGTGTGTAAAATCTTATTTAAATAACTTATACAATTATGGAAATATCGCGATTTTAATTTTACGAAGAAATTTTTTAGAACTGTGTTCAAAAAGTGGGCGTGTCCGTTCACCGATTTTGTTTATTTTTACAGCAAAGAGTTAGCTTTATATGTTGAACACTTTCTCTAAATATCGTTCCAATAAGTCAATTTTTACCGGAGTTATGGCATGTAAAGTTTTGTGGAATAATCCCCCATAAAGGGGCGGGGCCACTCCCATTTTCCAAAAATTTTGTGCTTTCGACTTTCTTTGCCCACGAACACTTCAGAGGTGAAATAGAAATGATATACAGCTAGTTTAAGCAAAGTTATAGCATATACAATATATCTATGATCCTTTTCAAAATCTTTCGTATAAAATTGGGCGTGGACCTAACCCGATTTCAATAATTTTTTTTCGAAATATTGCTTGTATTAATATAAATATGTGTGCTGAATTTTGTTTTGCTATCTTGAGCGGTTTTTGATTTATGATAAATAATATTTCCAAACTTGACTATATCAAAAGTGGGCGGTACCACGCCCCTTTTTAAAAATTTTTTCAAAAATGTATTTGTTGCCTTAACGCTAAAGTGCATACCAAATATTATCCTTATAGGTGTATTATGTACTGAATAATCACTCTTTTTGTATTTTCGAAAATATTATATATATAGAAAGAGGGCGTGGCTTTTAACCGATTTTGCCTATTTTCAATAGCGCTCGGAGATAAGTGAAAAGGAACCTACATACCAAATTTCATTGAGATATCTCAAGATTTACTCAAGTTATCGTGTTCACAGACGGACGGACGGACGGACGGACGGACGGACGGACGGACGGACATGGCTCAATCAATTTCTCTTTTCCTCCTGAACATTTTGATATATATAAGTCAATATCTATCTCGATTCGTTTATGCCGTTACATACTACCGTTAGGCCAATGAAGTTAATATACCTTGTGTGCGAAGCACTACTAGGTATAAAAAGGCAGTAGAGTGTTAACTACTTGCCCGTAAATCTTGCTTGTTTGTTATTCGATTTGCGTAATTTTTGGCAGGAGTATACTACATACTATTGGGAAGTATCTCACAAAATTTCATTGAAATACATTCTTCAAATTCCAAGCAATCGCTTTTGAAAATAGCAGAGCTTTTATGCTAAAAAGTGGGCGGCGCCACGCCTACTTCACCAAAATCCACAAAATTTGTATACAGTTTAGTTTTGGTTAAAAAGCTTATTATGTGTGTAAAATCTTATTTAAATAACTTATACAATTATGGAAATATCGCGATTTTAATTTTACGAAGAAATTTTTTAGAACTGTGTTCAAAAAGTGGGCGTGTCCGTTCACCGATTTTGTTTATTTTTACAGCAAAGAGTTAGCTTTATATGTTGAACACTTTCTCTAAATATCGTTCCAATAAGTCAATTTTTACCGGAGCTATGGCATGTAAAGTTTTGTGGAATAATCCCCCATAAAGGGGCGGGGCCACTCCCATTTTCCAAAAATTTTGTGCTTTCGACTTTCTTTGCCCACGAACACTTCAGAGGTGAAATAGAAATGATATACAGCTAGTTTAAGCAAAGTTATAGCATATACAATATATCTATGATCCTTTTCAAAATCTTTCGTATAAAATTGGGCGTGGACCTAACCCGATTTCAATAATTTTTTTTCGAAATATTGCTTGTATTAATATAAATATGTGTGCTGAATTTTGTTTTGCTATCTTGAGCGGTTTTTGATTTATGATAAATAATATTTCCAAACTTGACTATATCAAAAGTGGGCGGTACCACGCCCCTTTTTAAAAATTTTTTCAAAAATGTATTTGTTGCCTTAACGCTAAAGTGCATACCAAATATTATCCTTATAGGTGTATTATGTACTGAATAATCACTCTTTTTGTATTTTCGAAAATATTATATATATAGAAAGAGGGCGTGGCTTTTAACCGATTTTGCCTATTTTCAATAGCGCTCGGAGATAAGTGAAAAGGAACCTACATACCAAATTTCATTGAGATATCTCAAGATTTACTCAAGTTATCGTGTTCACAGACGGACGGACGGACGGACGGACGGACGGACGGACATGGCTCAATCAATTTCTCTTTTCCTCCTGAACATTTTGATATATATAAGTCAATATCTATCTCGATTCGTTTATGCCGTTACATACTACCGTTAGGCCAATGAAGTTAATATACCTTGTGTGCGAAGCACTACTAGGTATAAAAAGGCAGTAGAGTGTTAACTACTTGCCCGTAAATCTTGCTTGTTTGTTATTCGATTTGCGTAATTTTTGGCAGGAGTATACTACATACTATTGGGAAGTATCTCACAAAATTTCATTGAAATACATTCTTCAAATTCCAAGCAATCGCTTTTGAAAATAGCAGAGCTTTTATGCTAAAAAGTGGGCGGCGCCACGCCTACTTCACCAAAATCCACAAAATTTGTATACAGTTTAGTTTTGGTTAAAAAGCTTATTATGTGTGTAAAATCTTATTTAAATAACTTATACAATTATGGAAATATCGCGATTTTAATTTTACGAAGAAATTTTTTAGAACTGTGTTCAAAAAGTGGGCGTGTCCGTTCACCGATTTTGTTTATTTTTACAGCAAAGAGTTAGCTTTATATGTTGAACACTTTCTCTAAATATCGTTCCAATAAGTCAATTTTTACCGGAGTTATGGCATGTAAAGTTTTGTGGAATAATCCCCCATAAAGGGGCGGGGCCACTCCCATTTTCCAAAAATTTTGTGCTTTCGACTTTCTTTGCCCACGAACACTTCAGAGGTGAAATAGAAATGATATACAGCTAGTTTAAGCAAAGTTATAGCATATACAATATATCTATGATCCTTTTCAAAATCTTTCGTATAAAATTGGGCGTGGACCTAACCCGATTTCAATAATTTTTTTTCGAAATATTGCTTGTATTAATATAAATATGTGTGCTGAATTTTGTTTTGCTATCTTGAGCGGTTTTTGATTTATGATAAATAATATTTCCAAACTTGACTATATCAAAAGTGGGCGGTACCACGCCCCTTTTTAAAAATTTTTTCAAAAATGTATTTGTTGCCTTAACGCTAAAGTGCATACCAAATATTATCCTTATAGGTGTATTATGTACTGAATAATCACTCTTTTTGTATTTTCGAAAATATTATATATATAGAAAGAGGGCGTGGCTTTTAACCGATTTTGCCTATTTTCAATAGCGCTCGGAGATAAGTGAAAAGGAACCTACATACCAAATTTCATTGAGATATCTCAAGATTTACTCAAGTTATCGTGTTCACAGACGGACGGACGGACGGACGGACGGACGGACATGGCTCAATCAATTTCTCTTTTCCTCCTGAACATTTTGATATATATAAGTCAATATCTATCTCGATTCGTTTATGCCGTTACATACTACCGTTAGGCCAATGAAGTTAATATACCTTGTGTGCAAAGCACTACTAGGTATAAAAAGGCAGTAGAGTGTTAACTACTTGCCCGTAAATCTTGCTTGTTTGTTATTCGATTTGCGTAATTTTTGGCAGGAGTATACTACATACTATTGGGAAGTATCTCACAAAATTTCATTGAAATACATTCTTCAAATTCCAAGCAATCGCTTTTGAAAATAGCAGAGCTTTTATGCTAAAAAGTGGGCGGCGCCACGCCTACTTCACCAAAATCCACAAAATTTGTATACAGTTTAGTTTTGGTTAAAAAGCTTATTATGTGTGTAAAATCTTATTTAAATAACTTATACAATTATGGAAATATCGCGATTTTAATTTTACGAAGAAATTTTTTAGAACTGTGTTCAAAAAGTGGGCGTGTCCGTTCACCGATTTTGTTTATTTTTACAGCAAAGAGTTAGCTTTATATGTTGAACACTTTCTCTAAATATCGTTCCAATAAGTCAATTTTTACCGGAGCTATGGCATGTAAAGTTTTGTGGAATAATCCCCCATAAAGGGGCGGGGCCACTCCCATTTTCCAAAAATTTTGTGCTTTCGACTTTCTTTGCCCACGAACACTTCAGAGGTGAAATAGAAATGATATACAGCTAGTTTAAGCAAAGTTATAGCATATACAATATATCTATGATCCTTTTCAAAATCTTTCGTATAAAATTGGGCGTGGACCTAACCCGATTTCAATAATTTTTTTTCGAAATATTGCTTGTATTAATATAAATATGTGTGCTGAATTTTGTTTTGCTATCTTGAGCGGTTTTTGATTTATGATAAATAATATTTCCAAACTTGACTATATCAAAAGTGGGCGGTACCACGCCCCTTTTTAAAAATTTTTTCAAAAATGTATTTGTTGCCTTAACGCTAAAGTGCATACCAAATATTATCCTTATAGGTGTATTATGTACTGAATAATCACTCTTTTTGTATTTTCGAAAATATTATATATATAGAAAGAGGGCGTGGCTTTTAACCGATTTTGCCTATTTTCAATAGCGCTCGGAGATAAGTGAAAAGGAACCTACATACCAAATTTCATTGAGATATCTCAAGATTTACTCAAGTTATCGTGTTCACAGACGGACGGACGGACGGACGGACGGACGGACGGACATGGCTCAATCAATTTCTCTTTTCCTCCTGAACATTTTGATATATATAAGTCAATATCTATCTCGATTCGTTTATGCCGTTACATACTACCGTTAGGCCAATGAAGTTAATATACCTTGTGTGCGAAGCACTACTAGGTATAAAAAGGCAGTAGAGTGTTAACTACTTGCCCGTAAATCTTGCTTGTTTGTTATTCGATTTGCGTAATTTTTGGCAGGAGTATACTACATACTATTGGGAAGTATCTCACAAAATTTCATTGAAATACATTCTTCAAATTCCAAGCAATCGCTTTTGAAAATAGCAGAGCTTTTATGCTAAAAAGTGGGCGGCGCCACGCCTACTTCACCAAAATCCACAAAATTTGTATACAGTTTAGTTTTGGTTAAAAAGCTTATTATGTGTGTAAAATCTTATTTAAATAACTTATACAATTATGGAAATATCGCGATTTTAATTTTACGAAGAAATTTTTTAGAACTGTGTTCAAAAAGTGGGCGTGTCCGTTCACCGATTTTGTTTATTTTTACAGCAAAGAGTTAGCTTTATATGTTGAACACTTTCTCTAAATATCGTTCCAATAAGTCAATTTTTACCGGAGTTATGGCATGTAAAGTTTTGTGGAATAATCCCCCATAAAGGGGCGGGGCCACTCCCATTTTCCAAAAATTTTGTGCTTTCGACTTTCTTTGCCCACGAACACTTCAGAGGTGAAATAGAAATGATATACAGCTAGTTTAAGCAAAGTTATAGCATATACAATATATCTATGATCCTTTTCAAAATCTTTCGTATAAAATTGGGCGTGGACCTAACCCGATTTCAATAATTTTTTTTCGAAATATTGCTTGTATTAATATAAATATGTGTGCTGAATTTTGTTTTGCTATCTTGAGCGGTTTTTGATTTATGATAAATAATATTTCCAAACTTGACTATATCAAAAGTGGGCGGTACCACGCCCCTTTTTAAAAATTTTTTCAAAAATGTATTTGTTGCCTTAACGCTAAAGTGCATACCAAATATTATCCTTATAGGTGTATTATGTACTGAATAATCACTCTTTTTGTATTTTCGAAAATATTATATATATAGAAAGAGGGCGTGGCTTTTAACCGATTTTGCCTATTTTCAATAGCGCTCGGAGATAAGTGAAAAGGAACCTACATACCAAATTTCATTGAGATATCTCAAGATTTACTCAAGTTATCGTGTTCACAGACGGACGGACGGACGGACGGACGGACGGACATGGCTCAATCAATTTCTCTTTTCCTCCTGAACATTTTGATATATATAAGTCAATATCTATCTCGATTCGTTTATGCCGTTACATACTACCGTTAGGCCAATGAAGTTAATATACCTTGTGTGCAAAGCACTACTAGGTATAAAAAGGCAGTAGAGTGTTAACTACTTGCCCGTAAATCTTGCTTGTTTGTTATTCGATTTGCGTAATTTTTGGCAGGAGTATACTACATACTATTGGGAAGTATCTCACAAAATTTCATTGAAATACATTCTTCAAATTCCAAGCAATCGCTTTTGAAAATAGCAGAGCTTTTATGCTAAAAAGTGGGCGGCGCCACGCCTACTTCACCAAAATCCACAAAATTTGTATACAGTTTAGTTTTGGTTAAAAAGCTTATTATGTGTGTAAAATCTTATTTAAATAACTTATACAATTATGGAAATATCGCGATTTTAATTTTACGAAGAAATTTTTTAGAACTGTGTTCAAAAAGTGGGCGTGTCCGTTCACAGATTTTGTTTATTTTTACAGCAAAGAGTTAGCTTTATATGTTGAACACTTTCTCTAAATATCGTTCCAATAAGTCAATTTTTACCGGAGTTATGGCATGTAAAGTTTTGTGGAATAATCCCCCATAAAGGGGCGGGGCCACTCCCATTTTCCAAAAATTTTGTGCTTTCGACTTTCTTTGCCCACGAACACTTCAGAGGTGAAATAGAAATGATATACAGCTAGTTTAAGCAAAGTTATAGCATATACAATATATCTATGATCCTTTTCAAAATCTTTCGTATAAAATTGGGCGTGGACCTAACCCGATTTCAATAATTTTTTTTCCAAATATTGCTTGTATTAATATAAATATGTGTGCTGAATTTTGTTTTGCTATCTTGAGCGGTTTTTGATTTATGATAAATAATATTTCCAAACTTGACTATATCAAAAGTGGGCGGTACCACGCCCCTTTTTAAAAATTTTTTCAAAAATGTATTTGTTGCCTTAACGCTAAAGTGCATACCAAATATTATCCTTATAGGTGTATTATGTACTGAATAATCACTCTTTTTGTATTTTCGAAAATATTATATATATAGAAAGAGGGCGTGGCTTTTAACCGATTTTGCCGATTTTCAATAGCGCTCGGAGATAAGTGAAAAGGAACCTACATACCAAATTTCATTGAGATATCTCAAGGTTTACTCAAGTTATCGTGTTCACAGACGGACGGACGGACGGACGGACATGGCTCAATCAATTTCTCTTTTCCTCCTGAACATTTTGATATATATAAGTCAATATCTATCTCGATTCGTTTATGCCGTTACATACTACCGTTAGGCCAATGAAGTTAATATACCTTGTGTGCGAAGCACTACTAGGTATAAAAAGGCAGTAGAGTGTTAACTACTTGCCCGTAAATCTTGCTTGTTTGTTATTCGATTTGCGTAATTTTTGGCAGGAGTATACTACATACTATTGGGAAGTATCTCACAAAATTTCATTGAAATACATTCTTCAAATTCCAAGCAATCGCTTTTGAAAATAGCAGAGCTTTTATGCTAAAAAGTGGGCGGCGCCACGCCTACTTCACCAAAATCCACAAAATTTGTATACAGTTTAGTTTTGGTTAAAAAGCTTATTATGTGTGTAAAATCTTATTTAAATAACTTATACAATTATGGAAATATCGCGATTTTAATTTTACGAAGAAATTTTTTAGAACTGTGTTCAAAAAGTGGGCGTGTCCGTTCACCGATTTTGTTTATTTTTACAGCAAAGAGTTAGCTTTATATGTTGAACACTTTCTCTAAATATCGTTCCAATAAGTCAATTTTTACCGGAGTTATGGCATGTAAAGTTTTGTGGAATAATCCCCCATAAAGGGGCGGGGCCACTCCCATTTTCCAAAAATTTTGTGCTTTCGACTTTCTTTGCCCACGAACACTTCAGAGGTGAAATAGAAATGATATACAGCTAGTTTAAGCAAAGTTATAGCATATACAATATATCTATGATCCTTTTCAAAATCTTTCGTATAAAATTGGGCGTGGACCTAACCCGATTTCAATAATTTTTTTTCGAAATATTGCTTGTATTAATATAACTAGTAAGGAAGTCTAAATTCGGGTGTAACCGAACATTAAATACCTAGTAGTGATCTGTTTTGGTATCCTAATTTACTCAGGCCTATTTTAATAACTGAAAATTTGTTATAAAGGCAACTGATTGTTTTCGATAAAAACACTTCTGTTGTGAGTGGTAAATCAAATTATTACTAAATAACAAAATATAAATACCTTTCCTCATGTTCATGAAAGGTATGAAAATAAAAAAAATTAATAAAAAAAAGGCAGTAGAGTGTTAACTACTTGCCCGTAAATCTTGCTTGTTTGTTATTCGATTTGCGTAATTTTTGGCAGGAGTATACTACATACTATTGGGAAGTATCTCACAAAATTTCATTGAAATACATTCTTCAAATTCCAAGCAATCGCTTTTGAAAATAGCAGAGCTTTTATGCTAAAAAGTGGGCGGCGCCACGCCTACTTCACCAAAATCCACAAAATTTGTATACAGTTTAGTTTTGGTTAAAAAGCTTATTATGTGTGTAAAATCTTATTTAAATAACTTATACAATTATGGAAATATCGCGATTTTAATTTTACGAAGAAATTTTTTAGAACTGTGTTCAAAAAGTGGGCGTGTCCGTTCACCGATTTTGTTTATTTTTACAGCAAAGAGTTAGCTTTATATGTTGAACACTTTCTCTAAATATCGTTCCAATAAGTCAATTTTTACCGGAGTTATGGCATGTAAAGTTTTGTGGAATAATCCCCCATAAAGGGGCGGGGCCACTCCCATTTTCCAAAAATTTTGTGCTTTCGACTTTCTTTGCCCACGAACACTTCAGAGGTGAAATAGAAATGATATACAGCTAGTTTAAGCAAAGTTATAGCATATACAATATATCTATGATCCTTTTCAAAATCTTTCGTATAAAATTGGGCGTGGACCTAACCCGATTTCAATAATTTTTTTTCGAAATATTGCTTGTATTAATATAAATATGTGTGCTGAATTTTGTTTTGCTATCTTGAGCGGTTTTTGATTTATGATAAATAATATTTCCAAACTTGACTATATCAAAAGTGGGCGGTACCACGCCCCTTTTTAAAAATTTTTTCAAAAATGTATTTGTTGCCTTAACGCTAAAGTGCATACCAAATATTATCCTTATAGGTGTATTATGTATCACTCTTTTTGTATTTTCGAAAATATTATATATATAGAAAGAGGGCGTGGCTTTTAACCGATTTTGCCTATTTTCAATAGCGCTCGGAGATAAGTGAAAAGGAACCTACATACCAAATTTCATTGAGATATCTCAAGATTTACTCAAGTTATCGTGTTCACAGACGGACGGACGGACGGACGGACATGGCTCAATCAATTTCTCTTTTCCTCCTGAACATTTTGATATATATAAGTCAATATCTATCTCGATTCGTTTATGCCGTTACATACTACCGTTAGGCCAATGAAGTTAATATACCTTGTGTGCGAAGCACTACTAGGTATAAAAAGGCAGTAGAGTGTTAACTACTTGCCCGTAAATCTTGCTTGTTTGTTATTCGATTTGCGTAATTTTTGGCAGGAGTATACTACATACTATTGGGAAGTATCTCACAAAATTTCATTGAAATACATTCTTCAAATTCCAAGCAATCGCTTTTGAAAATAGCAGAGCTTTTATGCTAAAAAGTGGGCGGCGCCACGCCTACTTCACCAAAATCCACAAAATTTGTATACAGTTTAGTTTTGGTTAAAAAGCTTATTATGTGTGTAAAATCTTATTTAAATAACTTATACAATTATGGAAATATCGCGATTTTAATTTTACGAAGAAATTTTTTAGAACTGTGTTCAAAAAGTGGGCGTGTCCGTTCACCGATTTTGTTTATTTTTACAGCAAAGAGTTAGCTTTATATGTTGAACACTTTCTCTAAATATCGTTCCAATAAGTCAATTTTTACCGGAGTTATGGCATGTAAAGTTTTGTGGAATAATCCCCCATAAAGGGGCGGGGCCACTCCCATTTTCCAAAAATTTTGTGCTTTCGACTTTCTTTGCCCACGAACACTTCAGAGGTGAAATAGAAATGATATACAGCTAGTTTAAGCAAAGTTATAGCATATACAATATATCTATGATCCTTTTCAAAATCTTTCGTATAAAATTGGGCGTGGACCTAACCCGATTTCAATAATTTTTTTTCGAAATATTGCTTGTATTAATATAACTAGTAAGGAAGTCTAAATTCGGGTGTAACCGAACATTAAATACCTAGTAGTGATCTGTTTTGGTATCCTAATTTACTCAGGCCTATTTTAATAACTGAAAATTTGTTATAAAGGCAACTGATTGTTTTCGATAAAAACACTTCTGTTGTGAGTGGTAAATCAAATTATTACTAAATAACAAAATATAAATACCTTTCCTCATGTTCATGAAAGGTATGAAAATAAAAAAAATTAATAAAAAAAAGGCAGTAGAGTGTTAACTACTTGCCCGTAAATCTTGCTTGTTTGTTATTCGATTTGCGTAATTTTTGGCAGGAGTATACTACATACTATTGGGAAGTATCTCACAAAATTTCATTGAAATACATTCTTCAAATTCCAAGCAATCGCTTTTGAAAATAGCAGAGCTTTTATGCTAAAAAGTGGGCGGCGCCACGCCTACTTCACCAAAATCCACAAAATTTGTATACAGTTTAGTTTTGGTTAAAAAGCTTATTATGTGTGTAAAATCTTATTTAAATAACTTATACAATTATGGAAATATCGCGATTTTAATTTTACGAAGAAATTTTTTAGAACTGTGTTCAAAAAGTGGGCGTGTCCGTTCACCGATTTTGTTTATTTTTACAGCAAAGAGTTAGCTTTATATGTTGAACACTTTCTCTAAATATCGTTCCAATAAGTCAATTTTTACCGGAGTTATGGCATGTAAAGTTTTGTGGAATAATCCCCCATAAAGGGGCGGGGCCACTCCCATTTTCCAAAAATTTTGTGCTTTCGACTTTCTTTGCCCACGAACACTTCAGAGGTGAAATAGAAATGATATACAGCTAGTTTAAGCAAAGTTATAGCATATACAATATATCTATGATCCTTTTCAAAATCTTTCGTATAAAATTGGGCGTGGACCTAACCCGATTTCAATAATTTTTTTTCGAAATATTGCTTGTATTAATATAAATATGTGTGCTGAATTTTGTTTTGCTATCTTGAGCGGTTTTTGATTTATGATAAATAATATTTCCAAACTTGACTATATCAAAAGTGGGCGGTACCACGCCCCTTTTTAAAAATTTTTTCAAAAATGTATTTGTTGCCTTAACGCTAAAGTGCATACCAAATATTATCCTTATAGGTGTATTATGTATCACTCTTTTTGTATTTTCGAAAATATTATATATATAGAAAGAGGGCGTGGCTTTTAACCGATTTTGCCTATTTTCAATAGCGCTCGGAGATAAGTGAAAAGGAACCTACATACCAAATTTCATTGAGATATCTCAAGATTTACTCAAGTTATCGTGTTCACAGACGGACGGACGGACGGACGGACATGGCTCAATCAATTTCTCTTTTCCTCCTGAACATTTTGATATATATAAGTCAATATCTATCTCGATTCGTTTATGCCGTTACATACTACCGTTAGGCCAATGAAGTTAATATACCTTGTGTGCGAAGCACTACTAGGTATAAAAAGGCAGTAGAGTGTTAACTACTTGCCCGTAAATCTTGCTTGTTTGTTATTCGATTTGCGTAATTTTTGGCAGGAGTATACTACATACTATTGGGAAGTATCTCACAAAATTTCATTGAAATACATTCTTCAAATTCCAAGCAATCGCTTTTGAAAATAGCAGAGCTTTTATGCTAAAAAGTGGGCGGCGCCACGCCTACTTCACCAAAATCCACAAAATTTGTATACAGTTTAGTTTTGGTTAAAAAGCTTATTATGTGTGTAAAATCTTATTTAAATAACTTATACAATTATGGAAATATCGCGATTTTAATTTTACGAAGAAATTTTTTAGAACTGTGTTCAAAAAGTGGGCGTGTCCGTTCACCGATTTTGTTTATTTTTACAGCAAAGAGTTAGCTTTATATGTTGGACACTTTCTCTAAATATCGTTCCAATAAGTCAATTTTTACCGGAGTTATGGCATGTAAAGTTTTGTGGAATAATCCCCCATAAAGGGGCGGGGCCACTCCCATTTTCCAAAAATTTTGTGCTTTCGACTTTCTTTGCCCACGAACACTTCAGAGGTGAAATAGAAATGATATACAGCTAGTTTAAGCAAAGTTATAGCATATACAATATATCTATGATCCTTTTCAAAATCTTTCGTATAAAATTGGGCGTGGACCTAACCCGATTTCAATAATTTTTTTTCGAAATATTGCTTGTATTAATATAACTAGTAAGGAAGTCTAAATTCGGGTGTAACCGAACATTAAATACCTAGTAGTGATCTGTTTTGGTATCCTAATTTACTCAGGCCTATTTTAATAACTGAAAATTTGTTATAAAGGCAACTGATTGTTTTCGATAAAAACACTTCTGTTGTGAGTGGTAAATCAAATTATTACTAAATAACAAAATATAAATACCTTTCCTCATGTTCATGAAAGGTATGAAAATAAAAAAAATTAATAAAAAAAAGGCAGTAGAGTGTTAACTACTTGCCCGTAAATCTTGCTTGTTTGTTATTCGATTTGCGTAATTTTTGGCAGGAGTATACTACATACTATTGGGAAGTATCTCACAAAATTTCATTGAAATACATTCTTCAAATTCCAAGCAATCGCTTTTGAAAATAGCAGAGCTTTTATGCTAAAAAGTGGGCGGCGCCACGCCTACTTCACCAAAATCCACAAAATTTGTATACAGTTTAGTTTTGGTTAAAAAGCTTATTATGTGTGTAAAATCTTATTTAAATAACTTATACAATTATGGAAATATCGCGATTTTAATTTTACGAAGAAATTTTTTAGAACTGTGTTCAAAAAGTGGGCGTGTCCGTTCACCGATTTTGTTTATTTTTACAGCAAAGAGTTAGCTTTATATGTTGAACACTTTCTCTAAATATCGTTCCAATAAGTCAATTTTTACCGGAGTTATGGCATGTAAAGTTTTGTGGAATAATCCCCCATAAAGGGGCGGGGCCACTCCCATTTTCCAAAAATTTTGTGCTTTCGACTTTCTTTGCCCACGAACACTTCAGAGGTGAAATAGAAATGATATACAGCTAGTTTAAGCAAAGTTATAGCATATACAATATATCTATGATCCTTTTCAAAATCTTTCGTATAAAATTGGGCGTGGACCTAACCCGATTTCAATAATTTTTTTTCGAAATATTGCTTGTATTAATATAAATATGTGTGCTGAATTTTGTTTTGCTATCTTGAGCGGTTTTTGATTTATGATAAATAATATTTCCAAACTTGACTATATCAAAAGTGGGCGGTACCACGCCCCTTTTTAAAAATTTTTTCAAAAATGTATTTGTTGCCTTAACGCTAAAGTGCATACCAAATATTATCCTTATAGGTGTATTATGTATCACTCTTTTTGTATTTTCGAAAATATTATATATATAGAAAGAGGGCGTGGCTTTTAACCGATTTTGCCTATTTTCAATAGCGCTCGGAGATAAGTGAAAAGGAACCTACATACCAAATTTCATTGAGATATCTCAAGATTTACTCAAGTTATCGTGTTCACAGACGGACGGACGGACGGACGGACATGGCTCAATCAATTTCTCTTTTCCTCCTGAACATTTTGATATATATAAGTCAATATCTATCTCGATTCGTTTATGCCGTTACATACTACCGTTAGGCCAATGAAGTTAATATACCTTGTGTGCGAAGCACTACTAGGTATAAAAAGGCAGTAGAGTGTTAACTACTTGCCCGTAAATCTTGCTTGTTTGTTATTCGATTTGCGTAATTTTTGGCAGGAGTATACTACATACTATTGGGAAGTATCTCACAAAATTTCATTGAAATACATTCTTCAAATTCCAAGCAATCGCTTTTGAAAATAGCAGAGCTTTTATGCTAAAAAGTGGGCGGCGCCACGCCTACTTCACCAAAATCCACAAAATTTGTATACAGTTTAGTTTTGGTTAAAAAGCTTATTATGTGTGTAAAATCTTATTTAAATAACTTATACAATTATGGAAATATCGCGATTTTAATTTTACGAAGAAATTTTTTAGAACTGTGTTCAAAAAGTGGGCGTGTCCGTTCACCGATTTTGTTTATTTTTACAGCAAAGAGTTAGCTTTATATGTTGAACACTTTCTCTAAATATCGTTCCAATAAGTCAATTTTTACCGGAGTTATGGCATGTAAAGTTTTGTGGAATAATCCCCCATAAAGGGGCGGGGCCACTCCCATTTTCCAAAAATTTTGTGCTTTCGACTTTCTTTGCCCACGAACACTTCAGAGGTGAAATAGAAATGATATACAGCTAGTTTAAGCAAAGTTATAGCATATACAATATATCTATGATCCTTTTCAAAATCTTTCGTATAAAATTGGGCGTGGACCTAACCCGATTTCAATACTTTTTTTTCGAAATATTGCTTGTATTAATATAAATATGTGTGCTGAATTTTGTTTTGCTATCTTGAGCGGTTTTTGATTTATGATAAATAATATTTCCAAACTTGACTATATCAAAAGTGGGCGGTACCACGCCCCTTTTTAAAAATTTTTTCAAAAATGTATTTGTTGCCTTAACGCTAAAGTGCATACCAAATATTATCCTTATAGGTGTATTATGTACTGAATAATCACTCTTTTTGTATTTTCGAAAATATTATATATATAGAAAGAGGGCGTGGCTTTTAACCGATTTTGCCGATTTTCAATAGCGCTCGGAGATAAGTGAAAAGGAACCTACATACCAAATTTCATTGAGATATCTCAAGATTTACTCAAGTTATCGTGTTCACAGACGGACGGACGGACGGACGGACGGACGGACATGGCTCAATCAATTTCTCTTTTCCTCCTGAACATTTTGATATATATAAGTCAATATCTATCTCGATTCGTTTATGCCGTTACATACTACCGTTAGGCCAATGAAGTTAATATACCTTGTGTGCGAAGCACTACTAGGTATAAAAAGGCAGTAGAGTGTTAACTACTTGCCCGTAAATCTTGCTTGTTTGTTATTCGATTTGCGTAATTTTTGGCAGGAGTATACTACATACTATTGGGAAGTATCTCACAAAATTTCATTGAAATACATTCTTCAAATTCCAAGCAATCGTTTTTGAAAATAGCAGAGCTTTTATGCTAAAAAGTGGGCGGCGCCACGCCTACTTCACCAAAATCCACAAAATTTGTATACAGTTTAGTTTTGGTTAAAAAGCTTATTATGTGTGTAAAATCTTATTTAAATAACTTAAACAATTATGGAAATATCGCGATTTTAATTTTACGAAGAAATTTTTTAGAACTGTGTTCAAAAAGTGGGCGTGTCCGTTCACCGATTTTGTTTATTTTTACAGCAAAGAGTTAGCTTTATATGTTGAACACTTTCTCTAAATATCGTTCCAATAAGTCAATTTTTACCGGAGTTATGGCATGTAAAGTTTTGTGGAATAATCCCCCATAAAGGGGCGGGGCCACGCCCATTTTCCAAAAATTTTGTGCTTTCGACTTTCTTTACCCACGAACACTTCAGAGGTGAAATAGAAATGATATACAGCTAGTTTAAGCAAAGTTATAGCATATTCAATATATCTATGATCCTTTTCAAAATCTCTCGTATAAAATTGGGCGTGGACCTAACCCGATTTCAATAATTTTTTTTCGAAATATTGCTTGTATTAATATAAATATGTGTGCTGAATTTTGTTTTGCTATCTTGAGCGGTTTTTGATTTATGATTAATAATATTTCCAAACTTGACTATATCAAAAGTGGGCGGTACCACGACCCTTTTTAAAAATTTTTTCAAAAATGTATTTGTTGCCTTAACGCTAAAGTGCATACCAAATATTATCCTTATAGGTGTATTATGTACTGAATAATCACTCTTTTTGTATTTTCGAAAATATTATATATATAGAAAGAGGGCGTGGCTTTTAACCGATTTTGCCTATTTTCAATAGCGCTCGGAGATAAGTGAAAAGGAACCTACATACCAAATTTCATTGAGATATCTCAAGATTTACTCAAGTTATCGTGTTCACAGACGGACGGACGGACGGACGGACGGACATGGCTCAATCAATTTCTCTTTTCCTCCTGAACATTTTGATATATATAAGTCAATATCTATCTCGATTCGTTTATGCCGTTACATACTACCGTTAGGCCAGTGAAGTTAATATACCTTGTGTGCGAAGCACTACTAGGTATAAAAAGGCAGTAGAGTGTTAACTGCTTGCCCGTAAATCTTGCTTGTTTGTTATTCGATTTGCGTAATTTTTGGTAGGAGTATACTACATACTATTGGGAAGTATCTCACAAAATTTCATTGAAATACATTCTTCAAATTCCAAGCAATCGCTTTTGAAAATAGCAGAGCTTTTATGCTAAAAAGTGGGCGGCGCCACGCCTACTTCACCAAAATCCACAAAATTTGTATACAGTTTAGTTTTGGTTAAAAAGCTTATTATGTGTGTAAAATCTTATTTAAATAACTTATACAATTATGGAAATATCGCGATTTTAATTTTACGAAGAAATTTTTTAGAACTGTGTTCAAAAAGTGGGCGTGTCCGTTCACCGATTTTGTTTATTTTTACAGCAAAGAGTTAGCTTTATATGTTGAACACTTTCTCTAAATATCGTTCCAATAAGTCAATTTTTACCGGAGTTATGGCATGTAAAGTTTTGTGGAATAATCCCCCATAAAGGGGCGGGGCCACTCCCATTTTCCAAAAATTTTGTGCTTTCGACTTTCTTTGCCCACGAACACTTCAGAGGTGAAATAGAAATGATATACAGCTAGTTTAAGCAAAGTTATAGCATATACAATATATCTATGATCCTTTTCAAAATCTTTCGTATAAAATTGGGCGTGGACCTAACCCGATTTCAATAATTTTTTTTCGAAATATTGCTTGTATTAATATAAATATGTGTGCTGAATTTTGTTTTGCTATCTTGAGCGGTTTTTGATTTATGATAAATAATATTTCCAAACTTGACTATATCAAAAGTGGGCGGTACCACGCCCCCTTTTTAAAAATTTTTTCAAAAATGTATTTGTTGCCTTAACGCTAAAGTGCATACCAAATATTATCCTTATAGGTGTATTATGTACTGAATAATCACTCTTTTTGTATTTTCGAAAATATTATATATATAGAAAGAGGGCGTGGCTTTTAACCGATTTTGCCTATTTTCAATAGCGCTCGGAGATAAGTGAAAAGGAACCTACATACCAAATTTCATTGAGATATCTCAAGATTTACTCAAGTTATCGTGTTCACAGACGGACGGACGGACGGACGGACGGACGGACATGGCTCAATCAATTTCTCTTTTCCTCCTGAACATTTTGATATATATAAGTCAATATCTATCTCGATTCGTTTATGCCGTTACATACTACCGTTAGGCCAATGAAGTTAATATACCTTGTGTGCGAAGCACTACTAGGTATAAAAAGGCAGTAGAGTGTTAACTACTTGCCCGTAAATCTTGCTTGTTTGTTATTCGATTTGCGTAATTTTTGGCAGGAGTATACCACATACTATTGGGAAGTATCTCACAAAATTTCATTGAAATACATTCTTCAAATTCCAAGCAATCGCTTTTGAAAATAGCAGAGCTTTTATGCTAAAAAGTGGGCGGCGCCACGCCTACTTCACCAAAATCCACAAAATTTGTATACAGTTTAGTTTTGGTTAAAAAGCTTATTATGTGTGTAAAATCTTATTTAAATAACTTATACAATTATGGAAATATCGCGATTTTAATTTTACGAAGAAATTTTTTAGAACTGTGTTCAAAAAGTGGGCGTGTCCGTTCACCGATTTTGTTTATTTTTACAGCAAAGAGTTAGCTTTATATGTTGAACACTTTCTCTAAATATCGTTCCAATAAGTCAATTTTTACCGGAGTTATGGCATGTAAAGTTTTGTGGAATAATCCCCCATAAAGGGGCGGGGCCACTCCCATTTTCCAAAAATTTTGTGCTTTCGACTTTCTTTGCCCACGAACACTTCAGAGGTGAAATAGAAATGATATACAGCTAGTTTAAGCAAAGTTATAGCATATACAATATATCTATGATCCTTTTCAAAATCTTTCGTATAAAATTGGGCGTGGACCTAACCCGATTTCAATAATTTTTTTTCGAAATATTGCTTGTATTAATATAAATATGTGTGCTGAATTTTGTTTTGCTATCTTGAGCGGTTTTTGATTTATGATAAATAATATTTCCAAACTTGACTATATCAAAAGTGGGCGGTACCACGCCCCTTTTTAAAAATTTTTTCAAAAATGTATTTGTTGCCTTAACGCTAAAGTGCATACCAAATATTATCCTTATAGGTGTATTATGTACTGAATAATCACTCTTTTTGTATTTTCGAAAATATTATATATATAGAAAGAGGGCGTGGCTTTTAACCGATTTTGCCTATTTTCAATAGCGCTCGGAGATAAGTGAAAAGGAACCTACATACCAAATTTCATTGAGATATCTCAAGATTTACTCAAGTTATCGTGTTCACAGACGGACGGACGGACGGACGGACGGACGGACGGACATGGCTCAATCAATTTCTCTTTTCCTCCTGAACATTTTGATATATATAAGTCAATATCTATCTCGATTCGTTTATGCCGTTACATACTACCGTTAGGCCAATGAAGTTAATATACCTTGTGTGCGAAGCACTACTAGGTATAAAAAGGCAGTAGGGTGTTAACTACTTGCCGGTAAATCTTGCTTGTTTGTTATTCGATTTGCGTAATTTTTGGCAGGAGTATACTACATACTATTGGGAAGCATCTCACAAAATTTCATTGAAATACATTATTGAAATTCCAAGCAATCGCTTTTGAAAATAGCAGAGCTTTTATGCTAAAAAGTGGGCGGCGCCACGCCTACTTCACCAAAATCCACAAAATTTGTTTACAGTTAAGTTTTGTTTAAAAAGGCTATTATGTGTGTAAAATCTTATTTATATAACTTATACAATTATGGAAATATCGCGATTTTAATTTTACGAAGAAATATTTTAGAACTATGTTCAAAAAGTGGGCGTGTCCGTTCACCGATTTTGTTTATTTTCTCAGCAAAGAGTTAGCTTTATATGTTGAACACTTTCTCCAAATATCGTTTTAATAAATCAATTTTTACCGGAGTTATGGCATGGAAAGTTTTGTGGAATAATCCCCCATAAAGGGGCGGGGCCACGCCCATTTTAGAAAAATTTTGTGCTTTCGACTTTCTTTGCCCACGAACACTTTAGAGGTGAAATAGAAATGATATACAGCTAGTTTAAGCAAAGTTATAGCATATTCAATATATCCATGATCCTTTTCAAAATCTTTCGTATAAAATTGGGCGTGGACCTAATCCGATTTCTCTAATTTTTTTTCGAAATATTGCCTGTATTAATATAAATATGTGTGCTGAATTTTATTTTGCTATCTTGAGCGGTTTTTGATTTATGATTAATAATATTTCCAAATTTGACTTAATCAAAAGTGGGCGGTGCCACGCCCTTTTTTAAAAATTTCTTCACAAATTTATTTTTTGCCTTAACGGTAAGGTACACACCAAATTTTATCCTTATAGGTGTATTATGTACTGAATAATCACTCTTTTTGTATTTTCGAAAATATTATATATATAGAAAGTGGGCGTGGCTTTTAACCGATTTTGCCTATTTTCAATACCGTTCAGAGATATGTAAAAAGGAACCTGCATACCAAGTTTCATTGAGATATCTCAAGATTTACTCAAGTTATCGTGTTCACAGACGGACGGACGGACATGGCTCAATCAATTTCTCTTCTCCTCCTGAACATTTTGATATATATAAGTCAATATCTATCTCGATTCGTTTATGCCGTTACATACTACCGTTAGGCGAATGAAGTTAATATACCTTGTGTGCGAAGCACTACTAGGTATAAAAATGCAACTTTTCATGAAATTAATATAAAGACAGAAAATTTGAATGATTATACAATAATTAAAAATAATAAAATAGAAAATGAGTCCAACAATAAAGAAAAATTAGAAAGACTAAATAAAAACTTTCCACAGTTTGCAAATAAATCACTTAATGAATTATGCACAGAGTTCATTGATATTTTTTCATTAGAATCAGAACCAATTACCACTAACAACTTTTACAAACAAAAACTCCATATGAAAGATAATAATCCAGTTTATGTTAAAAACTATAGAATACCAGAAGCCCACAAGAGCGAAATAAGTAAACAAGTAAATAAATTAATTAAAGACGATATAATAGAACCTTCAATGTCTGAATTTAATAGTCCAATTTTACTAGTACCAAAAAAATCACTCCCTAATAATCAAGAAAAAAGATGGAGAATGGTTGTCGACTACAGACAAGTAAATAAAATATGTACCGCAGATAAATTCCCTTTACCAAGAATAGATGACATATTAGATCAATTAGGAAGAGCTAAATATTTTTCATGCTTAGACTTAATGTCAGGCTTTCATCAAATAGAACTTAGCCCAGAATCGAGAGATATCACGTCATTTACGGCCGGCAATGGCACGTACCGCTTTAAAAGATTACCGTATGGTCTTAAGGTAGCACCAAACTCATTTCAGAGAATGATGATATTAGCATTCTCAGGCTTAAAATCTTCACAAGCATTCCTATACATGGACGATTTAGTCGTACTAGGATGCTCCGAAAAGCATATGATCAAAAATTTACGAGATGTTTTCGCAACTTGTAGAAAATATAATTTAAAATTACATCCAGATAAATGCATATTTTTCAACCAGGAAGTAACTTATCTTGGTCATAAATGCACAAGCAAAGGCATTTTGCCAGATCCCAGTAAATTTGAAACTGTTAAAAACTACCCAACTCCTAAAAATGCAGATGAGGCGAAACGATTCGTCGCATTTTGCAATTATTATCGGAGATTTATTCCAAATTTTGCGGAATACTCTAGAATATTGACAAGACTTTGTAAGAAAAATGTAGTTTTTGATTGGACGGAGGATTGTAAAAAATCCTTTGACTATTTGAAAGCTGCGTTAATGAGCCCTAATGTTCTACAGTATGCCGATTTCAGTAAACAATTCTGTATAACAACTGACGCAAGTGGTTATGCTTGCGGGGCTATGCTAAGCCAAGAGTATGAAGGAAAACAATTACCAATTGCATATTGATATTGATATTGATATTTATTCAAGATTCTTGTACAACTAAGAACTTAAGGTCTTTTATATGTACATCCACTCATATTAAAATCTCAAACTTATGTATAGGTTCAATGTTAACAAAAATAAAAATAGAAATAAGCTTATAAAAACATATTTTGGATGAAATTACTTAAATTATGCTTACAATTATAACAAAACTAGTCACATAGGTAAATGATAAAAGAAGGTAATAGAAACAGAAAACAGTTAAAAGATGGAGAAGTAGGAATCAGACAATAGTAAGATTATTTGTAGTCAATATATAGACGAGATATTAATACTACTAAAGTATTCAAGTATAACACTTTTGAAGTTGCCCCTATTTAGCCCAACAATGACGGATTCAGGAATAGAGTTCCAAAGTCTAACAGCACTAATGAAAAACATTCGGCTAGAAGATAGATATTTGAATCTCGGAACAACCAATTTATTATTTCTTCGCGATCTGGTTAGCTGAAGCTTGTTATATAAATACTCAGGAACTTTCGTCTCTAGGAGTTTAAATATAAAAATACAATTTCTGGCAGCCAAATAATTGAGAATTTGGCATCCTAAAATTTTATCACTCCAAGGTGAAATGTGATCATATCGTCCAACACCATACACATACCTAGTTACATTGTTAAACGCTACATTGATTTTATTGGACGACGCCGAGTCAAGTTTACTATAAACTAACTCAAAATATGTGAAGTGGGGTATAATTAGCTGCATTGCAAGGTTTCTGCGTGTATCCTGCGGTGTGAATTCTGCAGAGGCTCGTAAGCTACGCAGTATGACATATACATTACTGACCACTTTATTTATGTGGTCAGAACACGTTAATTTATTATTTACTATAAAACCTAAATTTCTAACTTTGTCTGCACTTTTAAGAACTTCCAAGCCGATCTTTAACGGTGGGACGCTTTCAATGTTTACTTCATTTCTAAATATTGGCATGACATATGACTTAGCAGCATTCAGACATAACCCATTCTTTTGTGCCCAATGAGAGATAGCGGACAGATCAAAATTCAATTTAAAACATAAATCTTCGACTAGTCCAATTCGGTTGGAGAGGTATAGCTGAATATCATCAGCGTATGCGTGGACATTGACATATGTGCACACGGAAAACAAATCATTTACAAACATACTGAACAAAAGAGGGCCAAGAACTGATCCTTGAGGAACACCTGCCTTAATGGGTAGAAATTGAGACGAACCTTTCTCAACTCTGACTTTTTGCACCCTGCCCTGCAGATAGCTAGCTAGGACTTTTACGGAGCTATCACCAAACGCAAAAAAGTGTCTAAGCTTCCTGCATAGCAAATCGTGGTTGACCGAATCAAAAGCTTTGGAAAAATCTAACAGGCATAGTATAGTTAAGTCCCCGTTATCAAAAGGCTCCCTAATATCGTCCATGATTTTAACCATAGCAGTGGCACAGCTATGTTTAGGCCTAAAGCCAGACTGCAACGGAGAGAGCAAGTCCTTCTCCTGTAGGAAGTGTGAGATTTGCTCCGCCATTAAAGACTCGCATACTTTCGAGAAAGATGGAACGATACTAATGGGCCTATAGTCCGAGGGATAATTTGAAAGTGGTTTCTTAGGGACGGGAACAACAATCGCTTTTTTCCAGGCTGTAGGATAGCAACCACTTGTAAAGCAGTGATTAATAATGTGGGTCAGAGGGTTTAGAATATAAGGGAGTATAATTTTGACAAACTTTAACGAAACTCCATCATTACCAACTGCCATCGACTTGATTGCTACAATAGACTTAGCTACATCGCACTCGCGGACTCCCTGAAACTCAAAAGTTTCAGACATCGTTTCAGAAACTGCAAGCAGTTCCACAGGTGGGACAGAATCAGAGACAATGCTCGAGCTTACAAAAAAGTTGTTTAGCGTATCCGGATCAATAGTACATGGATCTTTGTTTTCACCATGAACCCTAAGACTTTTCAAGTTGCGCCATAGCTCTCTTGATGGAAGAGAAACATTCAACTTTTTATGAAAAAAAGTTCTTTTCGCCTGCCTAATGATAGCAGTGGCTTCATTGCGAGCGGCTTTATAAATGCGCCACGATGTGTCAGTTTGTGACCTTTTCCATTTAGCGTGCAGTTTGTTGCGCTTTTTTATTGCCAAAGTTACCCTTCTACAGAACCACGGACAGGATTTATTCATAACATGGGCAATACGCGTAGGGACATGGCTATTAAACAGAACATTTACATTGTTGTTAAGGTTTTCAAGTTTCTCATCTACAGTATCTAAGTACCAACAATCATTCCAAGATATGCGGGAACAATCAAGAAATAGTGCATTTGTGTCTAAAGAACGGAAGTCGCGATACAGGAAAACCTCTGCCTCTAAACGATTAAAAACAACATCAATAGTACAAAAAATTAAGTCATGGTCTGATACAAAACACAATTGGTCAAATTTAAGTACATAAGTCAAGTCTGATATAAAAAAATAGTCTAATAAACTAGCACTGGAATTATTGGCATACCGAGTAGGTAGTGTGTCATTTACTACGGCGAAACCTGCTGTTGAAACTTGATCACGCAATTTAGCACAGTACGAGTCATTTGAAAGTAAATTTACATTGAAGTCACCACTAACAACATAACACTCATAATCGATTAGAAACGCGGACAATGCAGTAAAAAAACAATCTAACATATAACATTTATTCGGATTGTAGACACATGAGATTAGGACTTTGGTTACACCATCAGAGACCTCCGAAATTATATATTCTACACTAGAGTCAGCAGACACAACAAGTGGCTTAATACTAAGAGTTTTCTTGCAATAAATTGCAACACCGCCCCCTTTTCTATGGCCTCTATCATTCCTAACCACATTGTAGTTATTTATACAACAATGCAGATCAGGTGTATTTTGATTAAACCACGTTTCACTAACACATATAACATCTACTAACGATTCCTCAAAAATATATCTAACATAATCCATTTTTTCATAACTTAAGCTGCGCGCATTGAAGTGAACAATGTTCACACCTACATATTGCTTACATAAAATATCTATCATAATCCTATGATTTCCATCAGCACTGGTAGTAAGGTTATCCATCATGTTAACCTAACACTACGGGCTGACAGAGGCTCTCATTTCTGTTAACTACTTTTTGAATACTAGAATACGCAGTGCAACAAATAATCAAACTATACCATGCATAAATAGAGTGTGAAAGTAAAACAATAGCAAGAGAAAGGAGGGAATACGGAAAGAAAAGGAAAAGATTATTTAAAAGACTTAACTTAAGTTTTTCTCTTAGAGAGCTACAACTATACATTATTTAAAAACTTAGTCTTAATGCTATGGTGTGCCAACAATTTCATCAATACTTCTCTTGTCAAGAACTCGGATCGCTGCTTCACCATCTCTTTTTCGTACGAACACCTGACCACGTACAGAAAATGCTGCTGCTAAATGTTTTTGCCTCCTCAGTTGAGCAGCATAATGCATTATCTCGCGATTCGCTTTCGACAGACCTTCATGTATGCGAATACGAGTAGAGCCATCCATTGAAATGTCACTGACAGCAAGAGCTCTTTTATTAGATTTGCAGTAGCCAGCAACAGCTTTGAAGAATTGGCGCCGAGCATACGGGGAGAATAGTTTGACAACAATTGGTGGAGACGAGTTGTTGTGGATAAGTTTCTCTTTGTTGGTTGGGATACGAAACACTTCTCTAACAGCAGGTATGTCTGTATGTACAGCTTTACATATGCTAGAGAAAATATCCACACAGTTCTCATCATGAGAAGAAGGTATGCCGCTAATAATTAAGTCTGTAGCAGCTGTTTCATTTTCGTACTTATTAGCATCTTTCTTGAGCGCACAGACCTCTGCTTTGAGACTCGCTATCTCTTCACATGCCGATTCGACGGCCGTTAACCTCACATCCAAAAACTTAACACTATTTTTAATAGTGAGCATCTCAGCTGAGATCGCATCTATCTTACTCATAAGCCTCTCTTCGCTACTCTTTATATTAGCAGTCAACCGTTCCATTATGCTCTCATATTTTACCTCCAGTCTCGTTTCCAGCTGCTTTAGCAAGTGTGCAGTTAGTGTGCTCTCAGCATCTTTTGCTTTATGATGGAGCGGGGTATTGTTTTTTTGCGGGGACAACTTACTGCTTCGGGTAATTTTTTTGTCCAGCGACATAATGCAAATAATTAAATTAAATTTATCCAGAAGTTGCACACGTAGGACACAAAAAGCTATGTTTGAACTGGTAGCCAACAATAGTTAACACACAGGCTCACCTGACAAACGATTTTAAGTACTTAAAAACAAACAAAAAGATGACAAAACCGGCAGCACAGTAATAACACGTCTACTCAGTCATACTCATACTATATTTCATGCATATGCATCTAGATCGTTTACAAAAGGAGAAATTAATAAAGCAACAATTGAGAAGGAATTAGCGGCCATTCATTGGGCCATAACCTATTTTAGACCATATGTCTACGGAAGAAAATTCTTGGTCAAAACAGACCACAGACCTTTAACGTTCTTATTTTCGATGAAAAACCCTTCATCAAAATTAACTAGAATCAGATTGGATTTGGAAGAATATGATTTCGAGGTGGAGTATATAGCAGGGAAAGAAAATTATGTAGCAGACGCGTTATCGCGCATTAATATTAAAGATTTAAAAGAAATGTCAGTAGAAGCATGTAAAATATTAAAAGTTACGACTAGATCGGAAACTAAGAAAAACCCCAGTAGTAAAAATGAAGAAATAAAGAGTCACAGAGAGAACCCAATCATATATGAAGCGCTATATAAATGTGAAGTAAAAAGACTAGTCCAGCTCGTTTTCGATCCTCCGAAATTATGTTTCAAAAAATAAAAGAAAATTTGCAGCGAAATTAATATAAAAAACCTAATTGTTGAGGCGAAGATTGACTTAGGTCAATTCTTTGCCAGGCTTATGAGAGAAGCCGGCAATTTGGGAATTGAAAAAATACAGTTGTCCTTAGGAGACAAATTGTTTAAGAATAATTATACCCGGGTAGACACATTTAAAGAAATTGGTACCAAAGCTCCCAAAAATTTAATTATAGCATTAACTCCGGAGGTTATGCATGTGACAAATAAGGAAAAAATTAAAGAAATTCTTCATAAATATCATGACGATCCTGTTTTTGGTGGCCACCCAGGAATAAATCGCATGACTAATAATATAAGACAAAAATACTACTGGAGAAATATGAAAAATGATATTAAAAATTATATCAAAAAATGCATTCATTGCAGTAAAAATAAAACAAGCGTGAACTTAAAAGAACCCATGACAATAACCGAAACACCAACAAAAGCGTTCGATGTTGTGCAGATTGACACGATCGGACCACTACCAAAATCAATTCACGGAAATGAATACGCAGTTACAATTGTGTGTGATCTAACTAAATATTTAGTTGCGGTCCCTGTTCAAAGTAAACATGCAGTAGTAGTAGCTAAGGCTGTATTCGAACATTTCATTCTAATTTATGGTTGCATGAAAACAATCATAACAGATATGGGAACCGAATACAAGAATAGTTTATTTGAGGAATTATGCAAATTGCTAAAAATCGAACATAAAACATCTACACCGTATCATCACCAAACTTTAGGCACGATTGAGCGTAGTCATAGAACATTCAATGAATATGTACGTTCTTACATATCCATTGACAAAGACGATTGGGATGAGTATCTAAAGTATTTTTCGTATTGTTACAATACAACACCATCTACAGTACATGGTTACTGCCCATTTGAGCTTGTTTTTGCAAAATCCCCCCTGACTTACGAATTTTTAAAAGAAAATGTCATTAGCCCGGTATATAATCATGAGTCTTATGATAAGGAAATTAAATATAGGCTCCAACTAGCACAGGAAAGGGCTAATAGGTTAGTAAAACAGGCTAAGGAAAAACAAAAAGTCGTTTATGACAAAAATATACAACTTAAGGAAATAAACTTAGGAGATATAGTTTTAGTTAGAGACGAAGCAGGTCATAAATTAGATAGTAGATATAAAGGGCCCTATAGAGTAGTAAATATCGATAAATATAATAATTTTTCATTAATTCCGTATAGAGTAACAAATATTGATAAGCACAACAATTTTACTTCAATTCTTTCTAATGTAGAAAATAAAAACCAACATAAAAATACTTTAAACGATAAGAAAATAGTAATACACAAAAATAGACTTAAACTACTAGAATAAGTTCATTACACTTTAAATAAACACCAAACGAGAATGTGAACAAAAGAAAAACACAAAATTCTCTAAACAAACTCTTTTCAAAATTACGTAAGAAAAATATGACACATGTATAAACAAAGCAAACAAAATAAGTCAGCCCATTGTAAACATACAGAATAAAGAGCCACTTGAAATAATAAGCAAAACAAAAATCATTGTAAAATTTTACTGAAATAGAATAACTCATATAGTAACCAAATGCAAGTCATAAAATTTGATTTACGCCAAAGCAGTTAAATGAAATAGAATCGCTGTCGCATTAAGCACAGCAATGCTACGCGATTCTTCTTTGGTAATGAGGTGTAGTGTGTCCAATGCATGCACATGCATACATACAGACGGTATATTAAAATATATATATATGTATCCAAAACGCTTGCATATATAAATGCTTACATATATATGCAAGCGCTAACAGCGGCTTAATTACCGACCGCCAACGTAAACAAACTCCCAGCCAAAATTATTGCTGATGTTATGTATTTTGGCTATGCGTAGTTTTCCCACGAATTGGGCAAACTCTTTTATATGCTTTGACAAAATATGTATATTTATGTATGTGCATATGTACATACATATGCACATGCATGCATTGGAATGCATTCTCTCTTGATTCTCTTTTACTTTAATATGTAAGAATTAGAGTAAATATGTACCGTAGTAAATAGGTAAAAAGTAAGAAATATTTTGTATAAATAGGCTAACATTTTTATAATAAAACAGAATGATTCTTTGGCACACAGCCAACACACTAATTTCTATTTCATTCTTTGGATGCCCCATTCTTCAATCACTTTGATTTTTTTGAATAAGAAATAACCAGTCACTCATCACTCAAATTTTTTTGAATAATGAATAAAAATTTATTTTTAATTTTTTCGTCACTCGTCACTCAAATTTTCTAATATTGCCCATCCCTGACGAGTATTTTACCGGGGCATGTATTTATGTGACCACCAAAAAATACTGAATTTTACACTAAAACACCAATGTCTAACCTAACCTACATTAACGTTTTGTGTGCAATTCAGTATTTTTTTCAGATGCAGAAAAATAGTTTACTTTTCCTGGTATTAAAAAATATCACTCGTAAAAAAATAATCATGATTATTTGATTATGATTAAAACTAATCAATCGTTAGTCATCACCTCGTGATTGAACTAAGAAATCATTAGTCATCAATCATGACTAACACATTCAATCATTAGTCATCAATCATTAGTTAACTAAATTTTGCCCAACACTGATCTCAAGTTGTACATTGCTGACAACTAATGAAATCAAGGATCTCGGTGTTATCTTTGACGCCAAACTTTCTTTTAACAGCCACATTGATCTTATAATCTCAAAATCATGCGCAATGCTAGGCTTTATTAGGAGGAATAGTGCTGATTTCACAAATCCCTATACTCTTAAGCTGCTTTACGTCACCTTTGTTCGTTCCAATCTCGAGTATGCTGCTTTTATCTGGCGCCCATTCCATCAATTTAGGATATATAGATTGGAACGTGTTCAAAAGGTATTTCTTAAATATGCTCTACGATGCTTTCGTTTTTCTGACCCAGTTCCTTCGTATAGTTCTAGATTATTACTGATTAATCTTAAATCTCTTGATAAAAGAAGAACGGTGCTCTCCTTAACTTTTGCTTTTGGCATTATCCAAGGAACTGTAGACTGTGCTTACCTCTTGGAGCGGATTTTTTTTAATGTTCCGCAAAGATCCCTTCGGTATTCGAATATTTTTTATTTCAGCAACCTAAGAACAAACTACGCTCGAAATGCTCCCCTGTTACGAGCTGTTAATGAATTTAATGTAATCTCTAATTCTATCGATCTTGACTTTTCAGTCTCGAGATCGTACTTTGTTAATATTTTGAATTCAATTACATAATTTATAACTTGTACTTTGTTAAATAATTTAATTTTTCTCTGTTCTTTTTACTTCTTATAGTCTGTGGAATATCTCCTATGTTCATAGACTGAATAAATAAATAGATAAAATGCGGTATCGGCCTGCTTCATTCAATGCTTGCATGAAACTGAATGAAATTTGATTCTTTTGTGCTCTGATTGTTGAGGTTCGTGCTGTGTGCGTGTAATTACGAACTGTGTGCGTGAGATTTCCGAACATACTTCCCAGGAAAATATCTGCCGGCATTTGTTCTAGTTTCAAACTCTGACCGAAACGAAAGAGAATTTCGGCCAGAGTCCATGTGGACTCACCTCCCGGAGTCGCCTTGGTCCCGTGGTTATCCTTCATCCCCTGAAAAATAAAGAAATATAAATTAATATAAGAAAAATTATCAACAACAAATTTTACGACTTACCTCGTGTATTTTCCAACAATGACATTTCATTCAGTAATGTATGCAGTGCTGAATGAATTAGCGTAGCCACTTCGCGTAGCGATCGGTACCCACACTTGATCGTAACGGGTATGCACTCGTTGCAAGAATCCACCAATTTTTTTGGCGTACCGTATTGAGCAGGTGAATTTATTTCGCATGGGGTGAGGTGAAATCTGGGTAACGACAAAAGTGTACCCATATATATTTCTTTTCGTTGCCAAAATGTGGTGGAGAGGAATATGTCTGCCAGCACTTTATTAATTTAACAGGAATTAAATATGCTGTGACATAACTATTTACACCACTTACACTTAGAGAGTTGGATACTTAGAATACCTCCGTTTCCACGGTTTTTTTCACTATTTCCGCCCACACTTGCTATTTCATTTACACAGCAAAATGGAAAATCTACCTTCTCGGGCGGAAGGAAAGTGTCAAAATGTGACAAAGCTGCCATAGGGGAAAATGTACGCAACAACGGGGCATACTAGTCTCCGAGTCGTCCAAAATTTATCAATAACAATTTTGTTTTAAATTTGAATATGCCAAACCGAAATAAAGGAAATGCGCCTCCATTACGTATTCAAGCCACCCAACCGTCCCAAACCCAATTCAACCACCCTAATAACGGGTTTATATTTTAGAATGACCCGTTTTACTGCCACACGCGCAAAAACCGAGGAGCGGTCCAACAACTTCCCCGTACCATGTCGGCTACGCAACAACAACCATGGCATACGTTTTTGTCCACAGTACCGCGGTATGGCGGCCGAGGAACGACTACGAGTCGTACTTATACACAAGTACTGACCCAATTGCTTGTCGCCTTTCCACCGACCGGAAATATGTCCAAGTAAGGACCCCTGCCACGAGCCCCACCATACGTCCCTCCACATCGACGACAACAACAACGACAGCACTCGGAAGCCGGCACACATCATCGAAGACGACGGCGACCTATCGGATGATGCCCTTTCCATCGCCGTTACGGAAAACACGAAGTCGTGGGCGGAACAGGTAGCAGAGGAGGAGGAAGAATTGGAAGACATCAGGGCAGCGGCAACTCCGACGCCACGGCTCGGCGGCTCGGAAACACGTCCTTTCCGACCGCTACTACGACACGAGCAACAGAGGCTGCGCGAACCCGCTACGGCTCAACGTTCGCGCAAAGCCACCAAGCCACGTCAGGGTGGCTCGGAAACACGTCCTTTCCGACCATCGCACAGTCCCACCGAGGTCCGTCGGGGTGACGCGGTAACGCGTCCTTTCCGCTCATCACGACGCACATCGGGTCGGACTGCACCTTACCAGGCCCGCGGACCATCAAGCACCACCGCAATGGTTCGACACAGCACATCGACGACCACTTTTCGCACCGGTCGAGCGGCCAACGCGCCTGCCGCAGCGATTGTTATGCGGTCATTTGTTGCCATTGCACCAACGGAACTGGTGTGCATCGAATCGGGCGGCGTACCACATTTTGTCCGTGCTCTGATCGACCCGTGCTCACCCACCACGGTCGTTGACGGTGAGCTCGCTACCGAGCTCCACCTAGAAAGTGTTGGGGGGACACGGCCGATCAGGTGCACACTGGTACTTCGGGGAAAGTACGGGGTGACTAGAAGGGTCACCACGTTGGCGACTGTCCAGGCACGCCACCATCGTTTGAGCCCGGCCGCGAACCTTGACGCGACGATAGCTGCACCCTTCCAGCTTATGAGGTTGGCAGATCCCGAGTTTTTCCGGGCCTCTCCAGTGCGTCTTACGCTAGGCGCCGACGTTTACGCCAGCCTGATGCTCAGCGCACTCCACCGTCCACCCTCAATGGGCTACTGGCACAGGCCACCATCTTCGGTTTGGTAATTTCGGGGGCCTATCAACAAAGAAAAACCCTACTATTATTTTCAACACGCTAATGACCAATAAAAAAAAAACTCAATAATAAGGTGCATTGAACTAGGCAGAACCACGTCCATATACTAACCGTTCTTTTTCATCCACAACAGGGATCAAGCAGCAGACGGCAGAACCAAGGAGATGGCCGAAGGTTCTCCATAAATTTTATATAAAAATATTTCTTTGAATATACATACACATGTAAAGTGCACTAATCTCGGATTGGCTGCCGGTGGCTACCCGCGCGTTGATCTCACTCTTCAAGGTTGCTCGCCGCAAGGGGGCCTGCATGTTTAGGCCACCGGCCTAAATATATCGGTCGTCCCTCGTAAGCTTATCTGAAAACGAAAGTGCACTTAGGTTCGTACCGATAACTGCGCGCACCCCTTTCGAACCTAACGAAAGTAAGCAGTCGCCGGGGGTACCGAGCCGAAAACCAAAATATAAGTGTTTCTCTTTTGCATCGACCGTCAACCAAGTCACCAGCAGCCAAACCAGGTAAATACACTGTCCATCCATTTTCCACTGTTCACTTCTATTTATTCATTTATTCATACGAACTTATCACCAACTTGTAATTAATTAATTTGAAAACTCGGTGTTTGCTTTTTGTATTAACTCGCCACATACTTCCTTTTCTTCTTCTTCCATCTACACTTATTACGTGCGAGCCCGCCCTCCATTACGACGTCTTCGCCCGTATCAGCACTCATGGCCCATTGTGCAAGCAGCCGGCAGGAGCCAGATTTTAACAACACAAAAATGCTCCACCAAGAACAACAATATAGCAAGGGCTTCACTCTGGAGATGTTTTATATTATAAATACACCAACTAATAAACGAATAAACTACAAAGCAGATTGTAATAAAAGTGCTCACCTGTACAAGAATTTACTTCCATACAAACAGACAGTACACAACTCCACGTCACACGGTCCGGACGTGTAATAAAATGTATGTGTGCTGATTTTTGAATGTTATTATTCATGATCCAATAATACAGGTCGTGTCGATAAGCCAGCTGATTTTTATTTTTTTCTCGAATTTTGACAATCAAAATATTTCTCAATACGATTTTGACTATAAGCCCACAAATAACAAAAACAAAATACATGGAAAATTTTTGTGTGTTTGTATGTTTGTCATGCTGCTACGACCTGTTATGGTTGGATCATGTTATTATTTATTAGATTTTTGACTATTTGTTAAAAATTTGAATTTTCAATGTTTTATGTTTGTCAACAGTCTACCCTAAAGACGGTTACCGTTGTGCAATCGAAATATATTGGTGAAAAAACAAAACTTTTCGAGTTTTACTTAACACTTTCAAAATCAATAATATACTTTAAGATTTCATATTTATATAATATTATTGCCTACTGAAGAATTTACCAAATTCGAATATTTTGAAAATTTTAAAAAAGAGGGTTGAAAACCGGTTTTTAAAAATTTTCTTTTGCGGTATTCGTTGGTAACGTTAGGGGGCCTTTCAAGAATTCAATTTTGACAAATTGTGCCAGGATGAATGCAAATTCAAATGTTGATTTGATACCATATTGCAGGGTAATATTAATGTGTTTCTGCAATCGCATTTTTACCGATAACTCAGTTATAGATAAATTTACCGAAATATATCGAAGTCCAAATGAAACCTGGGGCCATCCTAAACCTATATGCGAAATATCATAAGTATAGGTCAAGTATACTCAGAATTGTATAGGGAAAAAAATATCAAAAAGTAATGGACCCTAGAAGCGTCCGAACCCTCAAAATTAATAAAAAAAAAATTTATGAACCTGTATGAGTTCCAAACTTCATCGAAGTCCGTCTTGCCATTATCACGTGATTGAGTAACAGAAGCAAACGCCTGGACATCCAAACATCGCTACATTCACATTTATAATATTAGTATGATTATTGCCTACTGAAGAATTTACCAAATTCGAATATTTTGAAAATTTTGAAAAAGAATATTGAAAACTGGTTTTCAAAAATGTTCTTTTGAGGTATTCGTTGGTAACGTTAGAGGGCCTTTCAAGAATTCAATTTTGACAAATTGTGCCAGGATCAATGCAAATTCAAATGTTGATTTGATACCATATTGTAGGGTAATATTAAGGTTTTTCTGCAATCGCATTTTTACCGATAACTCAGTTATAGATAAATTTATCGAAATATGTCGAAGTACAAATGAAACGTGGGGCCTTCCCCTTTTGTTTGATACCCATATTGTAGGGCAAGTTTAAGGTTTTTGGGCAATCACATTTTCACCGATAACTCATCATCGATAAATTTATAGAAACCTATCGAAGTCCAAATGAAACTTGCGGCCTTCTCCTTTCGTTTTATACCCATATTATAGGGTAATGTTAAGTTTTTTGGGCAATCACCGATAACTCAGTTATCGATAAATTTGTCGAAATATATCGAAGTCCAAATGAAACCTGGAGCTATCCCCTTTCGTTTGATACCCATATTGTAATGTAATATAGAGGTTTTCGGGCAATCGCATTTTGACCGATAGTTCAGTTATCGATGAATTTATCGAAACCTATCGAAGTACAAATGAAACATGCGGCCTTCTCCTTTCGTTTTATACCCATATTATAGGGTAATGTTAAGTTTTTTGGGCAATCACCGATAACTCAGTTATCGATAAATTTATCGAAATATATCGAAGTCCAAATGAAACCTGGAGCTATCCCCTTTCGTTTGATACCCATAGTGTACCTAGGGTAATTTTAAGGTTTTTTTGCAAAAACATTTTCACCGATAACTCAGTTATCGGTCAATTTATCGAAGTCCAAATGAAACCTGCGGCCTTCCCCTTTCGTTTGATACCCATATTATAGGGCAAGTTTAAGGTTTTTGGGCAATCACATTTTCACCGATAACTCATCATCGATAAATTTATAGAAACCTATTGAAGTCCAAATGAAACTTGCGGCCTTCTCCTTTCGTTTTATACCCATATTATAGGGTAATGTTAAGTTTTTTGGACAATCACCGATAACTCAGTTATCGATAAATTTATCGAAATATATCGAAGTCCAAATGAAACCTGGACCTATCCCCTTTCGTTTGATACCCATAGTGTAGGGTAATTTTAAGGTTTTTGTGCAATAACATTTTCACCGATAACTCAGTTAGCCTATAGCTCCTTCCAGACTATAGCCTGTAGGCGTGCCAAATTTCAACAAAATCCGTGAGGTTATTCTCACGTTTTTAGGGAACAAAAGCAAATGTCTGGACATCCAAACATCCAAACATCCAAACATCGCTACATTCACATTTATAATATTAGTAGGATTGACCTAAAGCCGGCAAAACCACAAATTGTTCAAAAAAAGTTTTGACAACCGTAATATAAAAAACGAAAACAGTTCAGTATTTCATTTTCAAAATTTTAAAAGTCTTTCAATAACACAGTGCTACAAAATAAAAAAAAGTAATAAAAAGGAGATCCCGCTGATCGACAGCATTCAAAAATCGAAGTCGCGGTCTTAACCAGTGCCAAAAGTGAAATATCAAAGTTTGTTTCTAAAGTGCGTTGTAATCACCTTACAGTGTAGGTGCGCGTGTGAAAAAGTTTGAGTATTTATAAAGTGCGGTTTCACGTCAAAGCAAACGCGAACGAAAACCAAGAAGGTGAATCTTTCGATGAACCTAGCCAGCGCCAGGAGGGCCTCCACCACCAGGCGCGAAAGAAATCGCCATTAGCCAGCAGCAACAAACCGGTAAGTCACTTTGTGAGATTTGTAAACTATTGAAAACCCTTCTTTTTTTTTTTAAATATAATTTTTGTAAGGTTAGTGGTTTGATAAATTTCCTTGATATTTCGGATCTCTTTGTTTAAACCAAGTTGTAGCCCTGGAAAGGGCTGTTTATTTAATTGCATTAGCAAGTGTCACTGTCCACGAAAATATCCCTAAAATATTGAATTATATTTTTTTTTTTTTTGGGAACCACCAAACCGTTTCTTAATTTTTAAGATTTTAGTTGAATTTTTATTTTTCTAAATTTTAATTCTAAAAAGGCATAAGAACATTAATAAGCGGCATCAATGCACTCACGTGTACATATGTATGTGAATATGTACACGAGCATGAAGGCAATCAAGAGGGTAGATTGTTGTGGTAAATAATTTCGTTACACTTTCATCAAAATCATAAAATTTTAAATCAGTAATTATAGTGTTGACCCAAAACTCCCTTTCTACCTTTTGGATTTTACTTGAATTTTTAATCCATAGAAAATTAAATGTAATTCTAAAAATTCGAAAATATTAAAATATGCATAAGTGCACTTTCATGTACATACGTACATATGTAGATATGTACACGAGCACGAATGCAAACAAAAAAAAAAAAGGTTCGAAGAAGAAGAAGAAAAAATTACTAAATCTTAAGATTGAGGAAGTCATTTTTTTTTATTTTTGGTCCGAATTAAAAAAAAGGAGAATATTCGTTTTTCTTGCTAAAATGTAGAAGTTAGAATATTTATGGAAATTCCACGTTGAAATGCACAAGAAAAAAAAAATTTAATAAGAATCCTGAAAACGAAATAAATAAACATTTCAAACAAGTTGCATATGTGTACATTTTCTTATTTCTAGCTCACGAAACCTGCCGAGGGCCGCGACATTCTTTTGCAACAGCAAAATTTTGCACACATCTAAAAACATTTGGGAATATACCAGGTCGAAGAAACACGCAAAACAACAACAAACACAAACACCCACACATTTTCACAAAAGAGCTCGACACAACACTAAATACGAGCACAGATCATACATCTTTTCATCAGGCAGCCAAACAGGGGTAGAACACTTTATTTTTGAACGCACACATCAAACACTTAACACCAGCAACATTATCACACCAACTTCAGCATCATAGTCTTGTTGCTAAACATTTTGTGGCGCAACCACCCACGCATCAGCAACATCAACATACAGCAACATTACTCTCAACATCAATCTCAACATTCGACAGCAACATCACTCGCAACATCAATATCGGCAATCTCTCACTACACACATGCACACGAAAACACACCACGAGCACAGAAACGCCAAAGAGCGAGAGCGACTAAGCGCAGCTCACTGCGAGCGCGCTCACTAGCATTGGATTGTAACACACCACCACATACAAAATCACTTTTTATATTTTATTAGGGTGCTCCACCCAATCATATTTTTTATTTAAAAACCTGAATTGCCAATTTGAATTTTTTTATAGTTTTATTGTAATTTTTTTTTATTTTATAGTTTCACAATTAGTTTATAAGTTGTTTATATACATTTACTCACCTGTTGTTACATTCATTTTTTTGTTGTGCTCTACGACTATGACGCGTTTGAATTTTTGAATTTTTTTTTTTTTTTTGATTTGCGTTAATTTATTTTTTTTGGTAGAAATATAATATAACTTATTTTCGTTGTTTTCGCTTTTTTTTCTTTTGATAAAAACACATTGCACTTTTTGATATATTTTTGTTTTTTTTCTTACCTTTTCTATTTTTTTCACGTTTCTTAGAAATAGTTTTTTCTTTCCACTTTCTTTTCACTTTTTGATCGAATTATCGATACGAAAACGCGATTAAATCGAATATTCAAAACGAACATAAACAATAATCTTTGTCATTAATTTTTCTATAATTCACATAGAATTTTTTTTTCACTGTTTTTTTATTTACTTGTCGCGATTTTTTTTATATATACACTTTTTTTCGTTTTGCATATGCATACAGTAATGCACCTGCACCGAACGGAATTACTAAACTAATAGTAAAAATCACTTGTTAGTGAAAATTGGCCTTGATCACTGTCAAGAGGCCAAAGCCCTTAACCGTACCAGGGATAATTCCCCTGCATATGTTGTTTGTTTTTGTTTTACTCTACTTTCAGCTTAAGTGTTGTTTTTGGTACCAAATTCAGACGGATAAGCGAGGTGAGTTCTTAAAAATTTAAAATACATACATATGCATAGACCCATACCAATACGGGTTTTTTTATACATACCCAATAAACAATGAAGTAAGCTAGTTTATTAAACAATGTTTTCCAAGCGTAAAAAGTAAATGTTTTCCAAACGAGTTTGTAACTAAAAAAATTCACAAACGTTTAGATATGTTTTTCCAATGGTGTGGTAGCCTTGGAGAAATAACTTGAGGTAAACTCTCAGCTAGGTGAAAAATTTCTCAATTTTCAAAAATAATGTTTGAAATTTTATATGCTTCATTTATGTTGATTTTGTTATATGGGAATCGTGGTGTAGCGGTAGTGCAGCTGGCCTACCACACAGAAGGGCCTAGGTTCGAACCCCGGTACAGGCAACATGAAAAATTATTTGAAATGGTTTTTAAAACGGGTGTCATGAAAGGCTTCTCAGAAAAAATGATCATATTTGCCTTGCAGATGCAGACTGTATAAACAATTGCAAGCAGCACACAAAAACTGTCCCTTTATCTCCTCTTGCACCAAATAAGAATTTATTATAAAACATAATATTTAAATAATTAATTAAAAAACAAAAAAATTAAGGAAATGGTCGGGATTCGAACTCGCAACTTTCGGAGCGAAATCCCACAACATATTCGTTAGGCTATTGGCCCGTTTTCACCGTTGTCGCCCAAATTGGAGTTTTATCAATCAGTTTTCAACAAACCCTTACTGTACATTGAATAAAATGTTTATTAAACATTGCTTTCCAAGCATCAATTCCAATTGATTAAAAAGGGACCACTCTCGTTGAGTGTACAATGTTTTCCAAACGTTTTCCAATGATTATAGTAAAGGTTTTCCAAGCTAAAAGATTACAAAAGTAAGTTTATTGTAAGCTTATGGTAAGCGTATTTTGCTTATTGGGTATATATAAATACAACGTTTTTTTCAAAGTATATTAAACAAAGTAGTAGCGAACTTGACAGTTCTCTCTTTGCTGTAGGAGTTTTAACGTCAAATGAAAAAAAATTTTAACCCGTTCGATTTAAAATTTTTCAATTTTATCAGTTCGTTATTTTCATTTGAGAAATACCAAATCGTGGTAATTGTTAACGACTGCAACCGAGTGCTAAAACACGTCCAAAAATTGCCGGGAGAGGTATCAATAGACGCGCCCAGTACCCATAAATAATAATCCGATTACGAGATCAATTTTTTGAGTAGTTTGCAAGATATTTGGAAACGAATGAAACAATTTCTGTACCAAGAAGACGGGATCGCGTTATTTTCACCCCTATCATGCATTTCGACTTGGATCGAAATTTTCTCCACTTGGCAACTTTGGTATCATGCGTTTCAATTCCGTTCCGTTCAACTTCGAAACTTCCAATTCTGCCCATCATGCACTTCGAGCGTAGCTCCGTTTTTCTCAGTTGCAATTTTGTTGACGGATAACTTATTATTTCTTTATTTTATTATAAAAATTTGATTTATTTGCGTGATTTTTTTATAATTTTATCAAAATGTAAGTAATACCTGTAATTAAAAGTTGGAAAACTAACAATATTTCTATTTTTGCGCTCTAATGATGTTTTTTGATATGCGTTTAGGTCAAAAACAACAACACCAGAGCAATACCTAAAACTAGCGGATATGTTGGAAAGTAAGGCAGATATAGCCAATAATTTCCACCAGGGTCCTAAGGAGGATGTTCAGGCGTTTTGGGAAGAGGTCGCATGTTCTTTAAATGCACTTGGTCCACCAACTAAAGACTCAAATGCATGGAGAAAGGTAAGGTAATAATTGAATTGAAAGCGAATTTGTAAAATATGACGTATTATTACAGGTTTGGATTGACTGGAAGTGCTATATTAAACGTAAGCTTACTAACAATAAGAAGGAGATGATGAGCACAGGGGGGGGGGGGGGGCAGTGTCGTTTGCAACGAATAAGTCCACTTGAGGAGAGAATTGTTCGCTTAACGGGGTTGGAAAGGTCAACAAGTGGAATTAGCAATACCCTCGATTTTGTTGATAGTGCACAAGACGCAGCTCGAGTCTCTGAAATGGACATTTCGACACTTTCTGACGATGTGCCTTCAACCAGTAGAGCTAGAACATATAGTAGAGAGAGAAGACCGGAAAAGGAGAGCGCTGCATCTTTACTAAGAGAGCAAAAAGATGTACAAAAAGAATTCTACGATGAGACGAAAAAACATAATGAAGCTATCGATGCCAAAATGAAGGAAGCTTTGTCATATTTACGACGAATGAACCGCTCGATGGAATCGATGGCAGACACTGCAGTAAAGCAGCTTAAAGAACAGCAGCGACACAACAAGACTAAAGAAAGCCTGCTAAAACAAAAGTTGGAAATCAAACTGCAAATGCTGAAACTGGATCCCAACTACAGAGAAGACTCTGAATAATTTTTTTTTTTTATATTTTTGATTTTTTTGTTATCTTTAAAGCTTAAGAGCAAACGAACTGAATAATTGTAATAATTATATACCTGATTTTTGTATTATTTTTAATCGAATGCCATTTTTTAATGTAACAAAATGTCATATGCAATGAATTATAAATTTTGAATTTGAATAAAAACATGAAAAATTGTATACACTTTAAAAAGAAGAACGTATGTTGTCACGAATTCGATTTGCTGTTGAAGAAAATTCAAGGTCGTTGGTTTGTTCCTCTTCCTCTTCCTCTTGACGGTTATCATTATCAAATTGTATGGAGTTTAAATCTTGTACTTTGTAGTAAATGCAAATGTTGTGTAGTGCACAAGCAACATTTATAATTTGACTCGCTTTTTGAGGCGAGTAATGCAGCTCTCGTGCTCCCAACAAACACCGAAAGCGGTTCTTTAAAACGCCGATCGTCCGCTCTATAATATTTCTTGTTTTTGAGTGTTTCATATTATAATTACTTTCGCGGCTGCCTTGACTTACGGACCGATATGGAGTCATTAGCCAAGGTTGTAATGGGTAGCCAGCATCGCCTTTAAAAAAAGCAAATAAATATTTTAAATTGTCGAGGATACGTACATATATAACTGAATACCTAACAGCCATGCGTTCCTTTCACCTTCACGATAACGTTGTTCCATATAGCATCTCAGCTCAATCCCCATACCTGAGCGTCGTGATTGCACCCTGGATACCTAGCGTCAATGGTTCTTATTCTTAATTTGTGATCGCACACCTAAAAAAATAAATTTCCAATTATGGAATTGATTCCATGAAATACAATCCTCACCACCATAGCATTGATGCTAAAAAATCCTTTTCTATTATAATAAAGAAAAGGTTCATCGGATGGCTTGATTATTTTTATGTGCGTGCCATCAACGCACATTATAACACCTGGGAAACCAGCCTTCGTAAAAAAAATTTGTTTTGCTTCCTGCTTTTCTACTTCATTCTGCTCGAATTTTATCCACTGTGGGCATAGCTTTCGTTGCATTATTTCCAGAAAAATGGACAGCCACTTTGACACGGTTGACTGTGCCATTCCAACATTGTAGTCTGCGCCAACTCCATGCTGGTAACTGCCTTCCGCAAAAAATCTTAAACAGGATACTACAACGTTAAGCGGAGTTAACGAGGACAAAGTACTTGCCGACGATTCTTCGGCAAACGTATCTAGGACATACTTGAAAGCGTCCTTATTCAAACGAAAGTTTTTTTGGAATCTAAATAAGTTAACAAATTGTAAGAAGATTGTCTCCTTTTACGTGCAATTACTTACAGCCCGTCATTCATCTGGAAGGGATCGCACATATCTCGTAATTTTCTTCGTTCAATTCTTACTCCAGCATTATGAGATGCGCTGCTCTCCTCCTCAACCAATAATATCGCCGCGGATAAAGATTCCATACTTACTTACGCTTATTAAAAATAATAACAATATACAAATTTTACTTTTAATTCTTTTCTTTGTTTATTTTTGCTTTGTTATGTTCCATTTTCACACATTCCAAGGCAAACAGCTGATTTCGAAAGATTTATAGCTCTTCCTCTTCTTCTTTCAATCCAATTTAAATGCATGATAAAAATTTTCGATTTCGGCGGAGCGTAGAACGGGAACGTAATTGAAATCCATGATAGGGGTGTTTTTTAAATCGTGGACAATAGTCGGCAACTAAAGATGTAATTCACACAAAAGCTATAGACAACGCCCCCGATTAGTTCTTCGGATTTTTGCAAATATTTTTCAAAATAACAACAGTATTTATTCTCCGGAGGCCGATTTTCATTTTAACTGAAAAGTGACTTTGGTACTCCTCTCAACATTTTTTAGAATTTGATGATAGTCGTAAACAGTGACCCAAATCGTTGCTATACTAATATATACATATGTATGCTTGTTCTTTTCGGTCAAGGTCTTTAAAGAGGTAGACTCCAAAGTAGCACTTGGTGGCAAAAGTGACCTTATTAGATAGTTTATGAATTTCTATATTAATAATTTTTTGATATTTGCAAATGCGGTTTAACTTTTTAATACAAAAATTGTATGGGGCCCAAATATTGTACGTGGGCCAGTAAGGGTAAATTCGTTGGTTTATACTTTTTTGAAGTAAGAACTCCTACAAAAAAAAATATTTCAGTTGTCAATTCTACCTTGTTTAATTTGCCTTGGTTTTTTTGTTTACAAAACTTCTGAGAGTGAGCGAACACTCGCGCGCACATATGTATATATATACAGGGTGGCGCAAAAGTAAGCTTCCGATGTTTTTTGGCTGTAATTAAAAAAAAAAATGAAAAACTTTGATTATTCTTGTGTATTATTTTTATTTGGTCTTTTAAATTTTTTTACATCAAGTCGAGAATATGATGTCACGTAAATGGCCTCCGCCACAGTTGATTGTCATTTGAGCCCTTTTTATGGCATTTTCCATCACTTTGGCCAAAACTTCCGGCGATAGGTCCTCACATTCTTGACGGATATTGTCTTTAAGAGCTGCAAGAGTCTGAGGCTTGTTGACATAAAACCTCGACTACAAAAAGCCCCACAAAAAGAACACTGCACCGGTCAAATCAAGCGATCTTGCTGGCCAGTGCAAATCGCCAAAACGGGAGATTAGGCGCCCGGGAAATGCATCCTTCCGCATATCGGTTGTGGCACGTGCAGTGTGTGCTGTTGCACCGTCTTGTTGGAACCACATGTTTTCCAATCCCAATTCATCAAGTTGCGGCAAAAAGAACTCGTTGACCAGTAGGCGTTGTACGGCCAGGAATTCTGTGACGAAATTCACGTTGTGCCGAAGTCACCGACCGATTATTGGTCAAATATATAGTCAGCAATATTCCGCGTTCTGGAGCAGTGTAGCGTAACATTGTTTATTAACGTGTATTTCGCATGTGTTTACTACACAGATGTCAAAACAGAACTGACTTTAGGGGTCAATCGCAAAATTTATAGCATTTTCTCATAGGAAGTTTACTTTTGCGCCACCTTGTATTTACATATGTTTATGCGTGTGATTGTGCACAACCAAAAGAAAGATAGACATTAGCCGGTCGGAAATTTTGAAGTTTTGGGATCTTTGTTATTGAACAATTACATTCAGTAAGAATAAAAAAATAAATAATTTTTGCGTTTGAAGGGAAATTTAGGGACATATGTATAAGTTATATGGTACATACATAGATATAAGTTAAGTATATGAATAAAGATTGTCATTATTTGAATTTAAAAATGATAATAGGTTGAAATCATTTAATTTTTTTTTTGCGGTATAAGATATAAGATGCTGGGCTAAAGGCCTCTATAGGTTGGTGCAGGTGTTGCCCTTGTGGCAACTGACGGTAAGTTGGGACAGTTGAGTGTAGGATGGAAGTAATATGACGACCTAAAGACTGACTTGAGTCAGGTACAAGGGAACTCTACTCTTGCTTATGCAACTGTTGGGAAAGGAGAAGTGGCAAGAACCGCGCCTCAAAGCCGGCGAGCCTCAGCCGGGCTACTACCATGCCACCCCGCCACTCCTCCTCTCCCGCACCAGGCAGTTACGTAACAATGGCGCCCAACGTTATAGCCCACTAAAGTTTTTATTTTTTTCTCATATTTCTTTTCTTTCTAAATTTTCATTTCCTTGCTCTTTAACTTTCTTTCCTATTATCTAGATTCAGCTCTTACTATTCTGTCTACTTTGTCAACTTTCCTTCTCTCGGAGAGATGTAGGGTCACGAGGGCAACATTGCTTGTTGTCAGCAGCGAGCAATACGTGCCTAAGTGACAGAACGGTGGGGGGAGTGCTGGCGGTGATTTCTGAGTTCCTTTCAAGAACTTCAACGTTTTTGAAAAGTGGTATCAGAAGTCATCGGCAGTACTTTAAGAAGACGACTATTTGTTTTGTTTTGTTGCAAGCAACATTAGCTACCATGCGTATGGTCCAGCACCGTACGCATGTGAGGTTTTTGTTCTTACAGGGGGTAGATAAATCGACAGGGTAAGGGGAAATTGTGGCAGCCACGTCTTGAGTACAGCCTAAAGACGCTGTAGTGCCACATTTTCAAATTAAGAGGGGATTAGATGACTTTGACCTTAGACAGAATACTTCGTAGCCTCACTTAGCTGCCCACGGAAGCCATCGGGCAAGGACAACACCAGAGTGCACCAACAGTAATTAAATATCTTAATATCTTTAAAGATTTCGGTTTTTTTATTTCTTTTGTATACTTGTATAATTTTTCAAGTTTTGAAAGTTTTCTTCTCGAAAAATTTTTCTTTTCATTTTTTTGGATTCCATTAGCGTTTGTTGAATTCAACCATAAAAAGCATTCTTCAATTTTTTTTTTGCACCCTTGTGGCAATTTGTTTATATACGCATTTGAGTGTACATCCAAATATGGAATTTTAATTGCATCAATACATTTTTGAATAATTGAATTTACGTATGTAGGAATATTGAATTCACGTATGTACATATGGCTGATTCCTTGGAAACTGATATATTTCACATCGACTTTTTGTGAAATGTCAATGTTACGATAAATGACTTTTGAAAGTGTATACAGTTTAAATGGGGTATAAGGAATAGCCCCTGTTTCGCATTGTGCTACAACTTAACCCATTAATGCCCACTGTACCCATACTTATTCAAATATCGAAAAAATGCATTCTAAATATCGAAAATATATAGTTTTGCTACAACCATTTCATAAACTGCTTTAAACGCAAGTGAATTATTCAGTTTCATATTTAAACTATTAACCCCTTATGAGAACACATATATATTTGGTGGAAATTGAACCAAGAATTATTGTATTTTTTTGTGTTTTTTTAACGGTGGGCTATATATATATGTGAACAATATGCTCCAAAATCAGTTTATTCATGTATTAACACTAAATAACAGTTATTCCTGTATCAAAGCCAGTAGAAAACAAGTAAGGAAAGGGCTGTATTCGGCTGTGCCGAAGTCTTTATACCTTTCATGAATATGCACAACTTTTCTAATTACTTACAAACTCTCCAAAACTGTTAATTTAAAAATACATAGCCAAACCACATTTATCGGAGCAATCGGTAATATGGGAGCTATATGTTATGTAAGTCCGATCTGTATGATTTTCACTACACACATTACTCATATAATAAGTACCAAACCTGCAAAATTCTACGTTTCTAGCTTTCTATTTGCAAAATTTATAGCCCAAAACCCATTTATCGAAACTATCGATTATATGCGAGCTATATGTTATGTTGGTCCGATCTAAGTGATTTTCACTACACACATTACTTATATAGTATGTACTAAACCTGCGAAATTTTGCTCTAATAGCTTTTTAATTGCAAGAGATAGAGGCCAAAACCCGTTTATCGGAACAATCGATTGTATGGGAGCTATGCGTTGTATCGGTCCGATCTTGCTGGTTCCGACAAATGATTAATCCTATGCAAAATGGCGCCTGCTTGCAAAATTTCATCGAGATATCTCTAAAACTGAGGGACTAGTTTGCGTTCAAACAGACGGACGGACAGACGGGCGGACAGACGGACATGGCTAAATCAACTCAGCTCGTCGCCCTGATCATTTCGGTATACTTAATGGTGGGTCTATCTCTTCTTCTTCGAATACTTACAAACATGCTTGAAGAGATTCGGCTGTGGTGCTTAGCTGGAGCGGCCGTGGCTCGAGAGCACCGCGGTCGAATTCGGATTTTAAAAGAAAATAAGAAGAACGAGAATTCTCGTTATAAATATTGGCCGTTTATTGAATTAGATTATTTTAGTTATACAATGGAAATATTACCTTTCTTGAAAATTGGCTGACGGTGAAATTCCTGGGGTGGTCCGGACGTGTGGTAAGGCTGACGATCGCTGACAAAGTAGGAAGTTGTCCAGTCGAGGACAACCGTTGAACGCGAAATTTTAGCCTCCGGTTTTGAGGGGAGGTGAACCTACACATGCACACCCACCTGCATGTATATGTTGCTGACAAACATGCATACGCATGCATGCACGTACAGGTGGGTGGTTTGGTATGTGTGGTTGGAAGGGAACAAGAAAGTGACATTAGGGTGGCTCATTTTTTGAGAATTTAGGCATCGGGCCTAAACATGCCGGCCCCCTTGCGATACGCAACATCTGAGAACCGCCGCAGGATTTTCACACATGCCTCACTTAGTCTAGTAAATTCAAATGAACAATCCCGGACGGCGCCGTCCCGCCGTCTGCCTTCGAGCAGCCTCCGCCAATTTGAGGGTTGGAGCGTGGCCGGATCATACCTAGAGCTAAGAGAGGGGGAAAGAGTGAAAAATATACGTGTTGCATATTTCTTGCCATGTATCTATTCGACCCAATAAAAAAGGTGGAACACATTTCATAACGAAAAAAAAGTTTTATTATTATTTTTTTTAAACTTAACCTAACCTTACATGCTAGTGGCGCCGGATAGCACGAACCCGAAGATCGTGCTCTGGGCACGAAGGGACCCAAAGGACGCGGGGAAAGTTCCCGCGGTGAAGATGTCGGCGCATATGTCACCTCCGAGCACCAAGCGGAGCGGTGCGGCCTGATAGAATAGCGGATCAGCCAGCCGAATATGCTCATAAGGAGCGGCGATGTTCGCATCGACGGTTAGGGCGGGGCTGATCCGCTGAAAATGCGGGACACACAGCGCGTGCGCCGTGATTTGTTTGTTGTTTCCGTGTTTACCGCGGATGCGGAGGAAGCAACCGCACTCTCCGCCCGAGTGTGTCGTCCGGAGCCCTAAATCTTCCGCCAAGGAGCGGTCGATGACTGTGCGGGGGGAGCACGCATCAATGAGGGCACGGATGCGTAGCAATCCACCCCCGTCTTCCAGCTTCACGACCGCAGTTGGCGCGAGGGTGGTCATGGGGCGCACCGGAGGGCCCACCCGGGAGAGGGCGCGGTTGTGACCGTCGCGGAATCCGGATACTAGTGGTAGTTGGCGCGGCGGCAGGGCCAATCTACCGTGGTTGTCGTCGGTGTTGCGTAGCTGGCGCGGCTGAGAGGCCAGTCTACGCTGATTGTGCATGTTTGTGCGGCGTGAGTCGTCGCTATAGGTGGTGCGTAGCTGGCGCGGCTGGGAGGCCAGTCTACGCCCGTCGTCGTGGCCGGTGTTGGTGCGAAGCTGGCGCGGCAGTGTGGCCAGTCTCCGCTTACGGCTGTTACGGTGCGCGCGGTTGCGGCGTTGCGAGGTGGTGACCGGGTCGGTGTGGCGGTCGAGGTTTCGCCGCTCGTGGGCTAGGAGGGGCCGGAACGGCAGTGAGTCCGATGCCCCTTCCGTCGGTCGGAGCGGCCGTGGGTCCGGTACCGACTCTACCTCCCATGCTGCGTCCGAGGCGTGGATCGACAGCATCTCTTCTTCCATCTCTGCCTCCTCCACTTGTTGCGCCCAACTCTTCTCGGCAGGCGGGCTGGTTGGCTCGGGGTCGTCCATTGGCAGGTGGAGAGTGGTGTGGTGTTTTCCACCACATCGTCGGCATCTGGCGGCGCTGGTGCATTCCCTACCACAGTGGACCATCGAAAGGCAGTTGTCGCAATAGCCGGCCCGAATGACCTCCTTCAAGCGCTGCAGGGGCGCTATCCCCTGGTATTGGGCGCACGACCGAAGCGGATGGCTATCGCCACACAGCGGGCATGGCTTCGGGTACCGGCCGGCTAAGCGTTCGGCCCGCTGGCGTAGGGATGCGAAACGTGTCATTCTGGCGGAAGAAAGGAGAAGAAAACAAAGATTGGTTATTTTGACGGCCGTACACCCGTACGTGTGGGTGGCGAGAGCGCTGTAATTCGGCGACCGTTTATGTATATGGGTCTAATATCGCGAAACCCACCACTGTTCATGTGTAGACCTTCATAATTATTTAAACGGAATATGTTAAGATATATGTATATTATTCTCAGTTCCTAGCCGTAAATATATGGAACGCTAATAAATAGGCCCCGTTATATGCCCGAAACGAGTCCAGTAGCGCGATTCACTAACTTTTTTAACGTAATTTGTCAACGATAAATTAACTTAACAATAATTTAAACAATTTTGTGATTCACTACCTGTTTTAACACAATTTGTCCACGATAAATTAACGTAACAATAATTTTAACTATCTATGCTATTCACTAACTTTTTGTCAACTCTTCAATCGTTAATTTATCGTAGTCGATTTGTAAATTGATATTTTATCACGTTATCCGTTGGTGTCGTTGAAATATTGGTTAAAATAAAAATAAATTAAAAACAAATTTTTTGAGCAAGGAGTATTTCTATATTTAAAAAAAAAGTATTTATTTAAAAAAAAAATATATTTTAGAAAAAATGTCTCCTAGTTATTGGTATCGAACTTGCGACGTCTACTTTGTTATCCAGACGCTTGTCAGCTGCGCTACTGCGACACCAACGGCGGCGCTGGCAAATGCTGCACTTAACATTCAAGCAACGTTCTAGTCAATTTCGACTGAGATGCCACATGTCATCATTTTAAACAATTATTTAAACGTTATTGTTAAATCCGAGTTAGTGAATCGCACAATTGTTAAATTAAACAGAATACGTTAATGATAAATATCTCTATTGCAAAATTGTTAAAAGTTAGTGAATCGCGCTACAGGAGTGACAAAAGTTATGATTCTTATACGGTTGCGTATGTCACCGTAACACCGTAGCGCTTGCTACGAAAGGTTATATTTTCTTGCTTGACTCACCCTGCATTCTGTTTCGCTAGGCAGAGTGCATTTATTTTCTCGCGTTCATTATGTCCGTATGTAGGTACGTATATTTGTGTACGTATATTCGTGCTGGCGTTAGGGCTGCGCACACAGCGACGTTTTCGCTTTGGCTGGTCCGGTAATCCCGGCGGAACTCGGAATCCGGTACCGAGCCTGGTAGAGAGTGTGAGGGTATTTTAGGTTCCGGTTATTTTTGTTGTTTTGTGGGCAAAACAGCCCTGCCCCTACGAAAAAACAACCCAAACTCATAAAAAATCAAAAAACCAGAACAAAAAAAACCAAAAAAAAGTTTTCCGAAACGAAAAAAAACTTTTTATTTTTTGGACTTTTTCCATTTTTTTTTTGCCTCGGCACGGTCGCCGAGGAGCGGGACGAACGTAGATTTCGTCCCCCCTTCGCCCGCAGTCAGCGGTCACGATTTTTTGCCAAGTCGGGTTTTTGGTGCCCGTTGACCAAAACCGTAGCATCACTAGCGCGCTGCCGTGATCATTGGCAAACATATTTACATATATGTATGGCGCTCGCATTGAGCGACGGTTCAATTGAACCACACACACATATATGTTCGCTCACGCTTTGCTAGCAGAGCTCGCGGCCGACAAAATATGTAGTACATACATATTTATATTTACTCACTCTAGCAATAGAAGAAGTGCCGAAAATAAAGAGAAAACTCATTGTTCATTTTTCTCTGCCAGCGTAGTAGAGAAAATGACACAATTCATTATTCTTATTTTTTCCGGCGCGCGTGGTCAGCAGTATTTGCAGAGGTAAGTAAATTTATAATTTACTTGAAAATTTGATGCCTAACCTAATTTTTCTTTCTTTTTAGATTAGCACATGGGAATCTGGAGCAGATAGGGTGGATCGCCTGGACGGCGCATGGGCATAATATAGGATTGGGGTAAGTTTTATTCGCGCTGCCCGAAATACTGTATCGTTTCGGTAGCAGCGCAAATTACTAAAAAAAAAATTGTGTCTCAAATGCTGTGGCGGCCGGCACATGCTTTTGAGACACATTTGCATGGACATATGCATACGTATATATGTGGTACAAAACTTACTATTGGTTTTTCTTTGCAGGTTTTAGCTTCTTAATGCAACGTTCGAGCAGAGGTGCTGATGGTGATTATCAATTGATGCAACATGAGGTACTCCACTCACTCTCAGCTGAATATGAGGTTTTGGAATTTTTGGGACGCGACACATTCGGTCAAGTGGTTAAGTGTTGGAAGCGTGGCACTTCAGAGATTGTGGCTATTAAAATCTTAAAGAATCATACATCATATGCACGTCAAGGGTAAATTGAAGTATCGATTTTGTCACGGCTTAGTCAAGAGAATGCAGATGAATTTAATTTTGTGCGCGCGTTCGAGTGTTTTCAACACAAAAACCACACATGTTTGGTTTTTGAAATGCTTGAGCAAAATTTGTACGATTTTCTCAAGCAAAATAAATTTTCACCTCTACAGGTGAGCAGGTCTTAACGGCATTGCTAAAATTAAAGCAACTCGGTTTGATTCATGCGGATTTGAAGCCGGAAAACATAATGTTGGTTGATCCTGTGAGGCAGCCGTATCGGGTAAAGGTGATTGATTTTGGCAGGGCATCGCATGTAAGCAAAACAGTTTGCAATACCTATCTGCAATCGCGTTACTATCGTGCACCAGAAATCATATTGGGTTTACCGTTTTGTGAGGCAATCGACATGTGGTCGTTAGGCTGTGTAGTGGCTGAACTGTTCTTAGGTTGGCCCTTGTATCCGGGCTCTTCTGAGTTCGATCAAATAAGGTACATATCACAGACACAGGGCCTGCCCACGGAGCATATGTTGAATAGCGCCTCAAAGACATCGAAATTTTTCTTTTGCGACGTTTATTCGACCTATCCATTTTGGCGTTTGAAAACCACCGAAGAACATGAAGCCGAACCGAATACGACAAGTAAGGAGGCACGCAAATATATATTTAATTGCTTGGATGACATTGGTCAAGTGAATGTGCCTACTGATTTGGAGGGTGGACAATTATTAGCCGAAAAAACCGATCGTCGTGAATTTATTGATCCACTAAAACGTATGCTAACCATAGATCAAGAACGACGTCTTACGCCAGCTGAGGCATTGAATCACTCTTTTGTACGTCTCACTCACCTAGTTGACTATGTCTATTGTAATAATGTGAAAGCGTCGGTGCAGATGATGGAAGTATGCCGTCGCGGTGATTTCCATACTGTACAACCAGCTTCTACTTTGGTTACCAACTTTGTACCCAGTACGACAGAGAATATGACATTTACCATTAACAATCAACTGACCAGTCAAGTGCAGCGTTTGGTGCGTGAACGTCCATTAGCCTATGAGGGCCTCTATCAAATCTATGGTGGACGAAATGTTGGACGTCAATATACACAAGGACGTGCCGATGCATTCCAACATTAATTGAATATTTTATGCCCGCCATCATATCAAGCTATGATTTGACCTAAACCAATCCTACGCGTATACAAACGGCTGTTGAAACGAAGGCTAAGATACATTTTGTTGAGCCGCTACATTGGGCAAAGGACGTCACCCTATTTTGACAGCCGAAGGGCGTACAATATTTGGTATGGATGAGTACGAATAATGGTTCTATTAGGGATTTCTAATTTCAATTGTCAGATTTCGACCAGAACACACCAGTCCTCTACTAGTATATACATACCCGTTTGTATATAGTTGTAATATCCCAGTTTCATAGTAGTTTGCAAGCTATTTGGAAACGAATGAAACAATTTCTGTACCAAGAAGACGGTATCGCGTTATTTTTTTTTTAAATCGTGGACAATAGTCGGCAACTAAATATGTCATTCACACAAGCTATAGACAACGCCTCCGATTAGTTTTTCGGATTTTTTGCAAATATTTTTCAAAATAACAACAGTATTTATTCTCCGGAGGCCGATTTTCATTTGAACCGAAAAGTGAATTTGGTACTCCTCCCAACACCTTTTAGACTTTGATGATAGTCGTAAACAGTGACCCAACTCATTGATATACTAATATATACATACATATGTATGTATGCTTGTTCTTTGCCGTCGAGGTCTTTAAAGAGGTAGACTCCAAAGTAGCACTTGGTGGCAAAAGTGAGCTTATTAGATAGTTTATGAATTTCTATAATAATAATTTTCCATATTTGCAAATACGGTTTAACTTTTTAATACAAAAATTGTATGGGGTCCAAATATTGTACGTGGTACGTTGGTTTATATTTTTTTGAAGTAAGAACTCCTACAAAAAAATATTTCAGTTGTCAATTCTACCTTGTTTAGAATAGATATATTTTAACTCCGTGTAGAACGATACTAATTTTTTCGTATTTTCAGGTATTGTTAAATTGGCTAACGTGCGGTATGATTGTATAGGTGTCCTCCAGGGCGAGTGACACTGGTAATTTTTATAAATATGTTTATGTATTAATATTTTGGGGTATGTATTCGAGGGTGGGTCCATCTGCTGCCAACTTGTCGTGGCAGATGGATAGACTTTCAGTGGCAGAAAGGTTCGCCTTACTGCGTTAGGTTTTCTTTGGCCTCGTTCGCGAGTGCAATTAGGTCTTCTTTGGCAGAATGGTTCGACCTTCTGCGTTAGGCTTTCTGTTGTCCTCGTTAAGGGTAGCGAGTGAAGGGTGGAAGTTTGGAATAGGGGAAATGGTAGGGTCTTGGTTGGAGGTGGAGTGGGTGGTTAGGATGAGGTAGCGGGCCTCTCGCCATCCATTCCTTCCATAGGGAGCAGAATCAGTTTGACCAACGGTCTTCTGATCTGCCCTTTTTCGGTTACGAGGTCCACTACACGCACTCGGTTATCTTCGCCGGGGTGTACGTGGGTAACTCGGCCGAGCCTCCATTCATTCGGAGTCAAGTTGTCTTCTTTGATGACAACAAGATCTCCCACTTTCATGTTTTGTTTTGGATGCTTCCACTTCATTCGTTTTTGAAGTTCGGATAAGTATTCCACCTTCCATCGCCTGCAGAAGGTTTGATGAAGAGCCTTGAGCTTCTGCCACCTATTAATAATGGAGGCAGGGCTCTCATTCACCTCTGGTTCTGGCGGAGCCAGAAGATGACTTCCCGTAAGGAAGTGCCCAGGGGTTAAGGGTTCCAGGTCCGTGGGTTCATTGGAGGCGGGACTTAGTGGTCGCGAATTGAGGCATGCCTCAATCCGGCACAATAGCGTATGCAACTCTTCATGAGTGAATGTGTGAGGCGAGGCTAACTTTTTGAAGTGGCTTTTGAAGCTCTTCACGCCCGCCTCCCAGAGTCCCCCCATATGTGGAGCCCCGGCCGGAATAAAATGCCATGTCATGTCTTGATGTCTATATGTCGAAATAGCTTTATCTCGGGCTTCAGCGATAAATGTCTTAAATTCAGATCGTAGAGATCTTGACGCTCCGACAAAGTTGGTACCGTTGTCGGAGTATATGTTTCTTGGACATCCTCTTCTAGCGATAAAACGCGAAAAGGCTGCTAGAAAGAATGGGGTACTAAGATCACTGGTCGCTTCCAGATGGATCGCTTTGGTAGTGAAGCAAACAAAGAGGCAAAGCCCTTTGATAGTCGACATCCTCTGCCGCGGTAACTTTTGATATCGAAAGGCCCGGCAAAGTCCACCCCGGTATTAGTAAACGCGCGGGTGAAGGTCGTGCGCTCGCAAGGCAGGGTACCCATAAGTTGGGTTTGCGCTCGTTTTCGATAAATGGTGCAGATTTTACAATTATGGATGGTGGCCCTAATCATGTTCTTGACATTCGGAATCCAGTATTGGGTGCGAATGAGACGGAGCATTAGTTGGTTCTCTCCATGGAGTGAGATTTTATGTACCATTTGTACAATCAAACGCGTCAACCTACAATTATATGGCAGTATGATCGGGTGGCGCTCGTTATAAGCGAGGTCTTGAGATGCTCCAAAACGTCCACCGGCCCTAATAAGATCATCATTGTCGATGAATGGGTTGAGTGGCAATATCTCGCTTTTCTTCTCAATAGACTTTCCCTTCTTCAAATTCACATAATCCTCATTATAGATTTGCTTCTGACAGAGTTTTATCAAGATTTGAGTCTTTGCCTTAATCTCAGCGGATGAGATTAAACATGACCTTTCTTGAAATGAAGCTTTTGTTTTGGGATGAGTTCTTCGAAAGAATCTCATAATATATGATAGTACCCTCAAAGCCCTCGGTAAATCCGAAAAACGGTCAAGAATATCGATTTCTTGTTGCGTTGCTATTGCGTAGGCCTGCGCTCTCTTTTCCTCCACGGAAGTGTGATATTCTATTTCTTGTGATGGCCATTGTGAGTTGTCCTCTTGTAACCAAGAAGGTCCCTGCCACCACAAAGAATTGTCGACCAAATCCGATGCTGGTAGTCCCCTGCTTCCTAAGTCTGCTGGATTCGATTCCGAGTTGACATGAAGCCAGTCCTTGCTGCCGACCAGGTCGATGATTTTGGTTATCCTGTGTGCGACGAATGTTGACCAGGAACATGGTGGTTTCCTTATCCATGCCAAAACGATGGTGGAATCTGTCCATAGATGTTGTTTGACTGGTCCAAGTTTGATATTTCGGAATATTGATTCCATCATTTCTGCCAAAAGGACTGCTCCGCAAAGCTCCAGACGCGGAAGTGAAATAGTCTTCACGGGTGCTACTCTGGTTTTAGCCAAGAGTAGAGATACGAAGATATCCTCATTCCTTTTGACTCGCATGTAGACGGCTGCAGCGTACGCCTTTTCCGAAGCGTCGCAAAATCCATGAATTTCGACGTCGTCTTCTGGTGAAAAGTTCACCCATCGTGGTATCCGAATCTTGTCGATTTCGTGGTATTGCTGTCTAAAGTTGTTCCCCCGCTCCCATGTGTTTGACGAAACTGGTTCGTCCCAATCGGTTCCCTCTAACCAGATGTTCTGCATCAAAATTTTGGCCACAATGACCATTGGTGCAAGCCATCCTAAGGGGTCGAAAAGTTTGGCAATGGCGGATAAAATCGCTCTTTTTGTCAGCTTTTCACTTTCTTCCAGTGACCCTGCTTGAAAGTAGAATAAGTCGGAATGGGCATTCCATCTTATGCCCAATGCCTTAACGGTGCTGGTATCTTCAAACGCCAGAAAGTCCTCGGTCAGCCGATCCGATTTAGGGATGTCGTTGAGAATTTCTTCAGAATTCGAAGTCCATTTCCGTGTAAGACTTCTCGAATTTCATTTCTCGCATTAATGGCCGATGCGAGTGTATGTCCCCCCGCTAGTACGTCGTCAACGTACATGCCTTCCCTTAGTATGCTAGATGCTGTAGGATATGAACTTTCTACATCATCTGCAAGTTGCAAAAGGGTTCGTATTGCTAAATAAGGCGCGCAATTGACCCCGAAAGTGACTGTTTTCAACTCGTAAAGGCTTATGGGTTCTTGAGGCGATGTTCGATAAACAATTCGTTGAAATTTTGTGTGATCATCGCTCATCCATATTTGCCTATACATCTTTTCGATGTCACTATTGAAAACGAAACGATATAGTCTCCAGCGAAGTATAAGTACTGGAAGATCTGATTGCAGTACTGGGCCAGGCAAGAGAATGTCGTTTAGGCTTGTACCATTTGCTGTTTGGCTTGAGGCGTTAAAAACGACTCGTACCTTAGTGGTGGTACTCTCCGCCTTAACTACGGCGTGATGGGGCAAAAAATAATTATTCGCCGAATCGGCTTGAACTATCTCCTTAACTTTTTGCATATGCCCTAATGTCTCATACTCAGACAGGACCCTTATGTATTCTTTCGCTAAATCTGGGTTTTTTGCTAACCGCGTTTCATTTCGGAAGAATTGGGAGCAGGCCCTCCTAAGAGATCCCCCTATGTTTATTTTATCCGGGTATTCCTGTCTGAACGGAAGTGAGACGACATATCTCCCATCTTCTCTACGACTCGTAGTCGCCCTATATAGATCTTCGCAGTATTTGTCATCTGCGTTTGGACTTTTAGTTCTGGGCAGATTTTCCAACTCCCAGAATGCTGTAAGTTGTTTGTCCAAAGCGACTTCGCTGTAAAAGGACACTATATTTCTGGTTGGGTTCGGTGCTTCTACACGCCCGGTTAATATCCAACCGAACACCGTTTCTTGAGCCAGAAGTGTACTTAGTACATTCTTTTTTAGTCCGCTCAGTATTATTTGCGGATATATATCTCCGCCAAGTATGAGATCTACTTCTTCATTAACGTAGAATCTCTAATCTGCCAAGACGTTGCGTCGACGTGGCAGGATGGCCGATTCCCAGTAAGTTTGGCTAGAATTAGCACTGAAGTTGTTAAGCTAAAGCAAGGGTCCACGGGTGAACGGAGTTCAATGTGGGAGGCCTCCTTGACTTGAGCCGACACAGCATTAGTGATACCCGAAACTTGGGCATGCATCCTTTTTGCTGGTAGATTGATTCGGCGTTTTAGTCGTTCTGTCATGAACGAACATTCTGAGCCAGAATCGATAAGTGCTCGTGCTGGGAAGTCTGTACCATTATGATGAATGGTGACTCGAGCTGTCCCTAGCAGCACACCTGCACTTGAATGTACATGGCAGGATTTTACATTTCGGTTAGAATCCGAGTTTGATTTTGAAACTTCCCGTCTCTGTTGTGCCTGTTGGGAAGTCGAGGCAGCATTATCAGCATTGTACTGATGCGGACTGCTAGTTGCCTGCGTCTGTAGAGACTCCGCATGCAGGAGCGTATGATGTCGAGAGTGGCATTTGTTGCAGTCGTACGAGCTGCTGCACTTCGACACTGTATGTCCTGGGGATAGGCAGTTTAGGCAGCCCTTGGTGGATTTAACAAAATTGATTCTCTCCACCGGCGTTAATTTTAGGAAACGGGGACAATTTCTCAATCTGTGGGAATTTGACTTGCACTTTGTGCATAGTGCCTTTGCTACATTTGCTTGGTATGCACCAAGTCTTTTTGTAGGGGTTTCGTTGGCAGGTCGCGTAGATTGCGGTTTCTGCGCTTTGGCAGAAGCCCCTATGAACCCAGACACTGTTTCAAGTGTCTGGAAGCGGTTGGACAAAAATTTGTCCATATCCTCCCTAATAATTGCGTCCCAGTTGGAAGTGTAAATTTTATGACTTCGCAAGGACGAAAGGCAATTATTTATATCACGTTGCAATGTCTTAATTGCGCTACCACACTCACTCTCTACCTTTTTTAAGTTAAACAAAATTTGGAGTTGCGAGTTCACTAGTATACGTTTATTTTCGTATCTCTCGCATAAGTTTCTCCACTCTGTATCGAACCCCTCATTCGTGAGCGGACATTTTTTAACAATATCTTTTGCCTCACCTTGTGTTTTATTGTTGAGATGGAACAATTTCTCAACTGGTGTTAGGCGTTTGTTTAAGATATAAATGGCCGTGAACATGTCACGAAATGTTGGCCATGACAGGTAATCGCCCTTGAAGAGTTCAGTATCGCAGGGAGGCAGGCGGATACTGTGCTCAAATTCTGGCTTTTCTTCCGTTTTGGAATCGGGTTTCGTTAACGCCGCTTGGCGTGTAGCCATGTCTGACATGCAGCGTAAATAGATGGCGTATGCCTTTTTATACCTAGTAGTGCTTCGCACACAAGGTATATTAACTTCGAGATAGATATTGACTTATATATATCAAAATGTTCAGGAGGAAAAGAGAAATTGATTGAGCCATGTCCGTCCGTCCGTCCGTCCGTCCGTCGTCCGTCTGTGAACACGATAACTTGAGTAAATCTTGAGATATCTCAATGAAATTTGGTATGTAGGTTCCTTTTCACTTATCTCCGAGCGCTATTGAAAATAGGCAAAATCGGTTAAAAGCCACGCCCTCTTTCTATATATATAATATTTTCGAAAATACAAAAAGAGTGATTATTCAGTACATAATACACCTATAAGGATAATATTTGGTATGCACTTTAGCGTTAAGGCAACAAATACATTTTTGAAAAAATTTTTAAAAAGGGGCGTGGTACCGCCCACTTTTGATATAGTCAAGTTTGGAAATATTATTTATCATAAATCAAAAACCGCTCAAGATAGCAAAACAAAATTCAGCACACATATTTATATTAATACAAGCAATATTTCGAAAAAAAATTATTGAAATCGGGTTAGGTCCACGCCCAATTTTATACGAAAGATTTTGAAAAGGATCATAGATATATTGTATATGCTATAACTTTGCTTAAACTAGCTGTATATCATTTCTATTTCACCTCTGAAGTGTTCGTGGGCAAAGAAAGTCGAAAGCACAAAATTTTTGGAAAATGGGAGTGGCCCCGCCCCTTTATGGGGGATTATTCCACAAAACTTTACATGCCATAACTCCGGTAAAAATTGACTTATTGGAACGATATTTAGAGAAAGTGTTCAACATATAAAGCTAACTCTTTGCTGTAAAAATAAACAAAATCGGTGAACGGACACGCCCACTTTTTGAACACAGTTCTAAAAAATTTCTTCGTAAAATTAAAATCGCGATATTTCCATAATTGTATAAGTTATTTAAATAAGATTTTACACACATAATAAGCTTTTTAACCAAAACTAAACTGTATACAAATTTTGTGGATTTTGGTGAAGTAGGCGTGGCGCCGCCCACTTTTTAGCATAAAAGCTCTGCTATTTTCAAAAGCGATTGCTTGGAATTTGAAGAATGTGTTTCAATGAAATTTTGTGAGATACTTCCCAATAGTATGTAGTATACTCCTGCCAAAAATTACGCAAATCGAATAACAAACAAGCAAGATTTACGGGCAAGTAGTTAACACTCTACTGCCTTTTTTTTATTAATTTTTTTTATTTATATTTTGTTATTTAGTAATAATTTGATTTACCACTCACAACAGAAGTGTTTTTATCGAAAACAATCAGTTGCCTTTATAACAAATTTTCAGTTATTAAAATAGGCCTGAGTAAATTAGGATACCAAAACAGATCACTACTAGGTATTTAATGTTCGGTTACACCCGAATTTAGACTTCCTTACTAGTTTTTATTAATTTTTTTTATTTTCATACCTTTCATGAACATGAGGAAAGGTATTTATATTTTGTTATTTAGTAATAATTTGATTTACCACTCACAACAGAAGTGTTTTTATCGAAAACAATCAGTTGCCTTTATAACAAATTTTCAGTTATTAAAATAGGCCTGAGTAAATTAGGATACCAAAACAGATCACTACTAGGTATTTAATGTTCGGTTACACCCGAATTTAGACTTCCTTACTAGTTGTATTTTAATTTCACTGCTACTATGTCAGAAGCTTCCAACTTATTGGAGTTTAACAACTCATCTTGGGCCGTTCTCGTTTTCCTCCACATTGACTTCAAGTCCTCTTGTTGAAGGCCAAGAGTAAACTTGGTGTGGGCGGAATCATCTATCTCATTATAGTCAGCTTCGAATTCGCTGATCGTGTCAGCCAACCTAATGAAGCTTTCCATATTTGGGTTTTTACGAGATGTGTATAATTAAAGGCAGAAAAGTAGAACAAAGGTGCGGGAAATGCTCAACCGTGCAATATAATAGAATCCAAGGGAATGCGAATGATGGCATTATTTACCCCAGGAATCACCGAAATAACTCAATAAAAATTTTAAAATTTTATACGCAAAAAATGTATTTGTAAGCAAATATTTATTTCTGTCTTATAAGACAACTTTGTAAATTTATGGGCAGTTAATAATTTAATTCTTATTCCAGACTTGGCCGTATTGTCTGAATAAATATGCTCTAATCGCCGAAAGTTTATATTAGATTTGTTGACACTCGCCACTCACACGCTACCGGGGATATATTTATATATATATGTGTTGGTATCGCCGCAAAGGAATGTGAACAAAAGAACCACAAATAAAGTGCGCGGTGAATCAAAATGGGCGATGAAGTGAATATTTAGTGACAAAAGAAAAATTGTGCAAATAATTAAACTTGTGTTGTGAATTAAACAAAACCCAGTCAATTTGGGTTGAAACCAATGTAATATTTATTACAAAAAAAAATGCAAGCAAAAACAAAAACAATTGTTCGAAGGCTCAGTAACTTTACAATGAAAATGAGGTTATGTTACCTCTTGTGTTTAAAAATTTCTATGTATGTGAAGTTAACTAGAAAAAGACAAATTCACTTTATGCACTTATCGCACTTATATTTTGATTTCACTCGCGGTTACTTTAAAAATACAAAACTGTGGCACTTTTGAAAAAAATAGTTCGCAACACAAAAAAAAGTGGCAAGAAATATACAACTTACGTGCTTTGATGTGGTGATCGGCAGAGTATGTATATGTTCTATGTTGTTGTGGCAGCTTCTTTGCGGCAGTGTTATATGGCTGTGTGTGGCTCAGTGGATTTATCCAACGATGAAAATTAGTATTAAAGTTTCTGAATGTGATGTTGTTGTTGTGGACTGTATTCGCTGTGGTTCCTCTGCGGGGAGATGGACCATGAAGAGATTCGGATGTGGTGCTTAGCTGGAGCGGCCGTGGCTCGAGAGCACCGCGGTCGAATTCGGATTTTAAAAGAAAATAAGAAGAACGAGAATTCTCGTTATAAATATTGGCCGTTTATTGAATTAGATTATTTTAGTTATACAATGGAAATATTACCTTTCTTGAAAATTGGCTGACGGTGAAATTCCTGGGGTGGTCCGGACGTGTGGTTACGCTGACGATCGCTGACAAAGTAGGAAGTTGTCCAGTCGACGACAACCGTTGAACGCGAAATTTTAGCCTCCGGTTTTGAGGGGAGGTGAACCTACACATGCACACCCACCTGCATGTATATGTTGCTGACAAACATGCATACGCATGCATGCACGTACAGGTGGGTGGTTTGGTATGTGTGGTTGGAAGGGAACAAGAAAGTGACATTAGGGTGGCTCATTTTTTGAGAATTTAGGCATCGGGCCTAAACAATGCTCATGAAAGGTATAAAAAAGTTGTGACATTTTAGGGTTGTGACATTTCACGTTTAATCTATTCTCATTTTAATATGGCTTAATATTTTTGGACTTCCGTTAGAAATTAGATGCATGCCACCAAGGTCTATATGTGTTCTAATTTTCAAGGAAAAATTACACCTAGTTTAGAAGAAAAGCTGTGGTAAAGTTGTGACATGAGAAAGTGTGACACATATATTAAACGCAAAATCTTCCCAACCCGTCTTCAAAATGGGAGCTGCTCTAGCACAGGTAAATGTTGACATTAGACTGAACATGTGTCAAAAAAAATTAATATTATATGTTAATTAATATTCGCACACGCCGACTGTGACCACCATTTTTTGATTTTTTACAAAACTGGAGAACAAAGTTTAGTCCTCTATAGGACCCTAGTCAAGCACATTATTTTTAAAACAATTGTGGCATATTGTTACGCTCTTTATCCTCTTTTAAAGCTTCTTCATGCAAATTTTGTTTTGATCACAATTTATAGCATATAATGCCAATAAAAGTACATGACCTCAGCAAAGGGACACTATAAATTGTTACTTTTTTTTTCTTTTTTGTGTGTTTTAAAGTAGTCCATGGTATTAAAAAATTAAATTTTGCACTTGATTTATATTACTCGGTGAGATTAATAAGACTGCATATCAGTTTATTAAAAAAAAATTCGGTTTGTTATAAATTTTTAACATTAAAGTCGGTGAACACAAATATATCAGTTTCCAAGGAATCAGCCATATATATATATTTTGTTTTATATTTGCATTGTTTTTTGGAATTTGGAATTTTGAAAAATTGAATTTTCGGAATTAGCAATAAACCTGTAGGCAAAGATATTACTTGGAGTTTCCTTTCCTTGCGTTGGTATCGCGGAGTTTTTTTTTGCTTGCTAATTTTCTATTGCGGAATTTCGAACTTTGAAAGTTTGATTCGGTTTTGGTTCCTAGGTCGTCATTCGACAATTCCTGGTTCTGAGTCTGGTTGTAAGGTTGCGGGTTTCTTAGTGGATGGATAGGCCAGAGTACCAGGGGGCTATTCCAAAGAGGATTCTAGGTTTGCTAAGAGGCGACAGGCGAATAACGCGTAGTGTCACGAGGGGTTTAGAGAACGATGTGGTCTTTATACAACCAAATCGATACAGGTATCGAACTACCAGTCGATTGTGTCCCGATAGACCTCTTGAACCTTTGCACCTCTACGGTATTTGGGCAATCAGAAGCTTCAGCGACGGATAGAGTTGCTATAAACGCTTCTGCACATTCACTAGATTTTTCTCGAAAGTTAGACCGGCTGCTAGAGATGTCGGACGCAGAAGAGGGAGCTGTTGGAGGCGAGACCCAGAGGACAGGTGCGACAGCGACGGGCGACCGGCGTAGGCCGGTGACCGTGGACGAACGCATCGACCATCTAGCGTGTATGATGGAGGTGATGATGCAGCAGAACGCCGAGATGAACCACCACATGGGCGAAGTCCGAAAGGTGAGGGCGGATATATCCACCCTTAGCAATCGTGTCGCTCATGTGGAGACGTCAATGCGCGCTCCTGTTGCATCAACCCCTCCACCAAACACGTCCACGCCAGGGCAGGATCGAGATGCTACAGCAAACCAGCGGAGCGCGAATTGTACAGGCAACGGCCACTCCAGCTATTCGGGTAGGAAGAAGGTGGACTTGGATAAATGGCACCTCAATTTTGATGGATCAACGAAACGGATGACGGTCGAAAGCTTCGTTTTTAGGCTAGAACGGATGAGGGTGCAGTATCAACTGTCCTACCACCAACTTTTCTCCGACTTCCATTGCCTAGTGACAGGGCCTGCTCTCAAGTGGTATTGGCAGGTACTGGAGGATCAAGCCGACGATGAGTCATTTGACTATTTCGGGTTGAAAAATGAGATTTTGCTGCAGTTCAAGTCGGCAGAATCGGATTACGAAGTGATCCGTGAGATCATGGAGAGGAAGCAGCAGCCCCAAGAGAGTTTCGACGAGTTTTACGCCGATGTCCACGATCTCACGTTCCGCCTTAGACAGAGAATCCCGGAAGTTTAGTTGGTAAAGATAATTAAGGGCAACCTTAAACCTTATCTGGCCAACTTAACTTTCGCAACTAAAACAGACACTTTGGCAGAGCTGAAGTTAGAGTGTAAGAGGGCGGAAAAACTAATCAAGGAAAACCGGTCTAGGGCGAAGCCTGTTAGCGAGGTGGTGATGGATAGCGAGGTTTGGGCAGATGGTCACGAGAGTAATTGTAACGTAGAAGCGTTCAACAAAGGTGATAGGAGTTCTAATGTTAGTAGGAATATGTCTCGTGCCCCTGTCCATCAAAATCCTTCTAAACCCACTATCCCAACCAATTTCCCTAGTCATGTGTCGTCGTCCAATGTCTATAGTCAAAATGTTAGTCCTATCCAAAATCAAATGTTTTGTCCGTCCCCGTTTCACCTTATGTTGTGCTTTGCTTGTGTCATGCCGGTGGATTATTATATTAAGAATCCGGCAGAAGCAGCAAAAGACACAAAGTGTAAGTCCAATTTCCATTGAATGAAGTGTTTTGCGTGTGGTGGTGACTCGTCTTTTTGTGTGTTTAAGCCAGAGGCGGGAAACCGGGCTTTGGCAGAGATGTCCGGGACCTCTGCCACAAACCAGAATCGCCCGGAGAATTTGTAGAGGGGAGAAAGGTAGAGATTTTGAAGACGGACAAAGAGAAAGAGACGAAAGAGAAAGTAGTAGAAATTAAATTAGAGCCAGTTAGGGATAGTTTACATATTAGAAAATTTAAGTACGAGGAGGCAAGGAGAAGGATATTTTGCAAGGAGCTGAACGCCAAGAAGAAGAAGAGAAATTTTACCAAGATAGAGAAAATGAGGGAGAAACAAAAGATTTTGAGGAGAATAAAGAAGAAGATAGTTTCGACGATAGTCACGGTGCAGGGGGATAACAGGCTTTTCGCTAAAACGGAGATCGGTGGACGAGCGGTGCTCGCGCTCTTAGATTCCGGGGCCGGGGCCAGCTGCTTGGGGAAAAATGCATATAAATTACTCGAAGCGAAAGAGAGTCTGATTCTGCCGATCCAGGGGCAAAATGTGAGGACTGCAAATGGGTGTGAAACCGTGGTTGTTGGAGTAGTGAATCTTCCAGTGCTGTGGGACAGTATCACTCGGGAGCTGGAATTCCTGATAGTGCCGGGGTTGCAACAGGAGGACTATCTGGGAATCGATTTCTGGAAAGCCTTCCAGCTTAATGTAGTCAGTAGGGGGCCCCAAATCAATTCAAAGGTTTCTGTCGTGGCAGAGCTTACGCCTGCCGAAGGTGACTTATCGTTATCGATGCAGTGCAGCATGAGTTAAATCCTGAAGAAACGCTAGCGCTGGATCGAGTAAAAGCGCAGTATCCTTCGTCGCGGTACATGGGTTGGGCAAAACAGACGTAGAGGAGCACATCATCGAAGTGACGGATGAACACCTTCCAGTGAAGCAGCGCCACAACCCTATTTCCCCAGCGATACAAAAATTAATCTTCGCAGAACTGGATAGGATGTTGGAAATGGGTGTCATCGAAGAGAGTAATAGCTGCTGGAACTCGCCCGTATCGTTGGTCGTTAAAGGCACAAAAAATCGATTATGTTTGGACGCCCGGAAATAGAATGAACACACCATCAAAGACGCCTACCCACTCCCACACATCGATGGTATTCTAAGTCGGCTTCAGAATACCAGGTACATACCTGCCATTGATTTAAAAGATGCGTTTTGGCAGATACCATTAGAGCGAAAGTCCAGGGAGAAAACTGCTTTCACTGTACCTGGTAGACCTTTGTACCACTTCACAGTCATGCCTTTTGGACTGTGCAACGCGGCGAAACGAATGTGTCGTTTAATGGACAAGGTCATTCCCGCTTCTCTTCGTGATTCTGTGTTTGTTTATTTAGATGATCTCCTTGTTTGTTCCGAGAATTTTTCGTCGCATTTAGATTTGTTGTCCCGTTGACAATAAACGTGGAAAAGAGCAAGTTCTGCTTTAAAGAGGTGCGTTATTTAGGTTATGTGGTAGGAGATGGATGTATCCGGACGGATTTGAATAATGTGGCGGCGATGCGAGACTTCCCCGAACACCGAAGCAACTTAGACGGTTCCTAGGGATGACAGGATGGTACCGTAGACTCATACATGACTACGCGACAATTGCAGCACCACTGCACGACTGCCTCACTAAAGACAAGATAAAAACTTTAAAATGACGGACGAAGCTATGCAAGCATTCTATTGCTTAAAACAAAGATTGATATCTGCACCGGTGTTAATCAATCCGGATTTCGAGAAGCACTTTTATGTGCAATGTGATGCATCAACGGACGGAGTTGGAGGTGTACTCTTCCAACTAGACGAGGACGGATACGAACGACCGATTGATTACATATCCGCGAAATTAAATAAAGCACAGAGGAATTATAGCATTACGGAGTTAGAGTGTTATGCAGCAGTCCTGAGCATAAAGAGGTTCCGGCCTTATATCGAGGGATTGCCCTTTACGGTGATAACTGGCCATGCCAGCTTGAAGTGGTTGATGGGTCAGAAGGATTTATCCGGTCGGCTGGCAAGGTGGAGTTTGAAACTGCAAGGGTACAATTTCGATATCCAACACCGTAGAGGTACCCAAAATGTAGTGCCGGACGCTTTATCCAGGGCCGACATGAATGAACTGCTAATAAGTGACCGAATGCTGGATATTGATCTCAACTCACCATTCTTTAAAGCGGCGGAATACGTCGAACTTATTAACACAGTGACAGCAAACGAGGACAAACTACCTGAACTGTGCGTAGCAGATGGGTATGTTTATAGACGGACGCAATTCGACCAGGGGGAAGGGCTTCAAGGAGACTGTAATATACGTTGAGCGTGTAGATTCAAAGTGAATGTTTATTGAAATTACTTTCTCTTTTTATACAAAATTCTTACACTAATACTTACAAATTATTTACGAACTAAAACATATACAAATAGATACCTTACTAATACATATAAATAAAAATGCATAATTCTAAAATATGCTAAGTCAACATATGACTGCAATAAAAATATAAATATGTCAGTCGCATTGACAAACTGACGTTGTGTTCAGTTGGTCATTGCGACTGTCTGTGGCGGTGTCTTTGACCGTCCACACAAGTGTAACAAGATCCTCGTTATGAGCGGCATGTGCACTATTTGTATAAACTCCCGCTGAGTTCAATGTAACTAATTTGGGCAGAATGTTGTTTATATACATTCATATTTGTTTATACATTTTTTATGTGCACATGACAATTAAAGTAAAAGGGCAATGTGTTTATGTAATGCTACAAGACCATGCCTGGAAACTCTGGGTACCGACTGAACTTCGTTCTGGGTTGGTGGAAGCATCGCACCGCTCGCTTTCTTCAGGTCATGGAGGTATCCACAAGACCCTGGCACGCGTACGTGAAAAATATTATTGGCCGGGATTAGTGTCCGACGTGCAAAAATATGTTAAAAGTTGCGATGTTTGTAAAGGCAACAAAACACAAAATGCCTTTCATAAACCAATGATGAGAAAACAACATGTGACAGAACGCCCTTTTCAACGTTTATTTATAGATTTTATGGGTCCATACCCACGTACGTGTGATGGTAATGTTTATGTGTTTGTGTGTGTAGACCATTTTTACAAGTTTGTGTTTTTGAAACCAATGCGTAAGGCAACCTCAGCGGAAGTAGTAAAGTTCCTTGAAAAAGATGTTTTCCATGTTTTTGGAGTACCGGAGTACGTGCACTCTGACAATGGCAAGCAGTTCGTGTCAGAATTGTTCACGTCATTTTTAGCCAAATATGGTACGACGCATATTAGGACAGCGTTTTATTCGCCACAAGGTAATGCGGCCGAAAGGGTCAATCGATCAATTTTACAAATAGTACGGTCATATGTTGGCGAGAATCAGAAAAATTGGGATAGGCACATCAGTGATGCGGCCTTTGCATTGCGAAGCGTCATCCATTCAGCAATCAACACCTCGCCATATTTTGCCTTGTTTGGTATGCCAATGATGCAACATGGGGCATCATACGAGTTGTACAGAAAATTAGGGACAGTCAAGGACGCAGATTGTGAGGTGGAAACATCTGCAGATAAACTTCAAGCTATTAGGAATAAGATTATGCAAGAGCTGAGGTTGGCTCACGAGCGTAGTAAGAAATTTCAAACAGAGTTCCCAAATAGACAATTATAACCCTAAACTTGCCCCAAAACAAGTAAAATGCGTAGTTTTAAAGATAATCGGTAACTCGATGTTAGCGGAAATAGGATCGGGGTATACCATGCTAAAGACATATTTGTGGCATGAAGTTATTAAATGTTCTAAGTTGCATGTTATTTATTACTCACCTTTGTACCTGAAAGACTTGATCGCTAGGAAATTGACACAGATTTGCTTTTCGAATCTCTTGTAATTATTTATTCAATTATTTTAGGTTTTATTGACCTACTATTGTAATTATACACTTTCGACTTGACCTTTTTATTTAATTATACATTCTTTTTATTTTATTTTTTTTTGACCACACTTTTCTGACTTGATTATACATTTCTATTTATACACCTACTACTTGACAAGTTTTTATCTGTGATATAGGTTTAAGTTAACCCGTGATATAGGATTAAGAGGCCCATCTGTGATACTTTAGGTAAATTTTTTTTTTGCTTAAACCTAGTGATAGTAGATTTAGCTTTGATAATTTAGTTAATTTATGTGTCTGTATAAATGTTAAGTGTTGTATGTCCTATCGAAAAACTAGGGAAGAAGCGAACTTGAAGCCCGGCATTAGGTCGTGGGTCGAGGCCACACGTTAGCCCTGGACTTACAAATCAACCCAAGGCTGCGTTATGAATTTCTTTTACGCACATGCTCCATGATGCAGGACCCATCGGCGGATGGCAGCCTTTGAAGATTTCTCTGACTACGCGCAAGCGGGTATATGAGCAGATGTGCAGGCAACCGCTAACCGAATCCCTCTGTCCACATTTACGATATTAGCAAAGCGGATGTTTATTAGTGTGAGTGGGTTAAAGTGTTGCTTGCACATGTGCACATATACGTGCCGCTAAGGGTCGAACACGGATTGGTTTGTCCAAGGCAGGCAGGCGATTTGAACCTTACGGTGTGCTAAATGCCGCAAGGATTATTGGGGTATAAAAAGGGGATCCCGCTGATCGACAGCATTCAAAAATCGAAGTCGCGGTCTTAACCAGTGCCAAAAGTGAAATATCAAAGTTTGTTTCTAAAGTGCGTTGTAATCACCTTAAAGTGTAGGTGCGCGTGTAAAAAAGTTTGAGTATTTATAAAGTGCGGTTTCACGTCAAAGCAAACGCGAACGAAAACCAAGAAGGTGAATCTTTCGAGGCACCTAGCCAGCGCCAGGAGGGCCGCCACCACCAGGCGCGAAAGAAATCGCCATTATTGAAAACCCTTCTTTTTTTGTTTAAATATAATTTTTGTAAGGTTAGTGGTTTGATAAATTTCCTTGATATTTCGGATCTCTTTGTTTAAACCAAGTTGTAGCCCTGAAAAGGACTGTTTATTTAATTGCATTAGCAAGTGTGACTGTCCACGAAAATATGCCTGAAATATTGAATTATATTTTTTTTTTTCGGGAACTACCAAACCGTTTCTTAATTTTTAAGATTTTAGTTGAATTTTTATTTTTCTAAATTTTAATTCTAAGAACATTAATAAGCGGCATCAATGCACTCACGTGTACATATGTATGTGAATATGTACACGAGCATGAAGGCAAACAAGAGGGTAGATTGTTGTGGTAAATAATTTCGTTACACTTTAGTGCACTTACATTTTCACAAAAGAGCTCGACACAACACTAAATACGAGCACATATCATACATCTTTTCATCAGGCAGCCAAACAGGAGTAGAACACTTTATTTTTGAACGCACACATCAAACCCTTAACACCAGCAACATTATCACACCAACTTCAGCATCATAGTCTTGTTGCTAAACATTTTGTGGCGCAACCACCCACGCATCAGCAACATCAACATACAGCAACATTACTCTCAACATCAATCTCAACATTCGACAGCAACATCACTCGCAACATCAATATCGGCAATCTCTCACTACACACCACAGTGATACAGTAGTAAAACTCTGGTGAAATTTCATCCTGGAGGTGAAATTTTCAGGGTCGAAATTAATTGTAGTATGCAATTACTTATACCCACGGTTGCATTACAGCACCAAAACAAAACTAAAGGAGTAATTTTAGAAAAAGAGTATTTATTGTATATATTAAAAATGGAGCGTTTTGTGGGTATTTGTTTCCTTTGGCACTCAACTACTAATAAATTAGCTAAAAATATGATAGGGGTGTCAAAAGACGCGTTTTGACCTCGGTATCAATGATCCGAAGTCGAAATTTAATTTTATTAACAAAAAACCAAAATATGACCTAGGTCAAATCCTGATTTAGGGGCTACCGCCACGGTGATGTCCTTCCGCGTGCCCCTCTCTTCTCACAGGGCTGTTAGCGATGACCTGAAAAGCAGTTTTATGCAAAGGAAATACTTATAGTGCTTGTTGATTTTCAAAAAGTGGAAAAATATTGGGTTTTCTGACTATATTGTGTATGATTATAGCTATAAATTGAGTTTTATCTCTATACTATATATTTGAGTAGACACTTCTGGGTAGAAAACCCCCTTTTGGAAAATAAAACCACATTTTCTATCGGGTCGATATAGGCGCCTCTATTGAAGCAATTTTTTTTTAATAATAAAATCTCTAAGCTGAACTAAATTTCATGTCTGGACTATATTTTGTTATTTAAATCTATTCAAAACTTAAATCATACAGAAATCGAAAATTCAAAGTAAAACGTTCAACACCCTGTGCCAAGTGTGCTATTGAAAACATAGTATAGGACGAAAAATCATTGCAAACCTATCAGAGATCAATCTAAAAATGGATTACCTATCATTTAAAACAACTTTTATCATTTTTCGTTTGCTTTGCGGGACTTAATTTTACTTGAATCTGTGTACACACACCACATTGTAATTAACATTTAACACAAGTACTAACATACATATGTATACTTTGACAACATCTTTGTCATAATTATAAAGCATTATGTTTCTTAACCAACAACCGAAAAATATCTAGATGTATCTACTTTTAACAATTTTTCTTTTTTTATTCACCAAATTAATTTTGCAACACACAACCCTGAAATGCCAAAAAAGCGTTGACTGCCACCCCGTGTACAGCCTGGCGGTGAATATAATCAGCTGATTGGTACAGAGTTTTACTACTGTATATACTGTGCTACACACATTCACACGAAAACACACCACGAGCACAGAAACGCCAAAGAGCGAGAGCGACTAAGCGCAGCTCACTGCGAGCGCGCTCACTAGCATTGGATTGTAACACACCACCACATACAAAATTTTGTTTTTTTTTTGATTTGCGTTAATTTATTTTTTTTGGTAGAAATATACCATAACTTATTTTCGTTGTTTTCGCTTTTTTTTCTTTTGATAAAAACACATTGCACTTTCTGATATATGTTTGTTTTTTTTTTCTTACCTTTTCTATTTTTTTCACGTTTCTTAGAAATAGTTTTTTCTTTCCACTTTCTTTTCACTTTTTGATCGAATTATCGATACGAAAACGCGATTAAATCGAATATTCAAAACGAACATAAACAATAATCTTTGTCATTAATTTTTCTATAATTCAAATAGAATTTTTTTTTCACTGTTTTTTTATTTACTTGTCGCGATTTTTTTTATATATTCACTTTTTTTCGTTTTGCATATGCATACAGTAATGCACCTGCACCGAACCGAATTACTAAACTAATAGTAAAAATCACTTGTTAGTGAAAATTGGCCTTGATCACTGTCAAGACGCCAAAGCCCTTAACCGTACCAGGGATAATTCCCCTGCATATGTTGTTTGTTTTTGTTTTCTTAAAAATTTAAAATACATACATATGCATAGACCCATACTAATACGGGTTTTTTCTGGGTAATATACATACCCAATAAACAATGAAGTAAGCTAGTTTATTAAACAATGTTTTCCAAGCGTAAAAAGTAAATGTTTTCCAAACGAGTTTGTAACTAAAAAAATTCACAAACGTTTAGATATGTTTTTCCAATGGTGTGGTAGCCTTGGAGAAATAACTTGAGGTGAACTCTCAGCTAGGTGAAAAATTTCTCAATTTTCAAAAATTATGTTTGAAATTTTATATGCTTCATTTATGTTGATTTTGTTATATGGGAATCGTGGTGTGGCGGTAGTGCAGCTGGCCTACCACACAAAAGGGCCTAGGTTCGAACCCCGCTACAGGCAACATGAAAAATTATTTGAAATGGTTTTTTAAAATGGGTGTCATGAAAGGCTTCTCAGAAAAAATGCACATATTTGCCTTGCAGATGCAGACTGTATACACAATTGCAAGCAGCACACAAAAACTGGCCCTTTATCTCCTCTTGCACCAAATAAGAATTTATTATAAAACATAATATTTAAATAATTAATTAAAAAACAAAAAAATTAAGGAAATGGTCGGGATTCGAACTCGCAACCTTCGGAGCAAAATCCCACAACATATTCGTTAGGCTATTGGCCCGTTTTCACCGTTGTCGCCCAAATTGGAGTTTTATCAATCAGTTTTCAACAAACCCTTACTGTATATTGAATAAAATGTTTATTAAACATTGTTTTCCAAGCATCAATTCCAATTGATTAAAAAGAGACCACTCTCGTTGAGTGTACAATGTTTTCCAAACGTTTTCCGATGATTATAGTAAAGGTTTTCCAAGTTGAAAACGATGGTCAAAAAAATTATACAGCTACGGAAACCACACTAAAAAAATCAATCATTACGTTGGCCCCATGGTTTCGAAAATTAACTTTCCTGTTACCTTTCCGTGGAAGCTTTCTAACGAGAGCAAAAACTTCAAAGTTTGAATCTACGCATCGAACACAAATGACCATTTCACATATGTCATTTAGATCCGTGCTTTCATCCAAGCATATGGAGATAAATTTGCAGCCATCAATGAATTATAACATTTTATTTGTGTTATACATTTCAAATGGGGCAAAAATATACTAGGGCATAAAAAACATGAACATACCAACTATCTATGTTACCTCGTTGCTGTCTGCAGCGCGACTGGCAGGAAAATCAATTCCTTATGGTTCAGTTAAGCTTGCATAGCAGGGCATAGCATAGCAATACAAAGCACGTAAAAGAAAATGTTTGTATATTAGTAAGTTTTGCAAGCTCGAGAACCAGAGAAACAATAATTCGTAATGAATTTTAATTGTCAGTTTTTGGGAAAAATTGATAATTGGAGAAAAATTACATTGTTAAATCACAGCGATGGATAGGATTACATGTTTCAGAGTTTCCAAGCTCATCATCAGATCCCTTTTCGGACACTGGGATATGAACCAGTGTGTGCACCAAAGCCGCTGTTAGAAAATTCTAACATCTAAGCTATGATGCCCTGTGACGTCACAACGCATTTATCTCCACTTCAATTAATTCCCTTTTGTTTGTTTGTTCTTGCCAACAGTGAGCACACATTGTTGTTAGACCTTCGGTCATACGAACGAATGTGTGTGCTGGACTTTTTTGTTTGTACATATTTATGTACGTAAACCCGTGCTACGGTTCTTAATATTTTGTTGTTGGTTTTTGCGGTCTTTCTTGTTTTACATATTTGTAAGTTTTGCAAGCTCGAGCACCAGAGAAACAATAATTCGTAATGAATTTTAATTGTCCGTTTTTGGGAAAAATTGATAATTGGAGAAAAATTACATTGTTAAATCACAGCGATGGATAGGATTACACGTTTCAGAGTTTCCAAGCTCATCATCAGATCCCTTTTCGGACACTGGGATATGAACCAGTGTCTGCACCAAAGCCGCTGTTAGAAAATTCTAACATCTAAGCTATGATGCCTTGTGACGTCACAACGCATTTATCTCCACTTCAATTAATTCCCTTTTGTTTGCTTGTTCTTGCCAACAGTGAGCACACATTGTTGTTAGACCTTCGGTCATACGAACGAATGTGTGTGCTGGACTTTTTTGTTTGTACATATTTATGTACGTAAACCCGTGCTACGGTTCTTAATATTTTGTTGTTGGTTTTTGCGGTCTTTCTTGTTTTACATATTTGTAAGTTTTGCAAGCTCGAGAACCAAAGAAACAATAATTCGTAATGAATTTTAATTGTCAGTTTTTGGGAAAAATTGATAATTGGAGAAAAATTACATTGTTAAATCACAGCGATGGATAGGATTACATGTTTCAGAGTTTCCAAGCTCATCATCAGATCCCTTTTCGGACACTGGGATATGAACCAGTGTCTGCACCAAAGCCGCTGTTAGAAAATTCTAACATCTAAGCTATGATGCCCTGTGACGTCACAACGCATTTATCTCCACTTCAATTAATTCCCTTTTGTTTGTTTGTTCTTGCCAACAGTGAGCACACATTGTTGTTAGACCTTCGGTCATACGAACGAATGTGTGTGCTGGACTTTTTTGTTTGTACATATTTATGTACGTAAACCCGTGCTACGGTTCTTAATATTTTGTTGTTGGTTTTTGCGGTCTTTCTTGTTTTACATATTTGTTAATTTTTTAAGCTCGAGAACCAGAGAAACAATAATTCGTAATGAATTTTAATTGTCAGTTTTTGGGAAAAATTGATAATTGGAGAAAAATTACATTGTTAAATCACAGCGATGGATAGGATTACATGTTTCAGAGTTTCCAAGCTCATCATCAGATCCCTTTTCGGACACTGGGATATGAACCAGTGTCCGCACCAAAGCCGCTGTTAGAAAATTCTAACATCTAAGCTATGATGCCCTGTGACGTCACAACGCATTTATCTCCACTTCAATTAATTCCCTTTTGTTTGTTTGTTCTTGCCAACAGTGAGCACACATTGTTGTTAGACCTTCGGTCATACGAACGAATGTGTGTGCTGGACTTTTTTGTTTGTACATATTTATGTACGTAAACCCGTGCTACGGTTCTTAATATTTTGTTGTTGGTTTTTGCGGTCTTTCTTGTTTTACATATTTGTAAGTTTTGCAAGCTCGAGCACCAGAGAAACAATAATTCGTAATGAATTTTAATTGTCCGTTTTTGGGAAAAATTGATAATTGGAGAAAAATTACATTGTTAAATCACAGCGATGGATAGGATTACACGTTTCAGAGTTTCCAAGCTCATCATCAGATCCCTTTTCGGACACTGGGATATGAACCAGTGTCTGCACCAAAGCCGCTGTTAGAAAATTCTAACATCTAAGCTATGATGCCTTGTGACGTCACAACGCATTTATCTCCACTTCAATTAATTCCCTTTTGTTTGCTTGTTCTTGCCAACAGTGAGCACACATTGTTGTTAGACCTTCGGTCATACGAACGAATGTGTGTGCTGGACTTTTTTGTTTGTACATATTTATGTACGTAAACCCGTGCTACGGTTCTTAATATTTTGTTGTTGGTTTTTGCGGTCTTTCTTGTTTTACATATTTGTAAGTTTTGCAAGCTCGAGAACCAAAGAAACAATAATTCGTAATGAATTTTAATTGTCAGTTTTTGGGAAAAATTGATAATTGGAGAAAAATTACATTGTTAAATCACAGCGATGGATAGGATTACATGTTTCAGAGTTTCCAAGCTCATCATCAGATCCCTTTTCGGACACTGGGATATGAACCAGTGTCTGCACCAAAGCCGCTGTTAGAAAATTCTAACATCTAAGCTATGATGCCCTGTGACGTCACAACGCATTTATCTCCACTTCAATTAATTCCCTTTTGTTTGTTTGTTCTTGCCAACAGTGAGCACACATTGTTGTTAGACCTTCGGTCATACGAACGAATGTGTGTGCTGGACTTTTTTGTTTGTACATATTTATGTACGTAAACCCGTGCTACGGTTCTTAATATTTTGTTGTTGGTTTTTGCGGTCTTTCTTGTTTTACATATTTGTTAATTTTTTAAGCTCGAGAACCAGAGAAACAATAATTCGTAATGAATTTTAATTGTCAGTTTTTGGGAAAAATTGATAATTGGAGAAAAATTACATTGTTAAATCACAGCGATGGATAGGATTACATGTTTCAGAGTTTCCAAGCTCATCATCAGATCCCTTTTCGGACACTGGGATATGAACCAGTGTCCGCACCAAAGCCGCTGTTAGAAAATTCTAACATCTAAGCTATGATGCCCTGTGACGTCACAACGCATTTATCTCCACTTCAATTAATTCCCTTTTGTTTGTTTGTTCTTGCCAACAATGAGCACACATTGTTGTTAGACCTTCGATCATACGAACGAATGTGTGTGCTGGACTTTTTTGTTTGTACATATTTATGTACGTAAACCCGTGCTACGGTTCTTAATATTTTGTTGTTGGTTTTTGCGGTCTTTCTTGTTTTACATATTTGTAAGTTTTGCAAGCTCGAGAACCAGAGAAACAATAATTCGTAATGAATTTTAATTGTCAGTTTTTGGGAAAAATTGATAATTGGAGAAAAATTACATTGTTAAATCACAGCGATGGATAGGATTACATGTTTCAGAGTTTCCAAGCTCATCATCAGATCCCTTTTCGGACACTGGGATATGAACCAGTGTCTGCACCAAAGCCGCTGTTAGAAAATTCTAACATCTAAGCTATGATGCCCTGTGACGTCACAACGCATTTATCTCCACTTCAATTAAAATGTTGATTATACTTCGCACAACGCACAGCCCCTCAAAATCAGATATTCGCGAAACATACAGAATTTCATGAGCTCGCACACATTCTTTCAGCTTTTCTTCTTAAATTACAACGCTTTTATTTGTTTTTTACTAAAATTTATAAGAATAATAAGCAAAAGCTTTGACAGTAGGTATGTTAAGTTACATAGAGATCAAAATTCAACAGACTTCTATGCCATGCTCTGGGTTGCCATGCGTTGTATAATCGAATACATGTAAAACCCATTTCACAGATATCGAAAATGACAGAACCCATGCAATGTATTGCCATGCTATGCAAGCATAACTGAACCATTATCCCACAGTGCCAAACTGGTTTTTTCGCTCTCAATAGCAACTGAAATAAGAGCGTAAGAATACGTGTGCTGAGAGTAACTGCTCGTTTGAGTCAAAAAGTTACTTGTTCAGCCTACACATTTTTAAATAAGGGCGGTATTTTAGAGATGTTGCATTTGATAAAATTATTGTACTACCCATATTAATGATCTGCAAATTAATATATGTTGTGGGAAAAGTGATAGGCTCTGAAAAGATATTCTTTTCAATATTGATATGATGTTTCTTCTGAAATTTTCCAGAATTCAACATCAGGTAATCGTTTACGTGGGGTACCGAGCGCTAATACACAACCAAAAATGTTGAGATATGTATCAGGAGACGCGCTTTGGTCCCAGGAGCATGAATATAACTCCGCTGAACCAATATTTTTAGTAGTTTGCGAGATATTTGCAGTTAAAGTTTATAATTTTCTGTCATTTTCATGTGGTTGTTGTAATCACATTACCCTGTGAGAAAAGAGTGGCACGCGGAAGGACATCACCGTGGCGGTAGCCACGGCTATGGCAACCACCCGGAGTTGGAATGGCGTAGCCCAGGGTTATTTTTGGAATTGCGGCCGAAGGCCGCCTACGCGGTAAGGTTTTCTGCACATAAAAAACATGGATCGGGCCCCTAAACCCCGGTCATTTTTCGGTTTTTCGCAAATATTTTCCAAAATAATGGAAATATTGGTTGATCGGAGTTATATTCATGCTCCTGGGGCGGAAACGCGTCTTTTGATACCTCTCCCGACATTTTTGGACGCGTATTAGCGCTCGGTACCCCACGTAAACGATTACCCAACATTATTGTAACATAAAAGGCATTGCAAGTCGCCAAAGGCATTTTCTAGGATAAAAAAATTCTCACAGGGCATTGTGATTGCATACACTAAGCGTCGCGGAAAAGCTTGGTGTTTATTCGTTGCTGGTTCGCTAGCGACTAAACGATAGAGATTGAGAATACGTGTGATCAATTGATCTATGGGATGGACACCAAAGATGACTAGATACGCAACTTCGCGTTCTCTGAGAACGCTCAAAAAGTGGTAATTTTTTATAACATTTTTCAATGATGCCAGTATGGTGAACACAAAATATGGGAATTTTGAGTCGAATTTTAGGTATTTTGGAATTTCTACAGATCAAAGGTGTGCAAAAGGTGCTATCGAATTAATTTTTGAATTTTTCTTGCTCGGAACGTATAAAATGAGACAAGGTATATATAAAATAAAATATATGAAATAATAAATAATAATATAAAGTTAAAATTTCCAAGATATCTTAAAATAAGGTAAAATCCATAACGATGTACATTTCGTAATGAAATAGAACATGGTAATGGAAATAATATGATTTCAAATAAAAATAATTATAATTAAAATAAATATTTGCAAATAATACCAAAAGAAAGGCGTATTGTTTGTATCTTGTAAACTTTTTTTATACCTGTAAACCACTGAAATGCGTAAAAAAAAAAATAATTTTCTACATATATTTTCTGCAGCTATGTTCTTAGATTGTACTATTTCATTCTTTACGTATTTTCTCTCAATCGTGCGATATTTTAAGTTTATCGAGTAGGTTCATTTGATTGATTTTCCCAAATTTGGTGCGTTTTTTGCTTTCTGGCTCCTCATTGTTTATGTATCTAATGTCAGATGGTCCTCGATTGTGTAGTATTGCCAACTAGCGCACACATAAAAAAGTAGGCAACACTGTATAATCGAGGACCGAAATGAGAGAGCGGGAGAGAGTTTCGTATCAAGTCATCTTTGGTTCTAGACAAGTAACAAATGAGTGTAATAACCTAATTCAAATTATGCATTCCTCTCAGTATTACCTGCTTGAGCATGAAAATTTGTTTGGCAGTGGCTTTCAAGTTTGCCTTTGCAAACGATTTTTGTGATTCAGATAAAAACGTGGATCTAAATAAACAGCGCTAAGAAATGTGACGTTGATAAGTAACAAACTTTCTCGGTTTAACAGGGCGTTTTATAAATTCTGTTGGATAGTTGTTTGTTCCCGTTCCCTTTAATTCAGTTTGAGCTCCATCCAAGGAATATCCAATAGGTAGAAGCAGGAGGAGAAATGCAACCCTGCTATACATTTTGTTGTTGCCCGAAGAAACTTTATTGTCAAATAAAACTGATATTGACAACTCAATTGAGTTAAATTTTTATGAAAAATCCATGGCATACCTTGAAAAATCAAATTTTTTCTTCGGCTAAGAATCAACAAATATGTGAATATACATTTGTTTATAAAATGTAAACAAAGCCAATGTAAACAAACCCAATATAAACAAAGTTTGATAGTTAAGATTCTAGTGTAGAAAAAAAAAATTATATCAGCTGTGCGGGTGATTTTAAATATGTTGCTATGCCATGGCTCCATACAAATTTTCAAAATTTCACAAAGGGGTTGTTCTTCCTGTAGTTTCTTAGTTGCTACCAAAAACGGTTCCAATGCCGCTACATACCTACTCATGAAGCTAGTCCCAATCAATTAGAATTGATAACGTTTCTACTCCACCTACAAAATCCCTTAATTCCAATATATTTTTTACCTTAAGGTAAGTGGAATTCCATATTGTCGCATGTCAATTGGCGGAACGGCCCTATTGCACGTATTTAAAGTAGTTATACCAATGTATGTGTTCGAATGTGTAAGATGTTTTTATACCCAGCGTACTAGTACTAGTACAAGGGTATTATAACTTTGTTGGGATAACGGTTGGTTGTACAGGTATAAAGGAATCGAGATAGATATAGACTTCCATATATCAATATCATCAGGGTCGAAAAAAAATTTGATTGAGCCATGTCCGTCCGTCCGTCCGTCCGTCCGTCCGTCTGTCCGTCCGTCTGTCCGTTAACACGATAACTTGAGCAAATAATGAGATATCTTCACCAAATTCGGCATGCGTACTTATTTGGGTTCAGAATAGATTGCTATTGAAAATGGGTAAAATCGGACCATAACCACGCCCCTTTTTCGATATCGAAAATTTCGAAAAACGTATAAAACGGGTTAATTCAATATCAGAAGCAGCTACAATGATAAAATTTGCAATATGTATTGATTTAGGTGTTCTAAGGCCGATTTTATCAAATTTTTTTAAAAGGGGCGTGGCACCGCCCACATATATTTGAAGAAATTTTCAAATTTTGACTCTCAATAACTTCAGCACAGTTTATGCTAGTACAACGAAATTTTGTAGAGGGCATACTATTGTTGTGTTAAATTCAGATATAGAAAATAAACGAAATCGCTTAGCGACCACGCCTTCTTTTTCATAAAAGTTATATTGAAAGGAGGTGGAAATATTGAAAAGTCCATATCTAATTAACTGATACAGCTATAATAATATAATTTGGTACATACATCAATTTTCATATTCTTTACATTATTTTTGCAAAATTTTGGAAAGTGGGCGTGCCACCGCGCTCTTATGAGTCACGCAATTTTCAAATTCGACTGCTAATAACTTCAGAACGGTGTGAGATAGATTTACGAAACTAGGTACCAGGCATCTTATGTTTATGTAGAGTACTACCATAGAAAATAAGAAAAATCGGTGAACGACCACGCCCACTTTTGGACTAAAGTTCTCTAAACGAGAGTTAGGAAACCGGAATATGCAATATCTGTTTAACTGATAAAGATATAATGCTAAAATTTAGTACAATCATTCACTTGATGATGTTATTAGTGTTGTTTAAAGGTTTTTTGGTAATGTTTTGGAAAATGGGCGTGGCACCGCCTACAAGTGAATAAACAAAATATCAACATTTCACTATTAACAAGCCACTGTGAAAATATCATAAAGATCTGCAATGAAAACTGATCTTCAAATAGGGACAAACAACATAATAAAATCCGTGGGCGTGCCACCACCCACTGTTTTAAAATTATGTAAATATTGATTAATGGACACATATATCCGTATATCAAAAATTTCACAAAATACGTTAAAAGTTATGGGCATGGCACGCCTTCTTTTCCAAAGTTATATATAGGACATGGTATCACCATTGAAAAGATTGATTGAGTACTTTTGGCTCATGTAAGCGGTTAATGCTTTGTAAGCAAGGGCCGTGGCCGCGCCCACCAAATTCGCTATTGTTTAGGCTGGGAATAGATTGGTTTTTAAAATGGGCGAAATCGGATGAAAACCCCGCCCCCTTTTTCTGGAAACTAACGCTGGGTATTAAATGTTCGGTTCACCCGAACTTAGACTTCCTTACTTGTTTGTATTATTCTTTTTAATTGAAAACAAAATTCTGAGAAAAATAAAAAGTTTCAAACTTAAAGGGTTTTTCTCAGACAGATACATTTTTTTTTGTTTGTCTTTGAATTTTTGTTTTCAACGAATATCAGAATATTTGTCTTAATTTTAATGTTATTTTCAAACCCTTTGAAATTGTTAACAGATATTTTCGATGTTTGCTAAAATGGCATAAAAATAATAAAATGTATCTCGTGTCAAAAAAAATATTGTAAAATTTCATGGAAACCAGATATTATGAATCACACCATCGTCAAAAATCACTATTTGTTGTTTAAAATTATTATTGATGCCCTACAGTTGTCCCTTTTTTTACTTACGCAGGGTGCCTCTGGAAATGAGAATGTGAGATTTTGGATTATGCGCCATAATATAATACATCTTGATGTCATCAGTCAATTAATCGGAAAGTTTTAAAGTGACTTGATATAATACAACAGTTTATGAAAATTTAGAACCCTATTCATATATCCCTTTCAATTTCAATTACATATTCTATAAGGTGCAGTGAAATAACGCCCAAGGAAAAAACGCCCATGGGAGTTATTTCCCACTCAAAAGAGAAAAAATGTCCATGGGCTTTATTTCCTTTTTATCACCTTTTGCAGATGGGCGATATTTCCATTTGAAAAGGAAATAAGGCCCATGGGCGTAATTTCCTTTTTGAATGGGAAATAAGTTTTAAGCCGAATACCACAAACTCCCAAACTAAAAAACAAAATATACAAAAATATATAGATACATATAGTAGCGGCGGAAACAACAACAACAAAAGTTTTTATAGGCCAAACTTCATATGAAGCATTTTTAAATTGCAATTACTCGAAAAGTAGGTACCAAACCGATTTTGAGACTTCTAAGAATATTTCTTATAATAGTTATGTGTTTGTTTAAAATTGTTAAAAAATATTTAAATAATTTGTTCGTTTTTCGCCATTACTTTTGAAACGGTAAGAAAGTTTAACTTTGACCTCGGTGTCTCCCAAACAGGAGCAAACTTTACTTTTCCTTTTAGGTTAGGTTTCGATTTCGGATTTCTTTTCTGAAGAGTGATGGCGTTTTCTAAACTGCACTACAAACAAATTGGTATCAGCCTTTGTTCTAAGCTAAACAAAATTAAGCGGCGCCGAAATAATAATACATTGAATATATAAATAAACACATTGTGGTGATGCCGGCAACTCGCCCTCTTCATAGTATCAGTGCAACAAACTTTGCAGCAAAACCCATACTTCTATTACATGATGATTTTGATACAAGGAATTGTTGATATTTTACAAAACTGCGCTACCAACAAAATACATAGCAGGGTTACTTTTTTATTTTTCCTTCTACTTGTTTATTGTACAATGGTTTTTGCTGATAGTGGTTATTGAATATAAGCTGACGATCTAAGCTTGGTATTCAACTTATATTGATTACCATTGCTGACTTTTTTTCGTGTAGACATACTGTACTTAAAATATTCGCAACATTATATTCCAGATCATTTGATATATCTTGAATTAGAAAGTTTGCGCTTTTGACTTCTCGATGTGATTTAATGTATATTTTTTTTAAAGCTATATTGTTATTCTTATAACTCAATTTCTTTTGCAAACAAACGTCTCCTATATCTTTGAAAATGTTTAATTTCGAGTTTTCAGCTTGCGTCTTATCATTTAAATCGCGGGATAAAAAAGTTTTATTTTTAGTGTTCTTTTTGTTTTTGCAATATTTTAATATATACATTTGGTTAAAACAATTGCCAGAATTTTTTGGCAAATTTAATTCACTTTTTTGTTTATATTTATTAGGTTCCTTTAATATTGGGCTATCTTTCACTGTAATTACGTTTTTCTCAATAATATTTTCTCGCATCCCCTTTTTCCAACACACACTGTTTTCAATAATGTTATGTATTAAGCAACGTTGTGCAGGTATATCTTCTTTAACTAAGTTTAAGATAAGTTGGCGCTTGTGCTTTTCTAAACCAGATATTGGCGAGGACTTCCGTATGATTGAGTGGGAAGTATATGGTTTTTTTAAAACTCTCCTGAACTCTTTATTAACTTCAGTATGCAGCGGGTTGTGAAGCAAGTAGCGCGATATTTTAGTGAACATGTTCTTTTCAAACGTTGTTTTCCAGATCTTACATTTCTCACAAATTGTTATTGTAGTACTAGTATAAATAAGGTGTGCATAACTTTGCTTTTCGCAAATTACGTTATTGAATATTTGTTTAGCCGAATTAGAAATTTCACAGCGATATTTGTTTTGCTCCCAATGAGGCATGCTACTATATTTATTTTTACATATATATACTACAAACAAATTCCAAAATATATAATTTTTAATTTCTTTCAAGGCAAATTAAACAAGGTAGAATTGACAACTGAAATATTTTGTTTTTGTAGGAGTTCTTACTTCAAAAAAGTACAAACCAAAGTATTTACCCTTACTGGTAAGGTTTTCTGCACATAAAAAACATGGATCGGGCCCCTAAACCCCGGTCATTTTTCGGTTTTTCGCAAATATTTTCCAAAATAATGGAAATATTGGTTGATCGGAGTTATATTCATGCTCCTGGGGCGGAAACGCGTCTTTTGATACCTCTCCCGACATTTTTGGACGCGTATTAGCGCTCGGTACCCCACGTAAACGATTACCCAACATTATTGTAACATAAAAGGCATTGCAAGTCGCCAAAGGCATTTTCTAGGATAAAAAAATTCTCACAGGGCATTGTGATTGCATACACTAAGCGTCGCGGAAAAGCTTGGTGTTTATTCGTTGCTGGTTCGCTAGCGACTAAACGATAGAGATTGAGAATACGTGTGATCAATTGATCTATGGGATGGACACCAAAGATGACTAGATACGCAACTTCGCGTTCTCTGAGAACGCTCAAAAAGTGGTAATTTTTTATAACATTTTTCAATGATGCCAGTATGGTGAACACAAAATATGGGAATTTTGAGTCGAATTTTAGGTATTTTGCAATTTCTACAGAGCAAAGGTGTGCAAAAGGTGCTATCGAATTAATTTTTGAATTTTTCTTGCTCGGAACGTATAAAATGAGACAAGGTATATATAAAATAAAATATATGAAATAATAAATAATAATATAAAGTTAAAATTTCCAAGATATCTTAAAATAAGGTAAAATCCATAACGATGTACATTTCGTAATGAAATAGAACATGGTAATGGAAATAATATGATTTCAAATAAAAATAATTATAATTAAAATAAATATTTGCAAATAATACCAAAAGAAAGGCGTATTGTTTGTATCTTGTAAACTTTTTTTATACCTGTAAACCACTGAAATGCGTAAAAAAAAAAATAATTTTCTACATATATTTTCTGCAGCTATGTTCTTAGATTGTACTATTTCATTCTTTACGTATTTTCTCTCAATCGTGCGATATTTTAAGTTTATCGAGTAGGTTCATTTGATTGATTTTCCCAAATTTGGTGCGTTTTTTGCTTTCTGGCTCCTCATTGTTTATGTATCTAATGTCAGATGGTCCTCGATTGTGTAGTATTGCCAACTAGCGCACACATAAAAAAGTAGGCAACACTGTATAATCGAGGACCGAAATGAGAGAGCGGGAGAGAGTTTCGTATCAAGTCATCTTTGGTTCTAGACAAGTAACAAATGAGTGTAATAACCTAATTCAAATTATGCATTCCTCTCAGTATTACCTGCTTGAGCATGAAAATTTGTTTGGCAGTGGCTTTCAAGTTTGCCTTTGCAAACGATTTTTGTGATTCAGATAAAAACGTGGATCTAAATAAACAGCGCTAAGAAATGTGACGTTGATAAGTAACAAACTTTCTCGGTTTAACAGGGCGTTTTATAAATTCTGTTGGATAGTTGTTTGTTCCCGTTCCCTTTAATTCAGTTTGAGCTCCATCCAAGGAATATCCAATAGGTAGAAGCAGGAGGAGAAATGCAACCCTGCTATACATTTTGTTGTTGCCCGAAGAAACTTTATTGTCAAATAAAACTGATATTGACAACTCAATTGAGTTAAATTTTTATGAAAAATCCATGGCATACCTTGAAAAATCAAATTTTTTCTTCGGCTAAGAATCAACAAATATGTGAATATACATTTGTTTATAAAATGTAAACAAAGCCAATGTAAACAAACCCAATATAAACAAAGTTTGATAGTTAAGATTCTAGTGTAGAAAAAAAAAATTATATCAGCTGTGCGGGTGATTTTAAATATGTTGCTATGCCATGGCTCCATCCAAATTTTCAAAATTTCACAAAGGGGTTGTTCTTCCTGTAGTTTCTTAGTTGCTACCAAAAACGGTTCCAATGCCGCTACATACCTACTCATGAAGCTAGTCCCAATCAATTAGAATTGATAACGTTTCTACTCCACCTACAAAATCCCTTAATTCCAATATATTTTTTACCTTAAGGTAAGTGGAATTCCATATTGTCGCATGTCAATTGGCGGAACGGCCCTATTGCACGTATTTAAAGTAGTTATACCAATGTATGTGTTCGAATGTGTAAGATGTTTTTTGTATTATTCTTTTTAATTGAAAACAAAATTCTGAGAAAAATAAAAAGTTTCAAACTTAAAGGGTTTTTCTCAGACAGATACATTTTTTTTTGTTTGTCTTTGAATTTTTGTTTTCAACGAATATCAGAATATTTGTCTTAATTTTAATGTTATTTTCAAACCCTTTGAAATTGTTAACAGATATTTTCGATGTCTGCTAAAATGGCATAAAAATAATAAAATGTATCTCGTGTCAAAAAAAATATTGTAAAATTTCATGGAAACCAGATATTATGAATCACACCATCGTCAAAAATCACTATTTGTTGTTTAAAATTATTATTGATGCCCTACAGTTGTCCCTTTTTTTACTTACGCAGGGTGCCTCTGGAAATGAGAATGTGAGATTTTGGATTATGCGCCATAATATAATACATCTTGATGTCATCAGTCAATTAATCGGAAAGTTTTAAAGTGACTTGATATAATACAACAGTTTATGAAAATTTAGAACCCTATTCATATATCCCTTTCAATTTCAATTACATATTCTATAAGGTGCAGTGAAATAACGCCCAAGGAAAAAACGCCCATGGGAGTTATTTCCCACTCAAAAGAGAAAAAATGTCCATGGGCTTTATTTCCTTTTTATCACCTTTTGCAGATGGGCGATATTTCCATTTGAAAAGGAAATAAGGCCCATGGGCGTAATTTCCTTTTTGAATGGGAAATAAGTTTTAAGCCGAATACCACAAACTCCCAAACTAAAAAACAAAATATACAAAAATATATAGATACATATAGTAGCGGCGGAAACAACAACAACAAAAGTTTTTATAGGCCAAACTTCATATGAAGCATTTTTAAATTGCAATTACTCGAAAAGTAGGTACCAAACCGATTTTGAGACTTCTAAGAATATTTCTTATAATAGTTATGTGTTTGTTTAAAATTGTTAAAAAATATTTAAATAATTTGTTCGTTTTTCGCCATTACTTTTGAAACGGTAAGAAAGTTTAACTTTGACCTCGGTGTCTCCCAAACAGGAGCAAAATTTACTTTTCCTTTTAGGTTAGGTTTCGATTTCGGATTTCTTTTCTGAAGAGTGATGGCGTTTTCTAAACTGCACTACAAACAAATTGGTATCAGCCTTTGTTCTAAGCTAAACAAAATTATGCGGCGCCGAAATAATAATACATTGAATATATAAATAAACACATTGTGGTGATGCCGGCAACTCGCCCTCTTCATAGTATCAGTGCAACAAACTTTGCAGCAAAACCCATACTTCTATTACATGATGATTTTGATACAAGGAATTGTTGATATTTTACAAAACTGCGCTACCAACAAAATACATAGCAGGGTTACTTTTTTATTTTTCCTTCTACTTGTTTATTGTACAATGGTTTTTGCTGATAGTGGTTATTGAATATAAGCTGACGATCTAAGCTTGGTATTCAACTTATATTGATTACCATTGCTGACTTTTTTTCGTGTAGACATACTGTACTTAAAATATTCGCAACATTATATTCCAGATCATTTGATATATCTTGAATTAGAAAGTTTGCGCTTTTGACTTCTCGATGTGATTTAATGTATATTTTTTTTAAAGCTATATTGTTATTCTTATAACTCAATTTCTTTTGCAAACAAACGTCTCCTATATCTTTGAAAATGTTTAATTTCGAGTTTTCAGCTTGCGTCTTATCATTTAAATCGCGGGATAAAAAAGTTTTATTTTTAGTGTTCTTTTTGTTTTTGCAATATTTTAATATATACATTTGGTTAAAACAATTGCCAGAATTTTTTGGCAAATTTAATTCACTTTTTTGTTTATATTTATTAGGTTCCTTTAATATTGGGCTATCTTTCACTGTAATTACGTTTTTCTCAATAATATTTTCTCGCATCCCCTTTTTCCAACACACACTGTTTTCAATAATGTTATGTATTAAGCAACGTTGTGCAGGTATATCTTCTTTAACTAAGTTTAAGATAAGTTGGCGCTTGTGCTTTTCTAAACCAGATATTGGCGAGGACTTCCGTATGATTGAGTGGGAAGTATATGGTTTTTTTAAAACTCTCCTGAACTCTTTATTAACTTCAGTATGCAGCGGGTTGTGAAGCAAGTAGCGCGATATTTTAGTGAACATGTTCTTTTCAAACGTTTTTTTCCAGATCTTACATTTCTCACAAATTGTTATTGTAGTACTAGTATAAATAAGGTGTGCATAACTTTGCTTTTCGCAAATTACGTTATTGAATATTTGTTTAGCCGAATTAGAAATTTCACAGCGATATTTGTTTTGCTCCCAATGAGGCATGCTACTATATTTATTTTTACATATATATACTACAAACAAATTCCAAAATATATAATTTTTAATTTCTTTCAAGGCAAATTAAACAAGGTAGAATTGACAACTGAAATATTTTGTTTTTGTAGGAGTTCTTACTTCAAAAAAGTACAAACCAAAGTATTTACCCTTACTGGCCCACGTACAATATTTGGGCCCCATACAATTTTTGTATTAAAAAGTTAAACCGCATTTGCAAAAGTCAAAAGGTTATTAATATGGAGTAAAATTGGAGTCTACCTCTTTAAAGACCTTGATTTGGGTCACTTTTAACGACTATCATCAAGTTCTAAAAAATGTTGGGAGGAGTACCAAAGTCACTTTTAGGTTCAAATGAAAGTCGGCTTCCGGAGAATAAATGTTGTTGTTATTTTGAAAAATATTTGCAAAAATCCGAAGAATTAGTCGGAGGCGTTGTCTATAGTTTTTTTGTGAATTACATTTTGAGTTGCCGACTATTGTCCACGATTTAAAAAAAATAACACGATCCCGTCTTCTTGGTACACAAATTGTTTGATTCTTTTGCGAATATCTTGCAAACTACTCAAAAAAATTGATCTCTGAACCGGATTAATATTTATGGGTACTGGGCACGTTTCTTGATAGCTCTCCCGGTAATTTATGGACGTAATTTATGAACTCCTACAGAAAAGAGAGAACTGTCAAGTTCGCTACTACTTTGTTTAATATACTTTGATTTCTTTTGACTCATGGGCTTAATCAAGCTTTTGACTCACGTATGCTTAATATGCCATACGAGCATCACTGAATGTAAGGCTGTTTTTATATAACAAATATTTTAATTCTCATCAAGATATATTCCATGATTCAAGCATTCATAATTAAAGCCCAAAATGCAGGATTTATTTTTGCATTAGCATTATAAATGCAGAAATCAACCCTGTAACCTTCGAAGAAAATTGCGTTTTTACTTGACATTCTCTCTGTCTTTTGTACACATTCAGCAAATTTGCTCAGATTTTCAATTTGTAATTCAACGCGTATGTGGTGTAATATTGTTAAAATAAGTCAATCTAGAAATTAATCTGATGTTTGTGAACGGATTTAAATAAAAGATTTAATAAAAAGGTGTACATTTTTTCACACGTGGCATAACCTCAAAAAAATGTTTGTGAGCTAAATCATATGATTCGAGCTTGCTAAATGTGTATTTGCTAAATGCGCCACCATGAATGCTTTTTCGAAACCCCCATGTCCGAAAATGCAAAATGCTGCATTTTAACTTCAGCATGAACGGTGCACTCCATCATTAAGGTATCATTTTGATTTCTTTCTATTTAAGAATATTATTTTGTTATTATTTTATTATTAATTCTGCGTTACTTAACTTAATTGCGCTCATTTGATTAGCATTCTTGGGGTTACTTTAAGTATCGTACCCAATTCCATCTTGAGACGTTATCATTGGCTGAAATTTCAGAAATATTTTCTACATGTGGCTCTTTAAAATTAAATCGTCTTCATTCGATGAGTTACATATGTATGTAGGAACATCATATCTTCTTCGTACATCTCTATTCTTACAGTAGTTCAGTGCCTAAATTATTGCTTTAGGATTCCATACGTGTGTTCAACAGGCGTACGTCCCGAACTCAACTTGCCGTCAAACATCTTTTGAATCCGAGTAAGATGGCCATTTTATCTGTATGGTGGAGTGACATTTTTGCTACATGGATACGCGGAGTGACCTTTATGCCTCGATATCCATGTTAGGAGGACGGTGTTCCTAGCTGTCGATCTTCTCATTTTAGATTTATGCCTGCGCAAATGTTCATTGCGTAGAGTTCTGCCTGGATGATTCTCGGGAAGTGGCAACGCCTTCTGCGGTCTTTGAGCCATCTGTATACCAGACTAATGTCTGGCTTTGATGCAGGCCCTCGATCTTTGCATCGTTCCATAATACTTTGTTTCCCCAGCTCTATTTCAAATCTCTTTTCAAACCGGATGATTTTGTTGATATCGTTCCCCGATCAGACACATTTCCGGAACCAAACGCTGCTACACTAATCCTCTCTTGCAGAAATTCTAACAATACCTTTAAATGCAATTTAGCAGGGAATTGTGTGTTGCCTTTCCCATTCCATTGTACAACTCTACAAGTAAGCTATCTCTGTTACTCTTTCTTACCAGCTGTTGGCACCATGATAAAAATATTTGAAGGTAGTTTCACTCAAAATAAATATTTTAGAAAAAATTTGCCATTTGGAATTTGTTTCATTTACGAGACAACTGCTAAAACACGTCTAACATTATCGGAAAAGGTGTCAATACGCGGTTTGATCCATGTTTTTTATGTGCAGAACACCCTGCCTCCGTGCGCTAAAAAAATAACCCTCAGATCCCAATTATTTTTTGTAATTGTAGAATTCCACATGAAAATGACAGAAAATTGCGAACTTTAAGTGCAAATATCTCTGCACAAAAACAAAAATTCAAAAATCTGCTTACGGATTAAAGTTACTGAGGTCAAAACGCGTCTTTTGATACCTCTCCCGGGATTCTTGATCGTGTTTTAGCAGTTGTCTCCTAAAGGAAGCAAGTGCCGAAGAAAATACTTCGATTGCTTTTCATTTAACTATAGGGAAATGGTTTTTTTTTTAAGAACTAGTAGCACGAAAAGTACGGAACATGATTTCTGTCAGATAGCTAATCAAACGGAGAAGAAGAAGAAGTGGAACTACCTTCAAATATTTCTGCCATTGTTGGCACTGAGAAAAATGTCAAAAAAAACCCTATGATCTCTGTAAAACGTACGCAGCTCTGCTGGCTGGGAAGTACTGAAAAAACAAGTAAGCAAGTCTAAGTTCGAACATTAAATACCCCGCGTATAACAAATTTCATGCAAATATCTCAATTTTTAGTCAAGTTATCGTGTACACGGACGGACAGACGGGTGGACGGACATGCCTTAATCAATTCCTCTTTTCAACCTAAGAACTTTCATACCTGGAACTCTAAATCTTACTCGATTCTTTTGCCCCGTTACGTAGTAACGTTTGTGGACAAAATTATAATACCCTTGTACCAGTACTAGTACGCTGGGTATAATTATGGAGATGAAGCGCCGATGCCTGCTCTAGAGCAAAGATCGGCAAAGCTAACTCAAATGAGCCTTACGCTCTTCACACGTATGCTTACGCTCTTCATTTGAGTTGCTAATGAGAGCGCAAAACCAGTTTCGCCACAGTGGTGTTAGAACAGAATTTTCATGTCAGTCGCTTCGCAAACAGCGTCTTACTATCAAGCAACAAAGCAACAGCTTATTAAGTATTTCACTAATGCGCAACAAAAAATTTATTCAAAATGAATGAATGTAATTATTTCATGATAACAAATGATTTTGAACAAATGCAATCCATATTATGCTACAAATATTTCTCAGGAAATGTACGTGCCATTAAAAGGCATTATGAAATGTTTCATAAAAATATAAAACTATTAGAATCATGGTACAATTAACAGGTAACCGCATCAGAGTTGCATTTTTTATTTTTTTTTCATTCGAAGTGGTCTTTCGATTGTCAATGTCTGTTTATATTTTTGTTTTGTTTTGTTTACATTGAGCAGTAATTTTCTAATTTATAATTTTTCGGTTTATTACACTAAAATACAATTCAAAAAACTGTTTGTTCAATGAGAAAAAGATGTTCACAAGTGAAACGATAGGAAAAAGTTATTTTGCAGTTCTCAAAAGGATGTGGGACTTGGAAAAAGCCTTTCTCTAAGAGGCTTCAGGTTCTAACTAAAAAGATTTCCGATTTTGGGGGAAGCACTCAACCTATCACATCTTTATAATTAATATATCACCGCCACACTTCTAAAACTAACCATGGAACTCGCAAAATAATATAAATTTGCTGTAAAAGCATTAATTTTCATTTCTTATATTTTTGTGCACATGTAAACAATAACAAAATGTCAACTTCTTATATGAAAGCTGAGTAACGTTGGGTGCCTTAGTGTTATTGCGTTGATATCGCTGTACCATTTCTAAAACCATTGAAAATTTATAAATAATATTTGAATAATTTATTTTTGTATTAAACTATGAAAAAGTTTGGCTTTGAACTCGGTGTTTCCTAAACAGGAGCAAAAATGGGTTTTCTTATAATTTTTAGGTTAGGTTTAGAGTTCGGATTCCTTATCTTAAGATTGGTGGTAGCGCAGTTTAGAAATTGATGCCAGCCTTTGTTCTGAGCAAAAATACAATCGAGCAGTGCCAAAATAATACTATGCGCAATTGCGTTAACACATTGCGCTGATACCGGCAATGCGATTTATTCATGGTATCAGCGCAACAAACTTTGCAGCAATAACCAGCCATTATTTCCATCACTTTGACACAAGAAATTGTTGACAATTTACCGACCAGTAAAATACATAGCAGGGTTGCTTTTTAATCCTGCGTCTACCTGTTTATTGTATCATGATTAGAATTGACTAAAAAAACGGACATATTTGAGAAAAAAAAACATTTATTTTTGACAAAAATTAAAAACTGGTTGCCTGAAAGGAAAAGCTTGGGTCGAGAGAATAAATGTACAACGAAGCTTAAGACTGAGTTGTCTTCTTTAGCCTCGATAGATTTAGTAAAGCAGGGTAGGCCATTTAGTGATGGTTAAAGAACATGTTGGAAAAAGTAGTTATTAAATTAAATTATGGTACTGATTTTGTTAAAACCGTACCTCCATCCTCCCGAACTATAGTGCGCCGTGCTGATCATCTGGGCATATGTATTAAAAATAAACTCCAAAAAATTTTAGAGAGTTGTAAATTATTTTCCATATGCCGAGATGAAGGTGCGGACATTAATGATGTGCGCCAACTGGCTATTTGTATTCGAAGTATAACTGCCGATTACAAAATTAATCAAAGATTATTTTCCATTGAAAGTTTCTATGGTAATGTGACAGGAAACTCATTGTTTAATGTCGATAAAGAAAGTCTTTTCTCCAATATTGATACCCAAAAACTTTCGGGAGTATGCACTGATGGAGCAAATGTAATGGTTGGAAAGCGCGACGAAGGTGGGTTTTTTTTTATTACAGGACATGTGGTTTCGTGTCTTCGCTGTTTTGAACAAATATACATATGTAGTTTTCATCAGAGAATGTTTGTGGACAAAAATTTGTCGAGAAGAATAGTGAAAAACAAATAAAAGACTTTCTCTTAAGAAGGGTATAATATTCTTCATTCAAGTTCATCCAGAACTAAAAATGGTTCCGACATCAAAGACATCGCTATCCCTCCTCAAGATATTTAGTTCGGATTGAATTTCCACATAGAAATAAATACATCTTTGTTTTAAGAACGCTTAAAGCTTCCAAATTGAACTCATTTAAAAATTGCGTAGTGTCGGACAAAAATTCCAAATTTAAAATGAATCCTTCTGCCCTTCAGTCAAACAGTCTGTCCTGGCAATCTCTACGACTCAACATTCGTAATCATTTATAAATTCATTTGTGTAAAGTTGTTATCTTTTAATTATTTTGTAAACTTTCTATGGGAACAACTACGTATTTTGTTAACTATTTTCTTTCAACGGCTCGTACATCAAATGAAAAAACATAAAAGTTTGCTTTTGCTAAAAGCATTGATCAACATACATGAAATAATTATATTCATACACATTGTGTAATAATATTTATTTCTTGCGCGATAACAAAAATGATGCGCACCACCTTGCTTCTTTCTTAGCTAGCGACGCACTGAACACAAACAAACGACAGCATTTCAGTGGTGCGCTCTCACTAACACTACCTCAATTGCGAAGGCCTGCTCTAGAGCAAGGGTCGGCAAAATTTTAAGTGCGTTAGTATTGGTAAAGCGCTCTCAACGCACGAACCAGTTGATATGTTTATTAGTTGCCTGCTAGACAGCGAAGCAAAAGCACATATTTATGATACCGTGGCACTTTTTTTATGTAAATTGCAAAATTAAAATGCAATAATCTAATAAATCCATTTTATTTCTATGAATATACATAGTTTCTGACTAAACAAAACAATTATTCATTTCATAATATGAAGGTACATAAGGAAAAATGCTACGTACATACATGCATATATTATTTGCTGCGCAAACAAGCGATCGCCCTGCACGATGTTGGCACGCCACTTGCTCAGCGACGACTAAATCAATCACCGAACAAAGAGCGTAACCTATCCGTGTGAATTGCGCTGCATCTTAAGATGTATGAAACTGCCGACATCTGCTCTAGAGTAACTATATTTAGTAGAAGGCAGTGTTGCCATTTTGGTGCTTTTGGAGCTAGATCTAGCTCTTTTTTTTGGTGTTTAGCTCCAAAATTCTGTTTTAGCTCCTAGCTCTTTTTCTAGTCCTGGTTTTTCATTTTTAGCTCTTTTTTGGCTCCAAATTTATTTGTACAAATTGTATTGAAAAATGAAGAAAGTTTTTATTTCTTTTATAATCGACGTCGAAATTATTATGTTAGTTTCATTGTGTACCATGTGGCAACTTAGTTTCCCTCACCGATAACAAATACCTAAATCGGTTCACTTTGTCGAGTAAAATTCCTAAATGCCATATGTTTATTTTGCGAACAAGAATCAGAATGGAAAGGTAAGAAAAGTGTGTGTAAAAAACACTTTCCTAAGTTGCTAAAGATTCTGAACAACCTTACCCTCCGATTCTGTCTTCATGATAAAAAATCAGAAAAAATATCTCAAGCGTTTTGAATTCTGAGTCAGAATTAAAATGACTTCATTTGGCTTTGAGGCAAAAATCAAAATAATTTTTGAGTTTTACTAAAGATGAAATATTTTTTTCTTAACTATTTATCAAGCTTGATAATTTTTCAAGAACACACTTATTTTTTTTTTGTTGACTTAGTTATTATTATTATTATTATTAAAGGAAAAGAAGCGCCTAAAGCCTTCTTTACCGAAGAAAGGAGAACTAGTATGAACACCTGCGGCTCGCTCATTATTAAATATACTTTGCTTAGATTAACTTAGCTTATAGATAATTAACTCCAGATTAATTTCTTAAGATTCGCTAACCTAAGGAATTTATTGATTTTATCTATTGAATCAGCGTCTGGGGTCTTTAATAGATTGGTGGGGATTGCGTTTTCGAAAACATCTGTCCGGGTTCTTGTAAACTGTTGACATCTGTCCAGGAGGTGAGATACCGTGTTGGTTTCTGCGTTACAGTACGTGCACTGCGTCACGCCCATGCCTTTAAGAACAGATTCGTGGGTAATAATCGTATGTCCTACGCGTAGCCGAATAAAGGCTTTGTTGCATGTTACCTTAACCGGGTAGGTGGGATTTCTGCCACTGGTGTTTACGTTTGCGTAGTGGTGTACGACACTTTTCCATTTTTCTATTTTTGCTTTTAGTAGTTCTACATGTGCCAAGTTAGCGATGTCCTTCTTGGATGTTACATTCTGTACGATGAGTGGCTCTTGGGCAGCTAGCTTAACTCTTTCGTCTGCGGCCTCATTACCAGGTATTAAGACATGGCTTGGGACCCACATAATTTTTATTGAGTTATTTCCTCTCAGAAGTAATTGACGTATTGACTTAGTTATACTTTTTATACGTTTTAAACATTGTTTAAGTTAAATCTATATTATAATAAATCTCTAGAAAAGTCGTACATTAAAAATTTCTTTGAAAAAATGACTGGTGATGACTAAAATTATTGTCTGTCTTTTTGTCTGTTTGAACTTAAGGATCTTGGAAACTAAGAAATGAATTTTGATGAGAGTTTCACTAATGGACTGATTGAAGCTTAGAAAGGGACCTGCACTTTGTTTTATCAATATTGGAGGACAAAAAAAAAAATATATACTGATTTTTAGGGAGGTATGCACCTATGAAATTTTTTTTTCTTACATAAATTTATATGAAGAAAAATTCACTTACTTTGTCAAAAAAAAAACTAAGCGCGCCTCTCTAAAATTTTTTTTAAATTTTTTTTTCAATTTCAGCTAAATCATATATATTTGAAATTTCTTTGAAAAATGACTGGGGATGACTTGGGGAATGTTTAGGCAAAGCTAAAGAGTCAAATAGAGTGGAGATGGCAAAATGTCGAAATTAGACTGTTAAAAAATGCCTTTACTTTAGTTGGTTGCCGTAGACATAAAGGAGATATAATGTGGGAAAATAAATATTGTTCTGAACCTTCTCAGCCTGTAAATTGTTTTCGCAATTGAAGGTAGCAGGAATTTATTAACTACTTAGGTACATACCGAGCAAAGCTGGGTACCCTGCTAGTATGAAATAAATGTAAAAACTTACATACAATACTTAAGTGCCTTTTAGCTCATTTTTTACGTGTTTTGGATTTTCTTGAATAAATCTAGCTCTTTTCTAGCTCTTTTTTTTCTCAAATCTAGCTGCAAAATAAATTGTATCCTGGCAACACTGGTAGCAGGTTGTATTATTTTGTGTATGTTGCTTTACGCAAATTAAACTATTTACACATGTGAACATGAAAAATCAGCACAAACCCGTCCTTTTCTTATCATAATACACAGTATACATAATGAATTTCGGCCCTGGCATCTCTTGCTTGAAGACCTAGCACAAAACCTACCAAGCAAATGTAACTGCAATAAACATATAAAAGTACAAATACATATTTATGTATAGTAACTTTATAGTTAATGTCTATTTACAGCAGTGGTGTCCATCCCATAGATCAATTGATCACACGTATTCTTACTCTCTATCGTTCAGTCGTTAGCGAACCAGCAACGAATAAACACCAAGCTTGTCCGCGACGCTTAGTGTATGCATTGCAATGCCCTGTGGGAACTTTTTATGCTAGAAAATCCCTTTGCAGACTTGAAATGCCTTTTATGTTACAATAATGTTGAATTCTGAAAAATTTTAGGAGGAACATCGTATCGAATATTGAAAAGAATCACTTTTTCCCACAACATATATTAATTTGCAGTTCATTAATATGGGTTCTACAAGAATTTTATCAAATGCAAAATCTATAAAATACCGCCCTTATTTAGCAATATGTAGGCTTAACAAGTAACATCCTTGAATTTTTTATCTGAAAGTCTAACACATTCCAAATTTTCAATGTTGTTATTTTGGTTTAAATTTCCCACTGGTCTGCTCCCATTCTCTCGTTCTCACTCATACACTCACATTTTTCATTTTGGACAGCACTGATTTACAGCTTCAATATTACCAATAATTGTATTTTATTATTCCCACAACACTGTACGAATAGCGATTTAATTATTAAGATAATAAGGCAAAAATTATTAACCGAATAAATACAACTATTCGAATAATCAAAGAAATATTGCTACTGCTTGGGCACACATTTGTACACGCAAACATACATACATACATACCAAACATACAAAACATAAATGCACGCTCATAGGTACAAGCAAAGAAAACAGCGAATATCGTTTTAAAAATCTATTAACAAAAATATTCGAATAGTACTATTCGAAAAAACGAATAATACTATTCGAATAAAGGAATAAAAAATTCGAATAAATACTATATGTTTATTCGAATAGTCCTATGCCTACTGTGCACATTTTTCAACATTCGTATAATAAAGTGCTTATGGGTCGTTCTTAAAAAACATGACCATTCTGAATTTTGTAATTTTTAAAAATTAAGTTGGCCAAATATGTTTATAATTGGCCTCATGTGGTTACGGATGGTATCAACAATAGGAATACATAAATAGCAGTATTTTTTTTAATTTTTGGAGTTTTTACACACAGAGTGGACCGGTAACAGAGGGGACAAATTAACTCAAAAATACCATATTTTAGCTTTTTATTCGAATTTTGGAGAATATATTTGTCCACTTAATTAATGTAAATAAAATATTTATAAAAAAAATTATAAAATAAATAAAAAATCACTTTACTCACCGTTTTTCAACAGTAACAGAGTTGACACTGAATAAGGGTACGTACCACAGTGTGACAGCCCAGTAGTAACCGCGGCAAAAAATGGTTTTTGACGTGTCGTCCAATTTGGATGAAATTTTCACAGTGTATTAACAGATATCTGAGTAACAATTCCCTGAAATTTCAGGCTCATAACTTCATTACCTTTTGGTCTGGAGCAAAGTATATTAAATAAAGTAGAAGTGAACTTGACAGTTCTCTCTTTTATGCAGAAATTCTTACGTCAAATAAAAAATAATTTTAACCCGTTTGAATTTCATTTTGATAAAAACGTATACATTTTTTCCATAAATATTTAAATACAATTAAACATGAAAAGATCCAAATGTTTCACGCGTTGTGCCGTTTGCGGAGTGAGTTGGGATGTGTCGACTGTGCGGTGCTTTAAGGCTCCGAGCTGTGATGGAAGGCGACGTCGGTGGGAAGAAAGTTGTGGTGTAATTTTAGAAAACTCCTCGCATGTTTGCGAACAACACTTCAAGCCCACCGATTTCATTGACTGTCCAGCTCAAACGAGCGTGTTTAAGAAGGCGCGCCTGTTCCCTAGTGCAGTACGCATGCCGCTTGAGGCGCAACATTCTGTAGGAGCACAAGCTTTGTATACAAATGTACGGCCGCTGTATGTGCATGCGCAGACTCAGACTGAGAAAGTCGAAAAACCGAAAATTGACCCTGACTCTATCTCCCGGTAAATTTTTTATTTAGGGACGGTTCAAGTGAATACAGTTTTAGAGCAGAAATATATTTACTCGCAGAAAAGGTAAAAAAATAGTCTTCATGATTTAGGTCGTCTGAATGTACGTATCTCATCTTTGAGAAACCTCAATTGAAAGCTCCTAGGGAAGCTAAGACCCTCTTTATTTCTACAGTTGGGGTATCTAGTTCTTCTATTACCTAACCGACGTTGTCATTGCTTTTAAATCTTATACCAGGGCGAGTATAAGAAAAGTCCTGTACATAGTGGCATTTATTCGTTAAATGAACATGTTACCTCTCAATTTCCTTTACAGTCCGAGTAGTATTTATTGGAAAGAGCGATTCTAGGCTAGACTTAGATATCTTATTTATTAAAAAATATGTACTAATATATTGTCTTCTTGTATGCCCCAAAAGTAACACTTAGACCCCAAAGGGTTAATGCGGTTGTTTACAGTTTTTTGAAGTAAGAATTTATGCGGAGAACAAAATTTCAACTGTCACTTCTACCTTGTTTAATATGCCGTGGTCTGGAGCAAGTCAAAGTTGAGGTATGCCAACGCGCTTGAAATATGTTAGTTCAATATGTAATAATCAAAAGCTTATTAAAATCAAAATACATAATAAATGTAACTTTAAAGTATTTTTTTAATTAATTTAGTTATTGTAGAATGAATTTTTTTTTTCTTAACAACAGAATTGTGGTGCAAAAATTGAATATTTTTCATTTTCAATGGCTTAGGAAATATAGAGCAGCCCCTCGCCCTAGGTGCAGACTTATACCAAATGAAAGTTTGAAGTCTCAGCTTTAATTTAAAGTAGAGGACATATAGAAAAAGTTTGCAAAATCACATTAAACTACAAAAAGTACGTAACGCGCACATTCTGTCGCTATACGTACGTTAGCATGCAATAGCATGTTTACAACTTTTTACTTATATTTTTTTTAATTGTTTACTATTCATAAGCAGCCTAATATAGTGAGCATAATTTTGGTTTTGGTTGTTGTTGGTTTGGTAATGAGTGTTCTTGTCATGATCTCTTTTGATAAGTGATTAGCATTTCTCTTACATATTTGATATTTTATTTTGTGCTCACATACTTTTTAAAAACAAACTGTAAAATAATATTACATTGTTGTTGTTTTAAATATTATTCATCAACAAATGGTAGTTGAAATTATATATGTAATTCACAATCTATTTGAGCGTGCAAGTTTAAACAAGTTTATATAAAGTGATAAAAAAATTCAACAAGTTCATGGATAATTCAACAATTTCTTATAGTGCAATTTTTAATATTTGGATCAATAGCAATAAAGATATTGATGTTGTTGTTGGTGTCATATCAACAAATTACAATGAAATGTCAGACTTAATTATTAATAAAATATTTAATACCAAAATTTAAATCTAAATGGAACAAATCTGGGCGCATATTTAAAAAGTAAATTTTTGGCTGATAATGAAGAATGGCTTGCACAGCTTAACACCATATGTGAAGAAACTTTGGATGATGAACAACCAGCACTTCGCATTCCGTTAAGCGACCTGTAAAAGATTTCGAAGAAAGCCAAGAAAGGTCTAAGAGAAGTAAAATATCTCAATTTTGCAAAAGTTTTCCAGAAGAATTAATAGTGTCTGCTGCTAAAAAATATGAAAAGAGTGAACAATTGAAATCATTTACACCAGACAAAGCACTCAGCCTTATAAAAATATACTTGAAAAAAACAAAACACTTTGTTTTTCTTTATGAGTTTCGACACAAAAGTTTTCGTTTTACACAAATTACGTATAAATTTATTTAGGGCGTTCATTTAACTGAACTGATAAATGTATAAATTTATATATCGCGTAAACTTAGATGGTTAAATGAAAACCCTTATTGTTTTTTTTTATTGCATTTCATTTTAAATGATATAAATTACAGTAATATCGAATTTGAAGGTTGTATTTAATATATTTTAGAAAATATGGCACTTTTTATGTTGAGGTAGTATAAGGTATTTTTGAAAACAAAGAGCTTTACACTAAGTTACTATTGCAATATATTGGGGCATCAAATTATGCACTTCTAGTGGCGTTAGCAGCGCCTCGTGCAATTAGCGAGTTTCAATATGCCGAAATCATTAATTTACTCGAAAACCATTTTAATGTAAGAAAGAATGTTCTGGTAGAACAACATCGGTTCTTATCCGAAATCCAGAACGAAGGCCAGACAATCGCAGAATTTTCAGCTCAGTTGCAAAGAAAATCTAGCGATTGCGAATTCCCATGCGAATGTACAAAGTCAGTGGCAAATTTATTTTTACGCGCGCAATTCATACGGGGGCTGAGCGATAGTCGCATTAGAGAACAACTGCTTTTCCAGCAGACACATTTACTAAGTTGGTTGACCGAGCTTCAGCTCTAGAAGCAGCAAAAATTGATAGTCAAGAAATAGCATCGGGAACCGGTCCAAGCGATGTAAAACAGATTAGAACTAAAGGCAAAGACTACAAATTAAAGCGAAATAAATACAAAGAGTTAGGGTTAGTAAACAGGTGCTTGAGATGCAAGTGCAAAAACCATTTGAAAAAGAATTGTAAAATGACAAAAAGCAAATTAAATTGTAAATACTGTAATAAGGCAGGGCATGTAAAAGATCTATGCATACAATACAAAACAAAGCAACGAAAAGAGCATAAACAAACAAATAAAGTTACAGATGCCGCGGATATTCACAAAGTGATAGACATATATAAGAAACCGAAAATGATCCCGAGCTAGCCGAATTGAGAGCAGGATTAATAAATGGCAAAATTCAAGATCCAGAATACACGTTACAAAATGGTATTGTATTGAAAGGCCAACGGGTAATGACCCCAAAAGCCCTGCCTAATGAAATCCTAAAAGAACTTCACTATACGCACTTAGGAATAGTGAAAATGAAACACATTGCTCGCCGGTATTGCTACTGGAAAGGTATAGATGCAGGCCTGGTAAGGTCATGCCATGAATGCGCAATGATTCGAAAAGATCCAGCACAAATAACCACTCATTGCTGGGAACAGCCGTAAGAAAATTTTGAAAGGGTTCACATGGACTATGTAAGTCCATTTCAAAACCATTTTTTCTTCGTTCTCATCGACGCAAAGTCAAAATGGCCAGAAATAAAAGTAGTAAAGAACGCAGCAACTTCCGACAGCACGATCGAGTTATTACAAGAAATATTTTCAACACATGGACTTCCACACGTACTAGTCTCCGACAACGCTACAATTTTTCAAAGCAAGTCGTTCAAATTATTCTGCCAAAGTAATGGCATCGTTCAAAAATTCATTGCACCGGGGCATCCGGGTACAAATGGTTTAGCGGAAAGACACACTCAAACGTTGAAGAACAAACTTGAGGCAATTCAACACGTTAACGCACCAATGCTCAAGAAGGTACAAGAAATTGTCAGCCGTTATCGAAGCACACCTTTAGAAAATAACAAGACTCCCGCGGAAATTTACGTGGGTCGGAAAATTCGAACCAGGCTAGAAGCCATTAAACCCGTACAACACGGCGAAGCAACGTCGCCTCCTAGGGTCTCACAGCGAGTTCGACAATTTAGCGTGGGACACCGGGTAGAAGTAAGATGGTTTCACAAAAATAAAGCAACATGGAAATTCGGCGTAGTTACAGAAAAGTATGGAAAGTTACATTATCAAGTTGAATTGGATAATGGCTACAGCCTCAAGCGACACATAAATCAGCTCCATAGATCAAGTGTAACTAACCTCGAGGATCGCAAAGAAACCACCGTATCAGAGAGGAAACAGAAGCGACAAAACGATGTTGTTGTTGTTGTTGTTAGCAGTGCTTTGCCCTGCCCAAAGGGCCAGTACACTCCTAGTTGTCATCGGGCTCTTCTAACGCAAGTCCAAGGAAACGCGCTGTTTCAACGGGGTGGACCAAAGTGATAGGGGGGTTAGAAGAGTATGTTCCGAAGAACAAGAAAAAAGATGTTGCGTGTCATGGGGGCCATACCGCATGCAGGGCGTGTGTTCGGTATGGTGGGGTTCAGTCTGGACAAATAGGAGTTCAGCCTATTGCAATATCCAGACCGAAGTTGAGCCAGTATGACTCTAGTCTCCCTCGGAAGGACACGTTCTTCCTCAGTAAGAACGGCTGGTTGGGCACCAATAACGGGGTTCACAGGCCGGGATCTGAGGGATCTGTCCACCGACTCAGTGTGGAGGTCCTGCCTATGGTCCCGCAGATCAAACGGCAACGAGATGTGATGCCGGATCTCATCATAATGCTTTCGGAGATGTTTCCTTATGTCTCTGGGGGGCGGAGTTTCATCCAATAGCTGTCGATTTGGATGACTGGGTCTATGACAGTTCAAAAGGAACTGCCTACTTAAAAGTTCCTCATGCTCGCGAACGTTCAGCATTTTAGCCTCTTGGTGAAGGTGAGACTCAGGAGACAAAGCAAACAGCCCGTCGCGGTTCTGATTGCGGTGTTTTGGCAGACCTGCAATTTCCTCCAGTTGGTGTCGTGAAGGTTTGGCGACCATATGGGCGCAGCATAATCAATAACCGGTCGGCCAATAGCCTTATAGGTGACCAGCAACGTTTCTTTGTCTTTGCCCCAAGTACTGCCGGCCAGTGACTTGAGGATCTTGTTGCGGCTTTGTACCTTTGAAGCTATTGCGGTGGCATGATTAGCGAAGGTGAGGCTATTGTCGAATGTGACCCCTAGAATTTTGGGGTGGTTGACTGTAGGTAGTGGAACACCATCTACGTGGACATTCAACTCCTGCCCCATCTGCGCATTCCACGTGGTGAAAAGGGTCGTCGTAGATTTAGTCGGGGACAGGGTCAGGTTCCGCTCTGTGAAGAAGCTGGAAAGATCGTGCAGGTAGTCGTTCAGTTGCATACATAGTTCGTCCGTGGAAGGTCCTTTGCACATGGCCATCACGGTGCAGTCTTCAGCGTACGAAACGATGCAGACCCCCTCTGGTGGAGGAGGGAGGCTCGAGATGTAGAAGTTAAACAGAAGGGGTGAAAGGACACCACCCTGCGGAACCCCTTGTCTAATTCTTCTAGGTCTACATCTCTCGTTTCGAAACTGCACTGACGCCAGCCGACCGTTTAGATAGTTGGCAGTCCATCGTTTTAGGCCGGCAGGAAGCGGTGTCTCCTCCAGGTCTTTAAGGAGTGTGGCGTGGTTGACTGTGTCGAAGGCTTTCGTCCTGTGGTTTGGTTGGTGTTGGTTCAAACCGAAGTTAATCTGCGTCGTGATGGCGTTCAATGCCGATGTTGTGCTGTGATTTTTACGGAAGCCATGTTGATGATTGGCCAGCTGCAGGTTTGCAGTATAGTTTTGGAGCAACTACCGGCGAGAGGAGAGATATCGGACGATAAGAATCTCCTTGGTTCGCCGGCTTCCCAGGTTTTAGGAGTCTTTACTAAAGTTAATGTACGTTCGTTTTTCTGTCGTTATGAAGTCGGACGGTCGTTCGATGCTAAGTAGGATGGGTAGGTGGTCTGATGCCAGTGTAAGCATAAGTTGTCAGTTAACGTGGTTGATAAGGCCCGCACTTGAAATGGAGATGTCTGGCGAGCTGTGGCAGTTACCTGCCACCCTAGTGGGGGCATCTCCATTCAATGTACAGAATGCCGAGTTGTCTATTTGCTCTGCGAGTGCGTGCCCTCTGTTATCTGCTGGCAAGTTGGAGTGTCAGAGATCGTGATGTGCGTTGAAATCACCTAGGATGAGGCAGTTATCGCCCCTTAGCAACGCACTAATATCAGGGCGATAGTCGCGGGGACAGCACGTAACAGGGGGAATGTATTTATTTATCACTCGCAGGTCGACGTCGCCTGTCCGGACTGCTATGCCCTAGCATTCGAGGGTAGAGTCCCTGGCGTCAACGTCCGGGGCAAATAGGTTATCCTGTACAGTATGGTGTGTGATGAATGCAAGGCCGCCCCCATGACCGCTGGGACGGTATTTCCTAGGCACATTGTACCCATCTCGAGTACGTAAGTCCGAGTTAGCTTTCAGCTTGGTCTCCTGAATGGCGGCCAGTTTAATGTTGTTCGACTTCATAAAGTCTATTATCTCCGCGATCTTTCCAGCTAATCCATTGCAGTTCAGCTGTAGGATTTTGAAGTGTGTCGGGAGGGAGGGTGAAGGCATGCTGGGGGTAAGGGACGGATGTGGTTGCCTGGATGGAGGTAGGCTTAGTCCCAAGCTGTGACGCAGTCTAGGATTCAGCGTACCTTGGCCGATGTTTTGTGGCGTGGAGGGCGGCAGAGTACTGCAGCAAGGGGCTATAAATGCATCCGTCCAAAGGTTCCTGTTTGCAAGCCCAGAGCAAATATGGATGTGGCACAGGACAAGGCAGTTATTGCACTTAACCGATGCCGCAGGCGTATATAATCTTTGCCGACAAACAGTGCACGTGGTGAAAGGTACGAGGAGGTTATGTTCCTGACCCACGTGCATGCTGGAAGTAGGGGGGGACGAGAGTGGGGACTGAGGTGAGGCGGGAGCAGCAAGGCTGCTTGTCGTGGAGACCTGGCCACCGTTGTGGCCGTTTGGTGATGGTAAGTGCGGTGTGTGTACGCCGGAGCCACGAGAACCGCGGGACGCACTTGCGCGCGAACAACATGGTACCTCAAAAGTACTGAAAAAAGTACGGGTTCTGGAGATGGCAGGGTTAAGCCCTGAGCATCCAGATCTATGCAACCATCTCTTGCACTTACTGCATTGAACGGAATGTGAACGTTTGACATATATTTTCTTCCAGCAGACGCAGCAGATCCAGTCTCTTGGTCCGGGGTTGGATTCGATACCAGCCCGTAACAAGAGACATTGGAGCAACCCTGCTGCAAGGGATTGCTCCGAGGATGACAATTTAGGAGTGGGACTGGACAAATTGGACATGGTTACACTGAAATAACAGCCCTTGGCCGGGTAAAACCCGGGTCATTCCGGTACGTAGAACCGGCTGTTGTGGGAATATAATCATCGAGCATCGAGTAGCTCCACGCATAGCTCCGCAGCAACAAACAGAAATATACGAGGAAGTACAGCCACAACCGGAAACCGCACAACCCGAGTCTGTACTACGATCGGGAAGGGCACGTAAACCGGCCGGCCCGACTTCAAGACCATGAACTTTATTAGCCTGGGAGTTTATTATGTCTCTAGAGTAACTATATTGTAATAATGTGGTAACACCTGTATATCGATATATTTGTACTAGCGCTATAAGTTACAATGTCATTCTGAAAATGAAATAAAGTTCATGACTGTGCACATTTTTCAATATTCGTGTAATAAAGTACTTATATACCCGATATAATATTTGTGTTTGAGAATTCTGCTGTTGATGTCATTTGTGTGACTGAGACATGGTTCTCAGATGATTTGAATGACTCCTATTATAATATACCCAACTACAAAATCATTCGAAATGACAGAAAGCATAAGAGAGGAGGAGGTGTGGCTGTATTCTGTAAAAATAATATTAATATAAAGCCCATTTTAAAATCTGAAGGTGAAGGCGTTGAATATTTATTTGTGGAGCTATATGACAGATGTACCAAAGTCCTAGTGTCGTGTGTATAAGTTACGGTAACAAGTGAAATAAGCCATTAAAATAACACCCATCCTAATACTTGATCGTTTGCTGCCTACTCATCATTGATTTTGTTCAAAATTTGCACTAAAACTCTCCTCTTACGCTAAAGAGATATTATTAAGCTGAAAGTATGTCGTTGGAAAATGCTTAAAGAATATCAGCGCGGTAGCAACAGGCAATCGAACGACTGCTGAAGGTGTAAAAGCAACAACATACAATGCTTTGACCGGCAATGCACGCGTAGTGATATTGATTGGATTTACTAAGACATGACTCCCACTTCAAAACAGGTTTTGCAGCGACAAAGCAGCAAAAAACATCAAAGAGCATATATTGGCATAGGCTTAGCAACAATATTTTTCTGGCTTGAGGAAAATCCACAACGTACCCGAAAAGCAGCAGCCTAGTCGAACGGAGGTTTGACAAAGCGACGTCGATGAATGATAGGGCAATAAGAAAATTGTATCAGAGCGAGTAGCATCGCAGTTTGTAAAAAAATCAATAAAGGTATAAAAAACAACTTGTTTCTTATAACTGGCGCCCAACCCGAGGGACTTTTAGATATCTTCAAACAAGGACCATCAAATCCAAGGAAAAAGAAGAGCCCATTGATCCTGAGGAAAAATATACATCCTGAATTTAACACAAAAGGAAAACTAATTACTATTGTAAGTAATAATTCAATATCCTTAACAGCGTTAACATACTGTGTCCAAAGAAAACGTGTATAATTTAGAAAAGAAAACTAAAGCACGTGGAAATATAACCTGTTTCGATTACTTAATATTTATTTTTGACCTAGGAAACAGTGCTATAGATTTTGTTACTTAGCATAAAGATAAATACATGCTTGCAAAACAAACTCATTATAATCAATTAGTGGTTTAATAAATATTACAAATCGAATTTATTTCTAAAACTTGTTAGTTTGACTTTACTTTCAAATACAACCTTGCTAGCACCAGGTTATTTCGGGGAGAAAAAACGTGGGTACATCTTTTCAAACCAGATTAAAGGTTTATATCCCATATATTTTTCTCCAGTGTTCAAACGATATATATTTGGAAAAATCGTAAAAAAATGAGCGTTACTAGGGAGCAAGTGTTTGAAATAGTCAGCGTGGCTACTGAGAACACTAAACAGGATTTAGCCGAGCAACTTAACCAACTAACCTTAGCAGTAAAACGTGTATCCCCACCTTCCGTTCAGTCTTATAAGCCGGTTTCTATCAACCCGTCAATTTCCGATAACGCTAGCTTGGACTTAATCAAGTCCCTTCCCGAATTTAAGGGCGATTCCTCAACATATCCCGCGTGGCGAACGGCTGCACACTTCGCAATGAAGTATTACCAGGAGGGATCGGAAAAGTACTATATTGCTATGGGAATTTTCCGAAATAGAATTACCGAATCGGCTAATGCCACCCTGTCCTCGTTCAATACAGTGCTTAACTTTAATGCCATTATCGCAAGATTAGATCAGTCGTACTCAGATAAAAGGCCCTTGTACGTTTTGGAGAACGAGTTAAGTGTGTTAAGACAAGGCAATTTATCAATCTCGGAATATTATGACAAGGTCGACAAACATCTAACTCTGATCATTAATAAACAAATAATGACTCACACTGGTAATGACGTAATTATTGCAGCTCTAAACGAAAGGTCAAGGGAAAACGCTTTGCGCGTTTTTATATCTGGGCTTCGTCGCCCTTTGTGCGATATATTATTTTCCGCAAGGCCAAATGATCTGCCATCTGCACTCGCACTAGCCCAAGAGCTGGAAGTCAATCATAGACGTCATGATTTTGCTCGAGCTTTCGCTGTAGGTAGTTCGATGAAAACAACGCCCCAGTGCCAATTGGTCCAAAAACCTACTCCACCAATTACAAGAAATTTTCAAAGTGGTAATAGCTTACCAATGCCTATGGAAATAGACCAAAACACCTCGTATTACCGCAGACGCCCCTCACCTCAAAGCCCTCTCACCCCTCATCATCAACAAAATAAAAGTAGTCTCCAAACCCAACAATTAGCAAGAAATCCTCAGCTGCATCAGTCTGTACCGTTTCGATCCGTTACACCTAAGCGGTCACACGAGCAATCTTTCTCTAATCAAACCCCCGTAAACAAAATACAAAGAGTTAATTTTATGACCGAAAAAGAAAGTTCGAATGAAGAAGAATGCGAAAGATACAGTGACGACTATTTTTTGGATGAAAGTCAAAACAATTATGATATCGATAATGATTACCATGATTATAGTACCAATAATGAACAATCTGAGGAAATTAATTTTTTATACTAAAATCGCTCCTACCGTTTATAACCAAAACCTCCACAAACGGTAAGGAGCTAAGAATTTTAATCGATACGGGCACTTCCAAAAATTATATTAAAAATTTTTCCTTTCTACGCGGCATTAAAGATATCGAAAAACCTTTCAACCTAAAATCCATAAATGGGTCGAATTTGATAAATAAAAAGTGCCTGATGAATGTCCTTGACCATACCTCTACGTTTTACTTACTTCATAATTTAAATACGTTTGACGGTATCATTGGATACGATTTTCTGAAAGAAGTCGATGCTAATATCGATATAGAAAAAGGCTTCTTGTTTTACCGTGGTGGCAAAGTGAAACTAAAACACCTCTCATGTAATCAAAGTAATCTAATTACAACTGAAGACCATTCTGTTCCACTTAAAGTAAGATCCCAATTTCATAATATGATTAGCAGGCATATAAATGCATTCGCAGACCCCAATGTAGCGTTACCATTCAACACTAACGTCAAGGCAAAGATTCGTACCCAAACAAATGATCCAATTTATAGCAAAAGCTATCCCTATCCTATTTCCGTTGCACCGTTTGTTAACAGCGAAATAAGAAAGCTTCTGAACGATGGTATAATAAGAGAATCAAGTTCTCCATATAACTCTCCGGTTCATGTGGTGTCTAAAAAGGGATTGGATGCAAGCGGGAATCCAAAGATGGGCCTGGTAATCGATTACCGAAAACTTAACGAAAAGACCATTTCAGACCGGTACCCAATACCTGATACAACAGTAATTCTAGCTAACTTAGGAAACTCAAAGTATTTTACAACGCGAGATTTGAAATCAGGGTTCCATCAAATTGTGATGTGTGAAGATGACAGAAAGAAAACGGCCTTCAGCATCAACAATGGAAAGTACGAATTTTGTAGGCTTCCTTTCGGCTTAAAAAATGCTCCAAGCATTTTTCAAAGAGCGATCGACGATGTCCTACGAGAAGACATTGGAAAATGTTGTTGATGTTGATGAAATTGTCCATATTGACGTTTTTTATGCCGGCAAGCAACATTTTTTGACATGCTTAGATAAATTTTCCAAATTTGCTATCGTGAAACCCATTCCGTCAAGATCCACTGTAGATATCAAATATGCCCTTTTAGAGGTTTTGTTAATATTCCACAACACAAAAACCATCGTTTCAGACAACGAAAAGGCTTTTCACTCTAATTTAATAAAAACACTGCTGCGAGATAACTATTCAATCGAACAATTTTTTATACCTACACTTCACAGTACAAGTAACGGCCAAGTCGAAAGATTTCATTCGACGTTGCTCGAAATAGCTCGCTGTATTAAGGAACAGCAACAAATACATGAAACTATCGACCTGGTTCTACTAGCTACGCATAAATATAACCATAGTATTCATTCCGTAATAAACTCTAAGCCCACTGACGTATTTCATAACTACCCAACCGAAAAATATGGCGATATTATGAAAATACTACTGCACGCTCAAGAAGCAACTATAAAAAGACTTAATGTTGGAAAAAATTCCAAAACGTTCGAAACTGGAGAAAAGGTATTTTTAAAACGAAATAGACGACTAGGTAACAAACTCGATAAAGTTTTTGTCGAGAAAACCGTTGAAAGAGACCTCGGTGGCACAGCAGTTGTAATCGAAGGTAAAAAAATCCATAAAAGTAACTTAAGGTAGCTTTCCATCAGCTTTTGTTTTCCATTTTTACTATTTTCTTACGGAAAAATAACACCAAATGAATTGACACAATGCTTCTTTGGATTTTGAAATATTACATTTTGTTTAAAATAATATTGTGAATTAGTTATAAGCTATTACAAACTGCAAGAAAACTATTCAAAAATGTATCACCTCGCATCGATTCGCCAGAAGCAATCTTATTCCATATTGAAACGAGGCCGTTTCAAATTTGAAGAAGGGAGTAGTTACGGTAACAAGTGAAATAAGCCATTAAAATAACACCCATCCTAATACTTGATCGTTTGCTGCCTACTCATCATTGATTTTGTTCAAAATTTGCACTAAAACTCTCCTCTTACGCTAAAGAGATATTATTAAGCTGAAAGTATGTCGTTGGAAAATGCTTAAACAATATCAGCGGTAGCAACAGGCAATCGGACGACTGCTGAAGGTGTAAAAGCAACAACATACAATGCTTTGACCGGCAATGCACGCTTAGTGATATTGATTGGATTTACTAAGACATGACTCCCACTTCAAAACAGGTTTTGCAGCGACAAAGCAGCAAAAAACATTAAAGAGCATATATTGGCATAGGCTTAGCAACAATATTTTTCTGGCTTGAGGAAAATCCACAACGTACCCGAAAAGCAGCAGCCTAGTCGAACGGAGGTTTGACAAAGCGACGTCGATGAATGATAGGCCAATAAGAAAATTGTATCAGAGCGAGTAGCGTCGCAGTTTGTAAAAAAATCAATAAAGGTAAATATAAAAAACAACTTGTTTCTTATAATTTATACAATCCCCATAAGTCTATTTGTCTTGATGCATTGTTTTCGCCTTTGTCCTCTTATGCAGTAGATTAGGATTATTTAGTTATGTGTGGTGATTTAAATGTCAATGTTCTTGTCCGTGAGATATGTAGTGACAGTCTACTGGATCATATAGCTGCGGCTGGCATTTGTGTTGTCAACAAATCTGTACCTACAAGGTATGCCAGACACTGTGTTCCCAGTTTGTTAGACTATTTTATTATTTCTGACCCAGTAATTCTTTTAAAATTGGACCAGATACCTTTTTTATCAGACCATGACCTTATTTATTGCTCACTAGATATAAGTTTTGACCGTTCTAACATAGTTAATACATATACCTTTAGAGACTACCGATCACTTGACAATAATGCTTTATTTTCTGACCTGTCCTTTGTAAATTGGTGTGAATGTTGGCAACTCCCGGATGTAAACGATAAATTAGAATTCCTAAATAATAGAATAATCGAGGCTTATGATAAGCATATACCTGTTCGCACCAGGGCTGCACAACAATATAAACGAAAAAATTTCGTTTTATTAAATATCAAAAAAAAGTATCAAAAATATATTTCGTTTATATAAATATCAAAAAAAAAATTTTGTTGAATATCAAAATCAAAAAATAACCAAAAAAAATTGTTTCGTTGATTATCAATTCAAAAAAATAACAAAAAAAAATTTTTCGTTAACGTTTATTCATTTTGAAAATTAGGAAATCCACTTTATTTGAATTTATTTGTCAAGTAGAAAAATTAATTAATAAATTAAGGAACACAACAAAAAAACATAATTAATTACGGCCACAGTGGTGTGGAGGTAGTGTTGCCGGCCTACCACACTGAAGGTCCGGGTTCGATCCCTGGTACAGGTTACATCAAAAAGTGGTTTGAAAAAGTTTTTTCAAAACGGGGTCGCCCCTCGGCAGTGGATTGGCAAACTCTCCGAGTGTATTTCTGCCATGAAAGGCTTCGCCAATTTGTAGGAAAAATTTCAAAGCGGCACACCACAAATTGGAAGAGAAGCTCGGCGCAAAAATCTCCTAGGAGGTTGATGATATAACTGTTGTATATCGCGCCATATATATATATATATATATATATATATATAATAAGTACTAAATTGGCGCATGTACATTAGGCTCGATCGAAAATTCATATTTTTAATTTATTTTGTTAAAAAGAATAATTAATTAACGAAAACAACTTAATTAGCTTAGACGCAACATTAAAATAGCTTCCGTGAGATCGTCACTTAGAGCTGCCCTGTAGTCATTAATAATATATTTTAATGTAGAAAACGCGCGTTCCACGCTGACTTGGGTAGTGGGAGTTGCATGGATTATTTGATACAACTGGTATAGAGTACTATGACTAAATCGTTTTGGTTCCTAAGTGGTCTTTTGCAATTACAAAATTACAAAATATACACTTCTCATTGATAAAGCACGACCGCACTGATTCCCCCTCTCTTTTGCGATCCATATTAATCAATATTATATTGAAAAATTTCAAATATTTTTGTGAATTGTTTTGATAAAAACCGAAACGAAATTTATTTTGATAATTATTTTTTGATTTTCAACGCAACGAAATTTTTTTTGTTAAGCTTTTAACGTTATTATTATTGAAAAACAAAACGAAATAAAAAGTTTTTTTCATTTATTAATAAATTTAACGTTATTTTTCAGCCCTGGTTCGCACTCGTAAGGTTAGGTCAGCGTCATGCCCATGGTTCAATAGCAGAGTATTGCCTGCAATTAGAGCACGTAATAAGGCGTACCGTAACTGGAAAAGGAAAAGGGGTGATGCCGACTGGGAAGTGTTTAAAGCTGCAAGAAACCGTGCTACAATGGCTATAAATGGGGAAAAGTCTAAATATTTCTCACTTAAGTTAGACCCCACTACCACCAAGTAAGTTGTGGAGAAACTTAAAAAGTTTACGTGTCTGTGGTAAATCTGTCCATTAAAGTACTCTCAGTGCTGATAGCTTAAAAAATGCATTTCTAAATAGCCCTATGAATAGATTGAATTTAGCGAATATTCGGCCGTGTGACTCTGCATGCTTTACGGGTAATACCTTCGTGTTTCGTCGGTATCGGAATCTGATATTATAAGATGTATTCAGAAAATAAAAACAAACGCAATAGGATTTGATGGTATTCCGATTAAATTTATAAAAATTATTTTGCCATTTATTGTGAGCACCGTTACACATATAATTAACCATGTAATAACTACTTCCAGTTTCCCTGCCCTGTGGAAAGTTGCTATGGTAAAACCTATTGCCAAAAATAAAACAGCAAGTTCTCCAGGTGATTTTAGGCCAATAAGCATTTTGCCAGTATTGTCTAAGGTGTTTGAGAGCTTACTTGCTGAGCAAATTAGTCAACATAATTTACTTTTCCCAAATCAGTCGGGATTTAGAGCTAAGCACAGTTGTTCTACAGCCGTTATGAAAATATTGGATGATATTCGCTTACCTTTTGACAAAGGTCAACTTTCTCTACTGTGTTTGCTAGATTTTTCGAAAGCATTCGACTCGGTTGATCACAACTTGCTTTGCTATAAGCTAGAAAAATATTTTGGGTTTGGTAGCACTGCACCAAAAATTATTGGGAGTTACCTCAGACAGATCACAATTTATTTGTAATGGTACAAGTGTGTCGGAGAAAAAGTGTATAACCTCAGGTGTTCCCCAAGGGTCAATACTTGATCCTCTGTTGTTGGAATAGCGCTTGATCCTCTGTTGTTGGAATAGCGGCCACCTTACCTCTGTTGTTCAGTTTATTTGTCAATGATGTATTTCATGTATGTAAATTTGTAAGTATGCACGCATATGCTGATGACATTCAGTTGTATTTGTCTAGCAATTTCTGTGATATTAGTGATTTATGTTTGAAAGTTAATAGCGATTTAATGGCAATATCTCGTTGGGCGAGAGACAACGATCTATGTCTTAATGCTGCCAAATCATATGTGTTACCTATTTCTAAGAAAAATCTCTCTAACATTAATATTTCTTCAATATGCATTGCAGGCACACCTTTAACAACTGTGATGTGAACTAGCCTTTATATTACCAATTTGCCTTAATATTAATTTAAATTAGTAGTGAGATGGTAACCATATTTTCTTCATATTGCTTATTAAAACCTTGTTAAATAAAAAGGTGTTTCATTTTAATTTAATAAGCAAAATTAATTAATTACATACGGAGAAATACTTACGTCCTGAAAGGTTCGATGCCGAACCGTCTGCTCATTCTGCTACGCGTGCCTGGGAACATTGGCGGAAAACTTTGGAAAGCTTCTTGGCTGCGCAAGAGCCCAACAGCATGGTAGAAGCAGAATTAGCAAGATGGCGCGAAACTAAGCACAGGCTCCTAATTAACCGCGTTTCTCCGAGCGTTTATACCTACATTAGTGAAGCAGAAAATTTTGCTGACGCCATGACATTAATGGATAAGCTCTACATAAAACCTAAAAACATTTTATTCACTAGGCATGCGCTTGCTACAAGAAAACAAGGTAATGACGAAAATATTAAAAGTTATTTACAGTCTTTGAAACAATTAGCAAAAGATTGTAAATTTGCGGCTGTTGATGCAGATACCAACAGGAACGACTACGTACGAGACGCCTTTATAGCGGGAATCTCCTCAAACACTATAAGACAAAGGCTCTGGAAAAACTTATCTCTTACCCTAGACCAAGCCTACAATCAAGCCCTCTCTTTAGAAACGGCCGAAATCAATTCTTTAAACTTTAATTCTCCTTTTGTTAATGCCCTCGTCGAGGAGAATGCAACCGGACAAGAGAAATATCAACCTTCGCTAGATCAAGGGAACCAAGTTGCCGCCGTTCACTCTAAGAAACGAAAATGTTTCTTTTGCGGGGAGCAACTACTGTCCTGCTGTGCAAGAAACTTGTCAATTATGCAACAAAAAGGGACACTTAGCCAGTGTTTGTAAAAGTGCGAAACCCACTGCTTCTACAAGCAAGCGTAATTCATCAGCGTGTATTACAGCTGCATCTCCTTCTTCGCTACAAAAAGCTACAGTCCCAATTACAATACGGGGACACAAAGCTGAACCTCTTGTAGATACAGGAAGCTCTGTTAGCTTCATTCTCAAGCTTCTCAATTGATGAGTTACTATACATTTTTCAATTTCACAGTGAACACAATACCGGTTTTAATTTTAAAAATGACTTCCATTATTTTCCTGCTTTCCGACTTATTTTTATATTATACCAGGGTCACCCCTGGTTCTCATTTTTGGATATCTCGTAAGCGGGGTAGCATAGGGTCCTGAAAATCACCTCTTTTTTAAACACTCATCAACACCTTTTATTCGACACCCATATCGTATAAAATCCTTCTAAGGTCACCCCTGGTCCACATTTTGGTAGATATCTCGGAAAACGGGTCGCATAAGGTCTTGAAATACTCATCAATACCTTTTATTTGATACCCATATTGTAGAAAACCCGTCTGGGGTCACACCTGGTCCAGATTTTGGGAAATACCTCGAATACGGGGTCTTATATGGGACTAATAACTACACTATGTTCAAGCGCTCGTCAACACCTTTCATTTGATACCCATATCGTACAAACACTTTCTGTAGTCACCTCTGGTCCACATTTGGGTCAATATCTCGGAAACGGGACCCCATATGGGACTCAAAACCACTCCATGTTAGAACACTCATCAATACCTTTCATTTGATACCCATATCGTACAAACACTTTCTGGAGTCACCTCTGGTCCACATTTGGGTCAATATCTCGGAAACGGGACCCCATATGGGACTCAAAACCACTCCATGTTAGAACACTCATCAATACCTTTCATTTGATACCCATATCGTACAAACACTTTCTGGAGTCACCCCTGGTCCACATTTGGGTCAATATCTCGGAAACGGGACCCCATATGGGACTCAAAACCACTCCATGTTAGAACACTCATCAATAGCTTTCATTTGATACCCACATCGCACAAACACTTTCTGGAGTCACCCCTGGTCCACATTTTGTGGAATATCTCCAAAACCTTCCCGGTTTCTTATACTTTTTTTGGCCATAAACCATGTCGGGCTCAATCGAAAACTACGTGCAAAATTTCGTTTAATTCGGTCCTGCCGTTCTGGAGTTATAGCGTCAGCAAGGAAAATAGGCTCCATTTTTATATATAGACTAGCAGGGAACCCGGCGTTGCTCGGGATGTAAGTAGTTCATAAAATTCTGATACCCTCACTTGAGAAGACAATTTACAGGCAGGGAAGGTTCAGAACAATATTTTTTTCCCCACATTCTATCCCGTTTATGTCTATGGCAACCAATTAAAGTAAAGTCGTTTTTTAATAGTCTAACTTAGACATTTTGTCATCTCCTTTCCATTTGACTTTTTAGTTGTGCCTAAACATTTCGTAAGTCATCCCCAGTAATTTTTTCAAAGAAATTCCCGACACAATTTTTCTAGAGTTTTATTATAGTATAGACAAACCGCAATATCGAAAAGTGAAAGCTGTGGCCATGCCCTTCGTCAGCTAGTATGTAATAATAATAGGTTTCATGTATGAGGAGAGAATATTTATGTTTTTCAAAAACTGTTATTGAACTAAGAAAAATAAAAATAAAAACCTATTTCAAATGTATTTTTATTTCGGTACTAAAAAAAAAAAGTAAATGAGTAATAGGGCAACATATGCGAATCCATAAAAAAAAAAATTAGTACAATTTGAAAGAAAAAAGTACGATTTTTGAAAGGATTTAGTACAATTTATGAAATGACATTTCCCAACCCTGCCTTCAACCATTTTTGGGTAAATGCGCGAAATACTCATACATAAATTTTGAGTTACTGGATGTATTGAGTGTTTTAACTGTAGCTTTTTTTACTCTCACTGCTTGCAGCGACCTTAAGCAATCGTAGCTACAATAAAAACACTCAAATTGCTTGTTTGTGTGAATATGTGTGTGCCACCCTACATTCACATGCATTGTTATAAGTATACGGTGGCGCTCATATTTTTGTAGCTGTGCTAGCTGAGTACAAAAATAGAGTAAATAGAGAGCAATATGTGGTCTGTTGATGCTCTCCAAGCACAAACGGCTGAATGGTAAAGCGTCCAAGCAAAGATGGGTTTTCATACAAAATTTATTTCAATTAAAAAAGTTTTTAATAAAATTTTTATTTAAAAAAAAGTATCTATGGTCCTATTCGGGCTTGATTATGATATATTAAAATTTGAAAGAAAAAAATCGGGCCAGTGGATCGGCTGTTTAGCTTTAACACAATTTCGAGTTTGAATTTTATATAATAGTATAGATAATTTGCATGACAGATAAGTTTTTAGGCGCGTTTGTGTAAAAGTTCAGTACGAATTATATATCAACGAATTTATTCTCAATTTTCAAGTATTCTCGCTCATTGAGACATGATGGACAATTTTTACAATTTCAGAAAAAAATTGCCAAACTTTCTTTCAATTGTCTAAAGTTTGGGTCTTTTGCTATACGCTCACATAGAATTCACAAATATATAACGACACGTTCATAGCAAGAAAGCTTCTTAAATTTGTATAGGGAAATGAGTCGTATGTAACTCATTAGCTTATTTGAAAACGCTCTCGTGAGTCACATATGACTCATTGGGCAGGGAAGTTGTTAATAGACCTCAAAAGTACTTACCATCAAGTACCGATATTAGCAGAAGAAATGAAATACGCAGCATTTGAAGCGTTAGGAAACTTGTACCAATTTCGGCGTATTCCATTTGGGGTATCCAACGGCGTGTCATGTTTCCAAAGGATCATCGACTGGATTATTAGAAAGGAGGAATTGAAAGACACATACGCATATCTAGACGACATTACTGTTTGTGGTAAAACTAAGGAAGAGCATGATACAAACCTAGACCGATTTATGACTGCGGTCAGAAAATATCAACTCACTCTCAGCCTCGACAAATGCCAGTTTTCACGAAGCACTATTAACAACACCATTAAACCGGATGGCGAACGGCTCAAGCCACGTATCGAACTGCCACCACCAAGTGACCTACCTTCATTGAGAAGAATACTAGGTATGTTTGCCCACTATTCCAAGTGGATACCAAAATTTTCGGAAAAAGTTCACGCACTCGTAAAAACATCAAAATCTCCATTAACTAAAGACCAACTTAAATGCTTTGAATGTCTTAAAAGCGACATCGCGAAATCGTCTATTCAGGCTATGATCGATAAAATTCCATTTACGGTCGAAACGGACGCGTCGGAGCACTCCATTGCCGCGGTACTCACTCAAGATTCAAGACCTGTGGCGTTCTCTCTAGAACATTAAATTCCAGTGAACAGAGTCATTCAGCAATCGAAAATGAGGCCTATGCTATAGTCGAATCGGTAAAGAAATGGAGACATTTTCTTATAGGCAAACAGTTCCGTTTGATAACTGATCAGCGTTCAGTGTCCTTCATGTACGACAAAAAGCACTCCAGTAAAATTAAAAATGAAAAGATTGAAAGGAAGTGCAGGAGCATGGCAGAAAATATTAGTCTGGTAATATACGAGTATATTCAACATGAGCGAAACATTTTAGTTTAATAGTGATACTATCACTGACAAAAAACCACCAAATTACTGCCTTTTTTGCAACTCCACTTATATTTTACACCAATCTATATTTTCAGAAAGATGAATTATCCACCGTAGTAGGACTTACAGCGGAAAAGTTCCTCAGCAGTGCTTGGCGAAAGATCTTGTCGGATTCCGTTGCGCAGCAAGTATGTTGGAAAGGAACAAGCGAAAAAAAGGCAGTAAGAGCACTCAGTGTGACTTCTGCTTTAAAAAGTATGATAACTCCAAGTTTGATATTTCCACATAACTAACTAAGGCTCCCTGAAATAAATCCCACGAAGTAAGTCCCACTTTTAAAAACGAAATAAGTCCCACCAAAAATTGCTATTTTGAAAGTGGGAGTTATTTCGTTTTTAAAAGTGGGACTTATTTCGTCAATTGGTGGGACTTATTTCGTTACGCGTTTTTATTTTAAGTGGGACTTATTTCGTTTTGAATGGGAATAAATTCGTTTTGTAAAGTGGGAGTTATTTCATACCCCTAAATTTATGTTCCATGTTTCCTAATATTACCGTGGCACGCGGAAGGACATCACCGTGGCGGTAGCCACGGCTATGGCACACACCCGGAGTTGGAATGGCGTAGCCCAGGGTAATTTTTTAAAGCGCGGCCGAAGGCCGCCTACGCGGAAAGGTGTCCTGCACATAAAAAACGTGGATCGGGCCCCGAATTGGGGATCTGACCCGGGTCAATTTTCGGTTTTTCACTAATAATTTTTCATAGAAACAAAATATTGCTTTTCCCCCTTCGTATTATTGTTACGGAGGCCCGATCCACGTTTGTTATGTGCAGAACACCTTTGCGAGTAGGCGGCCTTCGGCCGCCCTTCAAAAAAAAAAAACCGGTGCAGTGAAATAACGCCCAAGGAAATAACGCCCATGGGCCTTATTTCCTTTTTAAAAAGGAAATAAAGCCCATGGGTGTTATCACCTTTTGCTGATGGGTGTTATTTCCTTTTTCGAAGAGAAATAAAGCCCACGGACGTTAAAAACGAACTAAAACAAGCTGATTTAGTATATGGTTTTTTTTATTTCAATAAATTTTAACATATTTGTTATGTTTTTTTAAGGCGGGGTGCAATAGCGCCTTGTGAAATAGGCCCTTTAAGGCCTTATTACGCTATTGAAAGTGAAATAAGGCCTTTATTTCAAAAAAGGCTTTATTACACTTCGAAAGAGAAATAAAGTCTTAAAGGCCTTATTGCTCTTTCATTTTTTTTAATGAAACAATAATATTCTAATTCTTTTTGTATTTTATTGAATAGTTACACACAAATTTCACGTTAACCAAAGTGGGAAACGTGGCACGCGGAAGGACATCACCGTGGCGGTAGCCACGGCTATGGCACACACCCGGAGTTGGAATGGCGTAGCCCAGGGTTATTTTTTGAAGCGCGGCCGAAGGCCGCCTACGCGGAAAGGTGTTCTGCACTTAAAAATCGTGGGTCGGGCCTCCGTAACTATAATCCGAAGGGGGAAAAGCAATATTTTGTTTCTGTGAAAAGTTATTAGTGAAAAACCGAAAATTGACCCGGGTCAGATCCCCAATTCGGGGCCCCATCCACGTTTTTTATGTGCAGGACACCTTTCCGCGTAGGCGGCCTTTGGCCGCGCTTTAAAAAATAACCCTGGGCTACGCCATTCCAACTCCGGGTGTGTGCCATAGCCGTGGCTACCGCCACGGTGATGTCCTTCCGCGTGCCACGTTTCCCACTCTTTTCTCACAGGGTAATTTGTGAAAAAAATGCTAATCAACAGTTCGTGTTGCTCGCGTAAAATCCTATGGGCGTTATTTCTCTTTTAAAAAGGAAATAAGAGCCATGGGCTTTATTTCTTTTTGCAGATGGGCGATATTTCCATTTAAAAAGGAAAGAAGGCCCATGGGCGTTATTTCACTGCACCAAAAAAACCCTAGGCTACGCCATTCCAACTCCGGGTGTGTGCCATAGCTGTGGCTACCGCCACGGTGATGTCCTTCCGTGTGTTTTTTTTTTCTAAGAGCCAAATACTTCTAATTTGAAATCGCATTAAACAGTGAAAAAGTGGGACTTATTTCGTTTATGAAAGTGGGACTTATTTCATTTAACAAATATATTATTCAAGGGGGAGTTATTTCATTTTGAGTGGGAGTTATTTCATTTCAAGTAAATTTTTAAATCATTTCATTTTAGTGGGACTTATTTCGTTTTCAAAAGTGGGACTTATTTTGTGGGAGTTATTTCATTTTTTTAAGCAATTTTTGGTGGGACTTATTTCGTTTTTAAAAGTGGGACTTATTTCGTGGGATTTATTTCAGGGAGTCCTAACTAATGCCTTGTTTTTATATTTAGAAGCGTTTTCGTCCAAATTTCCACACGCAACAGATGCAGATTTCGAGCGAACATCCATAGCGTTCTTTCAGCATGCCAAAGGACGATATACAAAAAAGAAGGCATACAAACAAAACAAAACTGTAGCAAGTAACTAATAATTTTAGTTAAGACCGATTTTGAATTTTTATTTAGTTAAATGCCTATGAACTGTGCCTTATTTTTTAATTTTTAAACCTTTTTTTTAATTTATTAACTATATTGAATGTGATACCTGTATGTGTATGATTCACATATGAACAAAAAAGCGGATATGAAATCCTTGAGCTGTGAATTGAGACTTAATTTTAAAACTTATCCCCTTATTATTTTGAATACTGCATGTGTTATGGCCAAATGCATATATATTTACAAATATATGTAAATTTAAGTGTATATGTACATATATAAACTAAGGTATAAAAACTTTGAATTATATTTATATTAGATATTTAAGCTTAAAACATGTCAAACATATTTAAAACAATAAATATAATGAAATAGAATTGAACAAGAATAATTGGATTTCATTTCATTTCAGTTAGAAATTTCTCATTAGGATCCCATTAGAATTTCACGTTAGAATTCGAATCGATAACTAACCTTTTCTCGATATCGAGAACTAAGTCCCATTTTTGTCGAGAATGCTATAATTCGCGACAGTTTCGCAAATCGTTCTCTAACCTTCTACCTTAGAGAATAACATTAGAATTCGAGTCGTTTTCTAATCGTCCTCTGCATTTTTTATTTTTTTTGCAGCTTCGAATATTTTTTATTTTGAATTAAAAATTGCAGCTCTCAAAAATATTTTTATTCGTCAAAGCTTGTATTAATATGACAGAAAAAGGAGGATTTTTGTCAATATTAATTCGTAGCATGAAATGTCATAATCTCTTTATTTGTCAGGTGGCTAACATGGCGACCGAAATTTGACAAGGGATGTCGTCCTTCCAGTGTTTGGGAAATTTTTCAAACTAAAATCTGTCTGTATTAGTATTTTTGTAAAATGTGGTTAACAATGGTTTGTAGGGTTATAAATAAAAATTAATAGGCGTCCAACGTACTCAACCGATTTTTATGAAATTTTTTATTCAGAAGATTGTTGTGTACGATTTAGGCTATATTAATTTTGGAAAAGTGGGCGCTGCCACGCCCACATAGCTCTGAACATATTTGGTCTAAATTAATGATTTCTGGGTATGTGTGTTCTTTAATCAAGATTAATATAATTTGGGAAAAGTGGGCGGTGCCACAGCCACATTTTTTGCGTTTTGTTTTTACTTCAATAATGTTCAAAGTGTATGGTCGATCTCTTTCAAACTCTCCAAATTTGTTTAGAAGATTGCTGTGTACGATTTAGGCTGTATTAACTTTTGGAAAAAAGGGTAGTGCCACTCCCCCAGCCATATAAAATTGAAATCGTCATAACTATAAACATATTTGGTTTAAATGAATGATTTTTGTGTGTCTTTTGGTCAAGATTTATATAATTTTGGAAAAGAGGGGGGTGCCACGGCCACATTTTTTGTGTTTTGTTTGTACTTCAATAATGTCCAAAGCTTATGGTCGATCTATTTTAAACCTTTCCAATACGTTTAAATCTTCGTTGGGCAGACGCGTAGCCAGAAAATAATTTCGGGGGGGGTTTTGGCCAAAGTGTCAGTAAATAACAATTACTGTAAATACACACATATAAGTATTTATATTTTTACATACATACATATTACATATTTATACATTTATTTATTTGAAATTTTTCTCTTTCTACACGGCTAAAAATTTGAGCCTAAATTTTAAAGCATTCATTGGTTTATACAATTTTTAAAACTTTTTTTTTTGCCGTTTAGTTTAAAACTTAACTGGCATAAACAAAAATATAACAAAAGTCGTATACACAGCGAATATGTGTACTTTTCGCACAAAATTCATGAGTGCGCCGTAGCTCGATAGATAGAGCATTGCGCACTGATTTGGGGAACGTCGGTTCGAGTCCAAACATTTAAAAAAAAATAAAAAATTGTTAACATTTTCGGTTTAAAATTTAAATAATTTGGTTTGGTCATACACCTAGACCAGTATATCTGCGTTCAAAGGGTGTTTTTGGAATTTCCAGTAAAATTAACTTCTTTAGACTAATTTCATTATTTTTATTAAATTCACTATAAAAATACTGAAACTCAAAGTTAAGAACTTCGTTGAAAATTCAAGAAATGTATACGTAGCCCCAAAAAGTTTTAAATCTAGGCTAAAACTTTTAGCCGTGTACAAAACAATATTTATTTTCTTGTTTGTTTTGAAATTTTGTTCAGAATTTCTTCAGGAGTTACTTCAAAAGTAGAGTGGATGTTGAGTAGAGCCAGTCTCTCCTGCCCCATTGTACTTCTTAGATAAGTTTATAACCTTCGAAGGGAAGAGAAAGACCGTACGGAAGGAGTAACGGAAACTGTAAGCGTTGCAGCAATTTATATATATCGATGTAAAATAGGGAAAAAAGACACGGAACAATTATTTAATGCATCAATGAACGTGCTTGGTCGTTCCTCCTTTGGGATTGGAAAACATTTTTCTTTTTTAGGGCTTTACGCTGTTCAAAAGAAATCCAAAAACTCTATATAAAATGGTACTTATGAAACGCTAAAGAAAAATTTCTTGTGTCAGAATCTCTTCTACTTCTCTACTGCTAATAGTGGTAACCAGAATGAAAACGGCAAACGGCAAGCGGCATCTGTCAAATTATTTTTGCACGTGTTCTTATGGGGAGGAATTTTTTGAACACGACGCAACAAAGCGGCAATCAATCACAGATGCCGCTGTCGCCAGATTAAATCTAATTCTATTTTGACAATCGGCAGATGGTGGCGTTTGGTTTTTTTGACAATAAAAACGAAAGGAAGAGTAAATAACTTGTAAAATAAGTTCCAATTATTACAGAATATGTCTCTTTCACACTTTTTACAACATTTTTTGCTACTTTTCAAGATGGTTCGCACCTGTCGCCCCTGCTCTCATTATAATCATGTCGCCAATGCTTGACGGCATAAAAGCGGCAAATTGCAATTATTCAACATGCAAAATGAAACGTCAAAATTTCTTGGCTATTCATGACAATTTAATGGTCAAGAAATAATTGAAAATATTTCTTCAGCATTTTCTTTTTAACAGCATACTTTACTTTTAAACTTTTATCGCCTGACAAGTATAAGTACAATTTAATTGCTACTTTCTTTGATAATTCAATACGACTGCGTTGTGTACTGCTTGGTAATTTTTGGTAATTTTTTTAACTGCTTGGTCATTTTTTTGGTTAAGCTTATGGCAACCGTGACTACAATAACGAGAGACACTCATTATTACGATTTTTGCCAGCTGTATTCATAACTCGAAAATCATTTAATTTGAATCACTCTTGTTATTGTTAACATGCTATGTAGTTGAGGTGCTAAGTTGATCTTATGCAGAGCAAGTCTGATAGTTTTGCGCGAATTTCTTAAAGCGCCAAATGAGTGAACCGTTGTAGGAGTTTAGTTGTGACCTCTCAGACTCGATAATTGATTAGGGACTACCAATAACTTCTCTCAGTGTGAAATATTATTTAATTTTATTCTTTCGTATTTTCATTATTTCTATTAATGCTATTTTCTTAACAGGGGTTTTAAAAGTGAATAGAGTAATTCGTCTAGTACAGACATTTAATTTTTAATTTTCGGAAATTTCGGGGGGGGGGGGGGGTTGAACCCCCGAAACCCCTCCCCTGAATACGCGCCTGTCGTTGGGTATGACATAGGCTATATTTGTAAATTTTTTGGAAAAGTGGGTAGTTCCAAGCCTACAAGCTAAGTATTATTCAATTCGTTATATTTCAATTTCAATTTATTACTTAAATATTAGTACAGTAAGATTTACATTTCTTTTTGCACAACAGAAAAATAACACTCGGATCCAGAAAGTATTTAAAAATAGTTAAAGATATTTAACGATAAAATTATTACATTATTAAATCAATTAGCAGTATCTTATCGTAACATGTAACAAAAAATATGTAAAAAAAAAAAAAAGTACAATTTGTGGAAAAGTATTTGTATAAGACATCTTTGAAGTTACTCCTGTTCAATTTGCTTTTTATGCCAGTAGGTATTGAGTTCCAAATTCTAACAACATTGATGAAGAACATTCTAGTAGAGTTATTAAAGTTAAACTATGGCAACATGAGGTTAAGACAGCGCTCTGATCGCGGAAACTGTGCAAATTTATTTTATTTTACCTCTTCCATATTTTTATTTTTCTTTTGATTCAACGCAGCATTGAGTTTACGAGCATTTACGCACCGAAATCAGTTGATAAATTTACGAAGCTTGCGTAAACTTCTTTCCATACAAATTTTGACAGTTCATTTACGCACTTCGTAAATTTACGCGTTTATGACCTTTACACGCTGTATACACGATTACATGAATACCATTATTATATTTGAAAATTCCCTTTATAACATAAATTGAAATATAAATCGTAGAATGCATAAATATGGATATAGTTTCCGTTTAACCAGGGACGTAACTGTTATAAGAAATATGATAAAAAGGTCCCACTTACCCATTAATAATGATGTATTCAAATATTGGTTTTAATTAACCATTACCATAAGACATTGGTCACCATAACCATCATAAAGGAGAGAAACACTTTGTTACGTGCTGGTTGCCGGTTGATAGCGCCACTGACTCATCAACCCCATGTTGCATGCCCCGGGAGTCTCGCAGGTATGCTTGTTTGTTGCGCGAACTAGCTCGCCGGACTATGGGGTGGATTTTTGACCCCGAGGCATACCCACCGCACCATACAAGAAAAAAAATCATACCTGGCTCTTAATTTCGCATTGGGGCATTCGGTTCGCACCCCTTCAGGTTACCCGCCCTCGGCCATAGGTGGTGTTCTGGCCGGCCACTCTGCACCCACCCTACCATGGTCGACAGTGGCAATGGTTTGCGTCGACCCCAAATTTCAACCCCCCCTTATTCCCCTCAAAACCTCCCGCCCATGTCACGTCTCGTCCGTCTGTCGTGTCCGCATCTGAAAGAAAGAACGCTTAATTTTCGCACGATATTATAGATACATGTTATTTATTCCAAAAGTATTCATAAAAAAAAATCAAGGTTCCTTGGAACCATGCCCTTCATGGGCTTTCAATGCTTATATGTTAGAATCCTTACTACATATACAACGTACGTGGTTTTTGCCCACCTCTAATGCGTGTGTGTTGAGCTGGGAGTACGCGCGAGCATGTGCAGGAGTGTCTGTCCCTATTTCAGGACTGCCAACCAAGAGCGCCCCCCCCCTGCACGAACTTGCCTATGCTCCCAAATGTGTAATAATAGTGTTGTTTCGACTTTTATGTAAAAAATGTCAAATGTCTACTAAAAAAAATGAATTCAAAAATTAAATTGTTGCTGATGGCAACCTTTCATCGACGGCCTACGTCTGACTCCCCTTTTTCGAGGCAGCGACTAAATTGGGGCAATTTCCCCCTATATCCCCCCGATCCTACAAGACGTCTTGGGTCAAGGGTAAAAGGCAAAATAACCTAGTGAAGTGGCTGTGCCACCATCACTCTTGGGGGCCTATGGCATGGAATCTCTAATCATACGAGGGGGGTGTGAGACGTCGCCGCCGACTGTCTCTGACAAGACTTACAGTGGTGGCCCTACTTTTACAAATTATCTCCAGCTATTCTGGATGTTGTATTGGCGTATATGCCTACCGCGCCACTTATGCGCACTAAAGTTCAAACTAATATTTCACGGAGCAGTCGATGCTTATGGCCTCGCCGCCCTCTCTTGTTTTTTCCAATTATTAAATGGGGTGTGCCCCTTTAAAATATGATACATACATGTGACATAGAACGCCTTGCGACGCTGTATAAAGTCCCTGGCTTAAAATAAAGAAAACCTGGTTAGCTGCAACTGCTGCCCTTCTTCGTTGTGGTGGTGGTGGCTAATTTGTTACTGTGGTGGTGGTGGTGGAACTGGTTACCTTGATTACCTTGGTGGTGGTGGTGGAATTTGTTACCTTGGTGGTGGTGGAACTGTCGATTGGTTTCGTATGGTGGATGTGCGGAGCGATATCTGGCAAACGTTGCCACGATGTTTTTCGTGATGCCTATGGGGCCAAGGCGCTGAAACCTGCCGTGAAAATGGTGTTGGTCGCGACGCGTCGCGCTATGGCGATAGGGACTCTGGTGTACGATGCGGCTTAACGGCCCCTATCCCCTTGAATGTGACTGCGTGGCTTATGCTACGTGATGGCGATTCAGGCAGCACCGCGGTGGTGGTTGCCTCGCCCTAATAGCCGCCTTATAAATTTGTTGTAGGGGAATTTACCATTCCCCCCTTGGTGATTCGTGCGTGCCCTGAACAGCAGCCTAGGCCCTATGGTCACGCCCAACTGATATTTCCCTGTAAAACCCTAAGAAAAACCCACACCGTGAATATTTTCACCTCACACACTTGCCCTGTCTTACTTACCCTGCACCAAATGTTTCGCTCGCTTCCAACAATGTTCTTGGGAATCGATTCCCTTGGTTCACCCCTATGCCTAAGCACCTTCTTTGGAGCGGTGGCTTCTTTTTATTGTCCGATGGGCCGGGATTATTTCCGCTCCTTAATTTACGTGCTGGTTGGTTCGGCTGCTGGCGTAGAAAAGAAGGAGGAAGCCATGCAAACCGGAAGAGTTGGCTGCGGTTGCGCGTTGACATTTGCGAATTGCTGACGTGTCAAAAGAAGGGATGGAAGCGTTCCGAAAGCGGGGTTACCGGATGACGTACTTGTGACACCAAACACAGGGTGACCGCAACAGGGCGAGCGCTGCAGCCAGGCTTCGCCAGGCGATGCGTTCGAAAACCGGTCCACCTGTTCCGAGGCTCTCCTATCTGCGCAAGTCCTTGGCGTGGTAAATTCCCACGGAGCGTCCGTTGGGGTCGCCGAGCTCATACAACGCGTTACCCTTGGCTGCCAGGACCATCGATCGTAAATACTTCGGGGCGAGCTTGGCGTTGAACCCTTCCGTCGCATTGCTTAATCGGAAATTCCTTCTGTATACGACTTCCCCTTCTCGGTATCTGACGGGCCGCGCCCTCGTGTTGTAGGTCTGTTGTCCCTTCCGGAATGCCTCCTCCAGACTTCGGATCAGCCTTTCTCTTATCAGGTATACTCGGTCCTTTTGGTGCACCGCCCCTATATCATCTTCCCGCAGCGCGTCTATCCGACGCAAGGTCTCATACGCGCCCGCATGTTGTATCATCGCCTGACCGAAAACTGCTCGGTATGGCTCGAGTCCGATCGCTTCATGTACCGCGCTCCGCAACGCGAATGCCGCATGCGACACATGCATGTCCCAGTGGCACTGGTCTGCGCCCGCGACGTACGTCCTCAGCATCGCGAGCAACGACCGATTGACCCTCTCGGACGCGTTCGCCTGAGGCGCGTACGCCCCCGTTCGGACATGCTTTACTCCATAGGTCTCCAGTAGTCCGGCGAATGCGTCGGCGATAAATTGCCTGCCATTATCCGAGTGTATTGTCTCCGGCACCCCAACCAGGTGGAATATGTCCTTCTCCAGATAACTGACGGCGTCCGCTGCCGACGCCTGGCGCATTGGTTTTAAAAAGACGAATTTTGTTAAATGATCGAGAACCACAAAGATTACCGTATTTCCCGAGCGCGAGCGGGGGTATAGTCCGCAGAAATCGATGTACATCCGCTGAAAGGGCCTTTCCGATCGGAAGCGATCCGTCATTGGTGGCCGCGACGACACATTCGGTGCCTTGGAACATTTTCACAGTACACACTTTGTGACAAAGTCCGTTACCGCCCCCGTCATTCCTGGCCAAAAGCACTTGTTTCTTAATCGATACAAGGTCTTCGCTGTACCTCCGTGCCCCGCCGCAGGTTCGCAATGTGCCTCTTCCAGCAGACGCTGCCTCAGCCCCTCTGGGATCCATACCCTCCATACCGATTCTTCTTCTTCTTCCGCGCGCCTTGGGCGCACCCTTTTGTAAACGATGCCATCGACGACTCGCAGATCCGGTAATCTTTCAGCATTTTGTGTAATCTGACGTCCCAGTGACGTGTACTCATCGCTAGTGAACTCCGGCGATGTGAAGTCGATCTCGGCCACGGTTTCCAACTCGCTCGCCTCCTCCATGTGCATCCGGCTCAACGTGTCTGGAACGACGTTCTGCGCGCCCTTGCGGTGTTCTATTTTGAAGTCGAATCCCTGTAGCTTCAGGCTCCACCTAGCCAACCGTCCCGAGAGATCTTTCTGTCCCATGAGCCATTTCAGACTCATGTGATCAGTGATCACGGTGAATGGAAGACCTTCCAGGTACGCGCGGAACTTTTTGACACTTACGACCGCGGCTAGGCACTCCAACTCAGTTATGGTGTAGTTGCGCTGGGCGGAATTCAGCTTCTGCGACATGAACGCGATCGGTCGCTCGTTGCCTTCATCATCCTTTTGAAAAAGCACGCTGCCGATGCCCTGTGTGGACGCGTCGCATTGCACGTAGAAGTGCTTGCTGAAGTCAGGATTTACGAGTACCTCGGCTGAGGTGAGCGCTGTCTTAAGCTGTTCGAACGACTCCACAGCTTCTGGTGTCATCGCGAATGTTTTGGCCTTGCGCAGGCACTCAGTCATCGGCGCGGCGATTGTGGCAAAGTTTGAGATGAATCTCCGGTACCACCCGCACATGCCTAGAAAGCGGCGTAGCTGCTTGATAGTGGTTGGTACCGGGAATTCCTCAATGGACCGCACTTTTTCGGGATCGGTTTCCAACTCACCCTGCCCTACTATGAAGCCTAAGTATTTCAGCTCTTTTTGGCAAAACTTTGATTTGGTCAGGTTAATCGTAAGCCCTGCATTAGCGAGACATTCGGCCACCTCCGCCAGATGAACTAAATGTGTCTCAAAGTCCGGGGAGCAAACGAGGAGGTCGTCAATGTACACAAAGACGTTTTCCCTTAAGCGCGAGGGGATGACCTTATCCATTAGTCTGCATAACCGCTGGGGCGCATTACACAATCCGAAGGGCATTACTTTGAATTGATATAACGGCCGCCCTGGGACCGTGAACGCCGTCTTTTCGCGTGACGATTGCTCCAGCGGTATCTGCCAGAATGCGTCTTTAAGGTCAATCCCCGATATAAAGTGTGTCTCTCTCAAGCGCGTTAGAATTCCTTCTATATGAGGCGTCGGATAGGCGTCTTTTTTGGTTCTTTCGTTGAGCTTCCTCATGTCTACACAAAGACGCTTTTTCCCCGGTTTCTCCACGAGTACAATTGGCGAGCTCCACGCGCTGTTACTTTCCTCAATGACATCAAGTGCCAGCATACGATCGATTTCTTCGTACGCGTACTTCTGCTTCACCGGCGACATGGGGTAGTGGCGTTGTTTGATGGGGATCGTTTCATCCGCTACCTCGATTACATGTTCAATGAGATGCGTTCTGCCAAGACCCACATCGGCAAACGACGGATACAGCTTCTTCACTGGCTCTAACTCCCGATATTGTACGGCCGACAGCTCCAGCTGTCCCTGGGCATCAAGTTCCGAGACTACTACTGGTGCTACTCCAAAAGCATCCCAGAAATCGATGCCCAGGTACAGCTCTTGCTTCAGGCTAGGAACCAGATACAACGTCATGGGTTTTGTTTTGTTTCTCCATGTCATCTCAACGTCTATCCAGCCTACAACCGCTTGCGCCTTCCCATCCGCTGTCTTCAACCGCTCGTTTAGCTTGCGTAATTTGTTCCCCATCTTTTCCTCCCAAACGCGCGCCACTGACCCCAGGCAACTGATCGACGCACCGCTATCTAATAAACCCTGTATGCGGACTCCCTCGATGTCAACTTGTGTATATGGACGCTTGTCAATGGCGTCCCGAATAACCGTCTCTTCTATCGACCGCGCCTCGCTTCGCCTCGCTCGTGTGCGCTTGCGCAGCTCCACTATCTTCCGCCAGGTCCTGCCTGTTCCGCGTTCTGTTGCGCTGCTGTCCGTACCAATGCCTTCTACCTCCTGTGTTGTGCTAAAAATCCTTTTCCGCGCTGCTTCATAGCGCGCTTGTCTCTCCTGTAACGTTAGGTGTGGCCTTGGACCGCGCTCTGGTTTCGCCGTACTCTTCTTTAAAATTTGTATTGTTTTGTCTAAATTGGGTTTGCCCCGACCGCCGTGATCGGACACGTCTAAGCTGGTAGTTGTTACTTCTCCGGGGTCTGACGAGGTTGGCAAGGCTCCCCGGGTTTCCCGCCGCTCTCCAGGTTTTTCGGTTTACACTCTTCGCACAGCTGTCTGCTTGGCTGGTTGCACTTATAGCAAATCATGCTATGCAAGCGCCCGTCGCAACTGTCTATTTTCCTCGGCGTCAATACCTCCCGCTTTGTCCCCGCATCGCCCCTTGTTTCGCGATGTAGCGGCCTGTCCCTGACTGGCCGATGGAAAGCTTCCAACGCGTCCAGTGGCTCCTCCTCATGGTCGCCCTCCAACTCGTCTATCGCCTTTCTGCGCTGGGGTTTCAATTCAAATTCCGCTAGGTGTTTTTCCGCCCGACGACACTCCTTCCGCAACTCCTCCAGTGATGTTATTTGGCAACCGAAGATCAAGTTTTTGATCCTTGGTCTCAGATTGCGGCGAATAAGGTTCACTAGACTCAGCTCCGGTAGCCGCGTCCTCATCGTGAGCTCTAACCCCCTAACTTCCGCGTAGTATTCTTCAAATTTCTCGTTATATCCCTGTTTGCGCTCGTTCATGGCTTGAAGTGCTCAACCATCGCCGCCCGAAATTCTTGAAAATCTATGGCACCGTGCTCTGGATGCTCCTCGGTATACAACCAATACCACTCCTGCGCTTGACCCTCGAGCAGTAAGTGGAAGTTTGCATACAAGTCCTGTGACGAAATGTTGTGCTTCTTCCGCAGGGTCTCAACGCGGAACAAGAAGCGCTCAATGGGAATCGCCTTAGACCCCCCGTCAAATTTTAAGTGCCAATCGCGTATCGCTTTCGTCGCGCCCCTTTCGTACCGCGCGGTCGCCGTACCGCTCCTGCGCACCGTGCTTGGAGGATCCATTCGTCGATTCGCACTTAGTCCACGCCCATTCCCTACTTCGGCCGCGTTGGGACTTCTCACCTGATTTTCCCCATCCAGCAACCAACCATCGCGCGTTGGATCTGGGCGCACGCGCGCGCCTGCCTCTTCCAAATGTGACAGTCGACCCGCCAGGCCATTGATCTCCCTCTTCAGCGTCTGCACCAAACCTTTGACCGCATCTGTGGTAGAGCGGCTCACCTCTAACTGGTGTTGCACAAACATTAACTCGAACTTTTCCATAAAATCTTCGCCTAAAAATTTCGCTGACGCTACTCCAGCACTCCCGGCCACTCCCGCGTGCGCTCCTTCATCGTCGACAATTTTCTCGTTCCCTTCCTCACGCTGCTCGTCTAGTTGCTGCTCGCCGTCGTCAGGTCGGCCCTGGTTATCAAGCGCGTCGCTCTCCTCACCGCTTTGCTGGTCGCTATCATCATCTTCCTTTTTGTCCATGTCCTCTTCGTCGCGCTGGTTCGTCTTCTCGCTCCTAAGCCCTTTCCGTTTAACCTGATCCGCCATTTATCGCGAAATTGCTAATCTTACTTAGCACCAAGAACTATAATACCCAAAAGAAGATGAAAACAAAATTTGGGATTGAAACCCGAATCCACGTTTGCCCCTAACCTCGCGGTACTGTTGAGCGTTAGACGTTGCTGTTGGGATTCGATAGCTACCTAGGGGCTGTGTTAAGTATGCTGACAATGACAACGCCGGTGATGATAACACAGTGGCGGGATTGACTTTGCAAAAAAAAAAAAAAGAAATTCGAAAAGGGTCAAAATCCAACCAAACAAACTCCCACGATGTTTAACGGTCGCGTTTAATTACACGGTATTGGCGGGTTGTTGTACCAAACCTGGTGTAAACCGGACGATGCCTTATCCTCGGATCTCCCAAGGTTAACGCCGATAAGGAATACCGATATTATTGACAGCCAATCGCAACCACAAGTCGAGATGAACCAAAATGTCGATAACAAAAGCCCAAAGTCAAAAAAAAAAAAAATTTCTTAAAGATAAAATATGGGTAAATTTCCACGAAGGGTACTTTCACCCGGAACGTAGGATGTGGACAAAAAAATATATGAAATATACGTGGTCATAAACGTAGAATGAAAACGTAAATAAAATTTGAAAATCAAAATAATAATGAAAATAAACAGTGTCTTTTCTTTCAGATGCAGTGTCCGTCCGTCCCCCCCATCGTCCGATGTCTCAGTCCCCCCTTTAATACACCCCCCCAACAGTTGTAGGTACTGTTAGCTGGCGTTGACCTAGCCAACTAAGCTACCTAGACAACGTACACCCCCCGATCCGAATCCCACCGCGAATACTATCATCCACCCTCTAACTCGGCAAAACGAGATACACGCGGATCCGATTCCTGATGGCTGAGGTCACCATCACTGCCACTATTGTCCAGCTTGACCCTCACCAAAACAAGTTGGCAGACCTCTAAACCCCACCTCACCATACCCCCTACATCAACACTATTGACTGGCTATACACAGCCAAGACAAGTTGCTGATGTACAACAATGTAAATTTTAAAAATTTGAAATTGATATAAAAATACAAAAGCCCCCGAACCCCCAAAGTCAAAATATAATAACACCCTAAAGGTGCGAACGTACTCCCATTGCGTGTCCGAAAACTAAACTAATCATTGAGGCTCCACTAGACCGTGGGCCCCACGTTGGGCGCCAATTCTGTTACGTGGTGGTTGCCGGTTGATAGCGCCACTGACTCATCAACCCCATGTTGCATGCCCCGGGAGTCTCGCAGGTATGCTTGTTTGTTGCGCGAACTAGCTCGCCGGCCTATGGGGTGGATTTTTGACCCCGAGGCATACCCACCGCACCATACAAGGAAAAAAATCATACCTGGCTCTTAATTTCGCATTGGGGCATTCGGTTCGCACCCCTTCAGGTTACCCGCCCTCGGCCATAGGTGGTGTTCTGGCCGGCCACTCTGCACCCACCCTACCATGGTCGACAGTGGCAATGGTTTGCGTCGACCCCAAATTTCAACCCCCCCTTATTCCCCTCAAAACCTCCCGCCCATGTCACGTCTCGTCCGTCTGTCGTGTCCGCATCTGAAAGAAAGAACGCATAATTTTCGCACGATATTATAGATACATGTTATTTATTCCAAAAGTATTCATAAAAAAAATCAAGGTTCCTTGGAACCATGCCCTTCATGGGCTTTCAATGCTTATATGTTAGAATCCTTACTACATATACAACGTACGTGGTTTTTGCCCACCTCTAATGTGTGTGTGTTGAGGCTCTGTCCCTATTTCAGGACTGCCAACCAAGAGCGCCCCCCCCTGCACGAACTTGCCTATGCTCCCAAATGTGTAATAATAGTGTTGTTTCGACTTTTATGTAAAAAATGTCAAATGTCTACTAAAAAAAATGAATTCAAAAATTAAATTGTTGCTGATGGCAACCTTTCATCGACGGCTTACGTCTGACTCCCCTTTTTCGAGGCAGCGACTAAATTGGGGCAATTTCCCCCTATATCCCCCCGATCCTACAAGACGTCTTGGGTCAAGGGTAAAAGGCAAAATAACCTAGTGAAGTGGCTGTGCCACCATCACTCTTGGGGGCCTATGGCATGGAATCTCTAATCATACGAGGGGGGTGTGAGACGTCGCCGCCGACTGTCTCTGACAAGACTTACAGTGGTGGCCCTACTTTTACAAATTATCTCCAGCTATTCTGGATGTTGTATTGGCGTATATGCCTACCGCGCCACTTATGCGCACTAAAGTTCAAACGAATATTTCACGGAGCGGTCGATGCTTATGGCCTCGCCGCTCTCTCTGGTTTTTTCCAATTATTAAATGGGGTGTGCCCCTTTAAAATATGATACATACATGTGACATAGAACGCCTTGCGACGCTGTATAAAGTCCCTGGCTTAAAATAAAGAAAACCTGGTTAGCTGCAACTGCTGCCCTTCTTCTTTGTGGTGGTGGTGGCTAATTTGTTACTGTGGTGGTGGTGGTGGAACTGGTTACCCTGATTACCTTGGTGGTGGTGGTGGAATTTGTTACCTTGGTGGTGGTGGAACTGTCGATTGGTTTCGTATGGTGGATGTGCGGAGCGATATCTGGCAAACGTTGCCACGATGTTTTTCGTGATGCCTATAGGGCCAAGGCGCTGAAACCTGCCGTGAAAATGGTGTTGGTCGCGACGCGTCGCGCTAAGGCGATAGGGACTCTGGTGTACGATGCGGCTTAACGGCCCCTATCCCCTTGAATGTGACTGCGTGGCTTATGCTACGTGATGGCGATTCAGGCAGCACCGCGGTGGTGGTTGCCTCGCCCTAATAGCCGCCTTATAAATTTGTTGTAGGGGAATTTACCATCCCCCCCTTGGTGATTCGTGTGTGCCCTGAACAGCAGCCTAGGCCCTATGGTCACGCCCAACTGATATTTTCCTGTAAAACCCTAAGAAAAACCCACACCGTGAATATTTTCACCTCACACTCTTGCCCTGTCTTACTTACCCTGCACCAAATGTTTCGCTCGCTTCCAACAATGTTCTTGGGAATCGATTCCCTTGGTTCACCCCTATGCCTAAGCACCTTCTTTGGAGCGGTGGCTTCTTTTTATTGTCCGATGGGCCGGGATTATTTCCGCTCCTTAATTTACGTGCTGGTTGGTTCGGCTGCTGGCGTAGAAAAGAAGGAGGAAGCCATGCAAACCGGAAGAGTTGGCTGCGGTTGCGCGTTGACATTTGCGAATTGCTGACGTGTCAAAAGAAGGGATGGAAGCGTTCCGAAAGCGGGGTTACCGGATGACGTACTTGTGACACCAAACACAGGGTGACCGCAACAACTTTTTGGTTAACAATAAACATTCGCCCCTATTACGGTTGTCAATACTTTTAAGTAAACTTTTAAGTATTGACTTGATGTTGACGAATTGGTATCGACATTGTCAATTTCGATAACTATTGACAGCTGTTGATACTATTTTGGTATTTACGACAACAATAGTGATGTTCTATTGATGGGTGTCAACATAAAACTTGTCAACACAGTTTTTGGTGACGACAAGCGCTCAATTAAATATTCTGCTGTAAAAATTTGGTCAAATAATTCTGAATTATACCTTTTTACACACTTTATTTGTTTAGTTTTTATTTAATTCAGGAAAATGGAGAGAAAAATTAAAATAACAAACAACCAATTTGCGCAGCTTATTTTAGAACTTGAAAAAAATCCTGCGCTTGCTAAAGGCTTTCCAAAGCGACAGTTCCCAATAAGTTTAAGTCGCAATGGATAATGCAAGTGCAATCAATGCTCTCGGTCCACCACTCAGGGATGGTGATGGTTGGCAAAAGGTAAAAAACAACTAATTTTTAAACTTATACGGTTTAACTGTTTGTGAATTTAAAGGTTTGGAGGGATCTGAAGTGTAAGGTCAAAAGCTAGTGCACAACAAGCAGGAATGCCGTGCCACAGGAGGAGGAACTACAGGCAATTGGTGCTGAGCCCATTGGAGGAGCAGGTTGCCAACCTTCTTCAATTCGGCAAGCAGCTTAACCCGAAAGGAATGGCTCAAGGTGTTCCCAAAAGTGGAAGTTGCATGAATTGCATTTTTTAAAGATTAATTTTTAAAAACAGAATAATATTTTTGTTTTATGCAGAAAAGTATTTTATATTTTTTAATAAAAACCACCAAAAACGAATTACAAAAAGCTTTCTTTAATCTGTTGACGTATTTGCGAAGCTTCCATGTTTTGCAAGTCGTCAGATAAATTAACTTCAAACCCATCTTGAACATTTTCAGCTTCGGATGATGAATTGTAGCTTGATGACTCCACATTAAAGTCAATACAACGATTATGTAAGGCAGCACAAACGTTTGCGATTTGGGTAATACTTTCCATCGAACGTCAAGTGTTAATACACCTCCAAAAATCTCGAGAGAGGTATCAAAATACGCGTCTTTACCTCCGTAACAATAACTTGGAGAGGGAAATCCGATATTTTGTTTCAGTGAAAAGTTATTAGTGAAAAACCGACCCGGGTCAGATCCCAATTCGGGGCTTGATCCATGGTATTTATGTGGAGAACACCTTTCCCTGGGCTACGCCATTCCAACTCCGGGTGGTTGCCTGAACCGTAGCAACGTGCCACGGTACGCACACTTTTTCACTTTTTTAGCTCAGCCTAATGTACCATTACAACAACCACATGAAAATTGCAGAAAAATTGTGAACTTTAACTGCAAATATCTCGCAAAATTCTAAAAATATCTGATTTCCCCTCCAGATTATTGTTACGGAGGTGAAGACGCGTCTCTTGATACCTCTACCCAGATTTTTGGGCGTGTATTTACACTTGACGTTCGATGGAAAGTTTTACCGCGATTTGCGTTGCGTTTTCCGGATTAGAATGTAAAAAAAACATCTTTAAACAAAATTTTAAATCTTGAGCAGAATTATATGCGCACCAAATTGTAAATAAACAACTGTCAAAAGTATAAGGATCGTAGTTTTGCTATTAAATTATCGATAACACGTCAACGTCAATACATTGATGAAGTAAATACCAGTATTGCGTTGACGCGACGTTGATATTCATACGACGTGATGTTGATATTAATACGAAGTGACAATTGATGTTGACAACCGTAATAGGGGCGATTATTGTAAGTAATATAATTTTTTGGTTATCGATAGCAAAACAAATTCAAACAATATAAAACAACTTGAGTCGCTGGAGTGGCATGACCAATGTTTGCAAGTTCCTCGAGGGTCACCGATAACCAAAAAATTTATAAGTGGCGGTAAGGGTCTATTAACAAATATCGGAGTGAAAAAACCGTAACAAATCCAAAACAATAAACATGAAGGATTTTTACTTACACATAAAATATAAGTACAGTGAGGAGACCTGTTACGTACTAAAACAGGACAACAAAAACGTAAAGAAACTTGCAAAACAAAAAGAAAGATTAAAATTTTTACTAAAATGCAAAGATTATGGCATCACGAAACCTCATCTGCAGGGAAAAACAAACAAACTTAAACATTGTTTCCAACTAGACAAAACTCGAAGAGAGTTAGAAAAATTAGAACAAATATTCTGATTTTGGAAATAAAAGAAAGCAATATTAATATTAAAATTATTACCACAACCATCAAACATATTCAAGAAACTCTACAAAAAACACTCGATGACAGAGACTACAAAAATAATAATAATGCCCAAAGGATTACCCACCATATCCCGCCCGACCGGCACGAGGGGCGCATCCGCATGACGCACGGATTGTTCTTTCGTGCCGAGTCTTTGAAAGGCTTTGGTTTGTTAATCGTCGAGATCTAAAACTGCTCAGCTACAGAGAAAACCTCATCAGGTAAGTAAGGTAGATAAAAAATAGATGACACAATTAATAAATAGTTAGTTGGCAGCGAATGGTTATTGTAAAGAATAAAGATAAGAATCAAAGGAGCAAAATGTTGCTACGTATTTAGGATAGAAAGAATTGACTTTTTTATGCTGCATAGTGAATCTGAAATATCAAACGTACCAGAATGAGAATTATAATCTTGACACAAACAACGAAAATGCTCATTTACTTCAAAATTAGTTCGGCACTGTTTCAAGATAAGGGGTTTAAAATGTCTTGTTGGACGAGAAGGTGCATTGAAGTTCACTTCGCTCAAAAGAAACGGGCTTGTGATTGAACCATTTAGTAATTTAATCATGAAAACAATTCCAAGCATTTCCCTCCGACTAGAAAGGCTGTGAAGATTAATAAGTTTTAAGCGACTCGTATAGGATGGCAAATTATACAACGGATCCCAGTGAAGATCTCTTAAGGCAAATAGTATAAATTGTTTTTGAACTGATTCTAAGCGATCCACGTGGACCTTGTAACGCGGGCTCCAAATTATAGAACCGTATTCAAGTATCGGTCTGACTAATGTAGTAAAGAGAGTTCTAGTTACATAAGGGTCGCTAAATTCTTTAGACCATCGTTTAACAAATGCTAGAACGCCTCTAGCTTTATTGACTGTTACGTTAATGTGGCAGTTAAAACTGTGTTTGTAGTCCATAGTAACCCCAAGGTCAACAAAATCATACATTTGCTCAAGACTATAATTGTTAATTGTATAGGAAGCTGGCTATGAAATTCCTCTCGAAAAACGCATGTATTTACATTTCTTTAGATTAAGCGGCATATAATTTAAATCGCACCAAGTAACTAGTGTATTTAGATCTGATTGAAGCTTATTGCTATCTTCGGATAATGCGAATGACATGAAAGGCTTTACATCGTCGGCATACATTAACATTTTAGAAAATTCTATTACTGTAGAAATGTCATTTATAAACAACAAGAACAGAATCGGGCCCAGGTGGCTTCCGTGAGGAACTCCAGAGGAGACATAAATAACATCGGATTCACAGTTTTTAAACACCACTTTTTGTGTTCTGTCACTAAGGTAAGAAGAGATCCAGCGATTGAGGCCCGGCTGGAAACCCAGCTGATCTAGTTTATGAATAAGTAACGAGTGACACACTTTATCGAAAGCTTTGCTGAAATCAGTATAAATAACGTCGGTGTGCAGATTTTTTCTAAAGCCATTTGAGAAATGATTTGTAAATTCAAGTAAGTTTGTAACGGTGGACTTTCCCTTACAGAACCCGTGTTGACAGTCAGAAATCAAGGTAGAGATAGGATTCGTAAGCTGATTGGTAACAATAGCTTCAACACTTGGGATGGCAGAAAGCTTTGCTATGCCACGATAGTTCTCTATAGAAGCCTTGCTTCCGCTTTTATGAAGCGGTATAAGAAACGACTCTTTCCATGCTTTTTAAAAAACACCACACTTTAGTGACAGATTGAACAAATTAGTAAGGGGTTGGTAAATATTGTTAGCACACTTCTTCAGGAAGCATGTAGGAATCCTATCATGACCGCATTTAAAAGATTCCTTCAAGGTTTTCAGATGAATAAGAACATCAGAAATTGTTCGCATCTAGCTCATAGGGATAATTTAGAAAGTCAGAATTAGTGAAGAAATTTGCGATATCTTGATTATCGCTAGATAAAATGTCTTTATATTTCATGGCTGAGGGAAATCCCACTACTTTTCGTTTAGAATTTACGAAATCATAAAATGACTTCGGATTGCGAATAATGTCTCTTTTTGTTTTAGAGATATAGGCTTTATAGCACTTTTTATTCAAGTCGATGTACCTCTTACGTAGAACAGAATACAACAAGTAGTGTTTTTTTAACCGCGATTTCTTAAATAATTTGAAAGAACGCGTTTTTCTATTTTTCAGCATCATAAGCTCTTTAGTAAACCAAGCTTGCGTTGGATGATCATATGTTAATTTACGTTTAGCAACAAACTTCTCAAATAAGTAGTAAATAGTTTGATTAAAATGTAAAACGTTTGAATCGATATAAGCTCAGGCCAAGTTAATTTAGACAGTTCTCTATTTAATTTCTTATAGTTGGCTTTTGAGAAGTTAAAATCAAAGCTACTACTTGAGCAGCATTGTGTACATTGGCCATTACTTATGGTTTCGTGAAATATTTCCATAGAAGGGTGGTAGACGTCTTCTGGTAAAGCCAACGGATCACAACGATTTACAGAAAATTTGTTTATATCATCAACATAAATTCAATCTAAGATTTTGCCAAACTTGTTAGCGGTAACATTTATTTGACTAAGGCAGAGATCAGAAATTCCATCCAAAAAGTCATTGAAGCCCAGTTTGGATGGATTTGGAATAATGTTTCCGTCAGATATGTTCCACGATATATGCGGTAGGTTGAAATCACCTAAAACAATCATCGAGTCAGAAGCTTTAGTCAATAAGTTAACAGTTCTGAGCAGAGAGACATGATGCATGTAGATTGAAAGATCAGATGCTGGAGGGATGTAGCAAACAGATAAGCACATGTACACGTTCTCTAGCTGGATGCGGATGCATTTAAACTCAATGGAATCCGTGTTAGGTACATTAACCTCCTCTGAAGCAATAGAAGAATGAACGGCAAGTAGAACACCACCTCCGACTTTGTTCAAGCGATCATATCTATAAACTTGATATTCGTTACATAAAAACTCGGAATTGAAAACATGCGGTTTTAGCCAAGTTTCGGTAAAAGCAATAACGTTATAGTTACAATGGAAAGATTTCAAAAACAGGTCATTTAATTTGGTATTTAAACCTCTGACATTTTGGTAGAAGATATTCACGGACTTAGTTTTTTGACTCAACATTATTACGAGTGATTTTAGCTACGTTTTGAACATTTCTATTCGGTCTGAACTCAAACTCACGCACAAGAGCGGCGGGAGGCCAAAAAGAACTGTCCGAAAGAGAGTTAAAATCTTTTCCGGATACATCAATTTTAAACGAGGACATATTTCGTTGGTAAGCAAAATTAAATTTTCTAACGGTTAAGGTATGATCTTTAACCTTTGAAAAAATATGGTACCTCAAATCATCTTCAGTAGTGTCTGGATGGAACCTAGACACAAAAATCGATTTTTTTTTGAGGGACCACAACCAGCTTCCTAGTAATTGGTTCGGGCTACATCGTTGGGGGTTCCAAAGTTTATTATTTGTTGCCTTTGGGGGGGCGTTTTTGGACGTTGCCCGAACAACCGCGTCAGGTATTGGAGATGCCAAATCAATAAGTTCAATAGCTGGAGGCAGGTTCGGCGCCATTGAAGTAGAAGGCAGATCATCCGTACGTCTGCGCTTGTTTTCGCGATTCTCTTAGCGATTGTCAGGGCATTCCAAGTTAGGCGAACTATCTAGAGGTTTTAAAGTTTTGAAAATATTTTCGTACTTTTTGAACTTTTCAGTCAGCAATGAAAAATCTTTGCTGATTTCAGAAAACCCGTTTCTAATGTGCCTAAAAGTTTTGCATAAGTTAACTTCCGTCGATCGACATTTAGTACAGGACCAGCGCAGGCCTTTTCCGGTGTTAATTAAGTCCGCTATTCTACCTGTTAACCCGGCGCATTTTGCGTGGATAAGTCCATCGCACAACCAGCATGCTACAAAGCGTTCGGACTCGCTTTTTATTTTACAGTTTTCAAACATACACGACATTTTAAAAAAAAGTAATTAAAGCACTATATAAAAAATAAGGAGATAAGAAATTTAGTTTTATCAAAAATTAAAGAAAATATTAATTTATCAAATGAATAGAAATACAACCCTGACAGTTTGAAACGCACAGGATTAAGCGACCAGTTTTAGACACTCTGTATTTGACGTTTAACAAACCACGCAAACAGCTGTAACAAAAGAGAGATCAAAAATCAAATCAGCACACAACAACAATTGCAATGTAAAGTACGAGCCTTTCAAATGCAACAAATACAATATGCAAAAAACTCGGCACACACAAATTCAGTAGAATGATTTAGACAGTTAATCACAATTCAAAGATTTAAGTAATTTTTCACAACAAGTAGTGAAGCACATTAAGTATTAAACTCTTTTAACTTTAAATGTAACTTTTAGTATTAAGATATCAAGTAGTTATTTAATTATTAAAGAAAAATACAGAGCAAATAAAAAACACAACTACACAGCTTGACGTTTGCGATACATATTATAGAAAATCACAAGCAGTTATCAAAGCAAATTACCACGGATACGGAAAGAGTTCACGAAAATAAGCTTTAAAACCAAATTTACAAAAACATAATAAAATATTTATTTATATTTAATGAAGAGTGGTTCATAAACAAAATAAACATTGCGATACCAGAAGAATCACGATGGTTGCTCTCACTAGGCAAAAAATTTGCGATACCAGTGTCAAAATTAAACTTATCACCGATTTATATAGTAGCCGATTTAGAGCAAGGAATACAGGCAGTAGAGGATGAAAGGGAGAAGGATGAAATCAGATGGGGAGTTGCAGCAAAAATCAACAAATTTCAAGAAAAATTTAGAAATAAAAAATTATCTTATTTTATTATGAGTTAGTATATGATATTTCACTTCAGTTGATGTACATATAAAAGATGTTAAGGTCTTAGTTGTACAATTATTGTAATACTTTTAAATAAATAAATAAATAACACAAAAGAGAAATTTTTATTGAAAACGTATGCGGATACCAAAAGATTTATCAACAATACAAACAAGAAATAATAATTACCAACGCAGATAAAGGTAACAAAACAGTATTAATGTACAAAGACGACTACGAACAAAAAATGAATGAACTACTAAACGACAAACAAACATACAAAACTATCAGAAACGATCCTACGCAAAAACTACTAAGGAAAAATTACGCAATTATAAACGACTTATACAAACAACAGAGAATTAGCTAAAACAAAAGTTTGAACTTACCTCTTCGGCTGCAAATGCGCCTAGACTATATGGCCTTCTTAAAATTCACAAGGAAAATACCCCCTTAAGACCGATATCCTCGTCCATAAATGTACCTTGCTACAAGCTGTCAAGAACATTTAAAAAAATATTATATCTGAGGATTACAATATCCAAAACTCATTCCAGCTAAAAAATAAACTTAAAAACATGTCTATTGAAGAAGACGAACTTCTTATATCTTTCGATGTTGTATCTGTATTTACAAGCATTCCGACACACTTAGCTATGCGAACCATAATGCAAAAATGGAATGATTTAAAAAACACACACACATTGACAAAAAACAGTTCCAAAACATACTAGAGTTCTGCTTGTGTTAAAATAACTACTTCACTCACAACGACATCCTTTACCAACAAATTTATGAAATGCCAATGGGCAACCCACTGTCCCCAACGATAGCAGATATCGTACTGGACAAAATTTTAGACGACAGCTAAGCTGAATTGAAAACTAAGGACATAAATGTTAAATACATAACTAAATATGTAGATAAATATTAAACGCACAACACACGAAAATTAAGTTTACCAAAGAAGAAGAGAAAACCACAAAATAGCCTTCCTAGATGTTGAAGGGCACCGAAGAAACAATACGATGATTTTAAACTGGTACGCCAAGAGTATAGCTTTTGGTAGAATTATGTACTACCATTCCAATCACCCATGGAAGCAAAAGATAAACACTGGGTCTAGTTTTATAAGAAAAGGACATCTCCTTAGCGATCCAGAATTCTGAGCAGAAAACAATAGGAAAACTAAAAAAATATATTATTTAAAAACAGCTACCCCCAAAAGTTAAAAGAAAACGTTATAGAAACAACACTAAATAAAAAGAAAAATCAAACTCAAAATAATAAATCATACACAGAGAATATAAACAAACAATACATCGGAATATCATACATACCAGGGCTAACGAACAATCACACGCTACGTAAAATAATAAAAAATGATAAAATAACATACACCCATAAACCACATAATACTCTAAATCAAATATTCACAAAAACCAAAGACAAAATACCGAAAGAACAACCGCACAGTGTTGTCTATGAAATAAAATGCATGGGCAAGAAAAACGAAAGCTGTACAAAATGTTATGTGGGTACAACAAAAAGAGCACTAGCTACAAGAATGCATGACAAGCTGTACAAAATGTTATGTGGGTACAACAAAAAGAGCACTAGCTACAAGAATGCATGAGCACGAATTGGATGCAAAAACTAAAAAGTCAACAACAGCACTAGCACAACACTTGACAGCCACCTCGCATACCGCAGATTTTACAAATGTACAAATACTAGACATTGAAAGAAAAGAGAGAAGAATATTGACTTTGGAAAGTCTCCGCATTCAACAACAGCTGAGCAATGCCATGAACTTTAAGGAAGATGTAAACGGCATAAACAGCGATTACACAGCAACTATCAAATATGCTAAATAGCAATATTTTTGTGATATTTTCACATAAAATAAGTGTTTTGTGTTTTCATAATTATTTTTAAATGTGAAATAATACATATTACATGTAAGTTAATTGTTAGTAATGTTGTTAGCATTGTCACTCATGTTTATTGTTTTAAAATAAAAATACAGATTACCTTAAAGAAGGCGCGGAAACGCAGAAACGCGTAGGAAGAAATGGTTATTCGTTACCAAAAAAATATATCTCTCAGTTATATTGGTTACGATGACTAAATAAAATACCCCTTATTATAATGGTTAAAAATTCCCTAAAAGGCATATAAAGGGAATTTTCGCGTAACCTTTTCTTCTGAAAGAAAAAAATAACAATTATTTTAGGTGCCTGCGTTTAACGGTATATGAAAATAACAAAAAGCAATAGAAAAAAATAACAGTTAGTTGCATTACACTTTTTATGTGACTGAGGCAGTTACTCAATTTGGCAACTGAAAAAAATTAACAAATTAACTTCAGGTTTTAAATTTTTTATTTCATAAAAAAGAAAGTTATTACACATTTTAAGTACAATTATAAATAAATACTAGTTTTTACAGTTCTGTTCTTTATTATATGTTGTTATTATAGATGTATAAACAATGTCCTCTTGATCAACCGAATATGAACGATCTTCATTTGGATTTGCTCTGAAACTGGTATAGTATTCATGTTTACACGGAGGAAGGTATTTTAGCAGGTTCTCTACCTTCGGGATATAATAAAGGCTGGTGCACATTTTTTAAACTTCCTGCTTCTACCTGCTGTGATGGTAACTTTTCTGGTAACGATTGATTCTTGGTGGTGAATTGAGTTAGATTAAATGTCGCTTTCTTTTTACATGCTCCAATTCTATTGTACCAATCATCTGGCGACAAAATGTTTTGGGCTTTTTTTCGCTAGTGTCTCAATAATGGCAAAATCTGAGTCATTAGGCAAAATCTACTTACCAAAAATTTCATTTGTTGTTGTTGTTTTAGCGACAAAATCACTCCCCGAATATGAATATGTTATAATTCTTTCGAAATTTGCAGCCGTAGTTTTTATGTACTTTATTAGTCAAGATGAAATTTCTTGTGACGCACGAGATCCTTCGGTTTCTGGCAAAACAAACATGTGACTCTAATTTTTATAGAATTCAAGACAGCAGTGGCGGATCCGGACCTCTAGCTAGGGGGTGGCGATCGTGGCCGAAGACTCGAGATCCTAGTTGCCATAAAAGTAATATAACTGAATTATTAATTTTAGAACGCAATTTTGACATAGCTACGAATTTATCTTTAGTACCTACCAGTTCTAGCGTAACTTTTACCCAGTCTATTTATACGGTTCCACTTAAATCGTCTGTCCCCTGGCTAGAAAAAGCTAAAGAAAATAGGCTTTAGTGGCTATATTTCGGTATTTATTTTTTTAACGGGAGAAACCACAACAACAAAAGTTATTAAAGGTCAAATTTTTATTAAATTGCATTTACTCGAAAAGTACCAAACTGATTTTGAGTATTTGTATACAATCCGATAGATATAGATAGAATAGTACTATTCTAATAAACGAATAAAAAATTGGAATATATGCTATTCGAATTTTTTGCAACGAATATTTTTATTCGTTTATTCGAATAACATTCGAAAAAAACCCCACCCCTAATTGGTAAGGTTGGTTGGCAAATGTATGTTTCTACAAACGAATGTTTGTATCAGGGTTGGGAAATGATATTTCATGAATTGTACCAAATTCACTCAAAAATCGTACTTTTTTCGTTCAAATTGTACTGATTTTTTTTTGTATTGGTTCGCATATATTGCCCTATTACTCATTAACTGGTTTTTTTTTAGTACCGAAATAAAAATAAATTTGAAATCAGTTTTTGTTTTTATTTATATGGAAACATTTTTCTTAGTTCAATAAGAGTTTTTGAAAAACATAAATATTCTTTCCTCATACATGAAACATATTATTATTACATACTAGCTGACCCTGCCAATTTCATTCTGCCCAAAATAGACTTTACTATTAAGTTCATTTAAAAAAAAATATCCAACTGAATGATAAACTATGTATCTATTCCAATGTATGTAAGTTGACACACTAAATCATTTTCACCAAATCACTCAGATATTGATAATCTACACATTCGCAACTGTTCATTTAGTAATTTCATTAATACTACATTTACACTGCACCAAATGCGTCATTTCGGACAAAAAAGTCCAAATCCATACAAATCGCATTCTCAAAATCATGCATTCAAACCAAATGATAGAGCAAATGCGAAGAATTCATGACATTGTTTTCGAACGCGTCAAAATTGCTTGATTGATACTGCAAAAATAAAGGACCGAACGCATTGAAGTGACTGTTCTGTGTCTTATAAAAAAATAAAAACAGAGCTAAATCAAAACTTGTCTTTAAATTGTTTAATATTTATATGTACATTTTCTTTTTTTATTTAAACATGGAGAAGACAAAAAAGAAGAGAGCCTGGTCGGCGGCTTCTGAAGAACTTGTATGAAAGATGTGGCGGGAAAAAATATGTGAGTTACGCGGTAACCGCAAAAGCTAGTATGGCGTCGTTTTTGCTTGTAAAAGCTAATTAAAGCCGTTAGAGCTTCCAAAATTACACGCAATTCGTTTAGGCGATTAACTTCGCTAAAAATTACAATTTCTGCTAATTTTTCGATTTTGAACTGATAAATAAAATTCGTTTATGATAAATTGTCAAAACAAAAAGTATTTCAAATATAACTGTCAGGCAAAATGCGTACAAGGGTGATATAAACACATTCGCATTACTGCTCTGAAATCACGCATATTGGTTCAGTATAAATGGGTTATAAGGATTTTACCTTATCTTAAGATATCTTGGCAATTTTAACTTTAGTACCTGGGTGACCGAGACTTGCTCGGTATTTTTCGAATTTTCCGCATAATCTTACTTACCAAGAGCATAAATTTCCAAAATAGATTTCCAAAATATCGACCACAAAAAGTCACTTAACATACATTGGCGACACCTGTTGTGTATTAAATATTCTGGTTGGTATACGCCCTAAAATACCTTTCATTTGATAACCATATTGCCATATATTTAAAAAAATCGGAAATGGTGCAAACCTCTAAGTTTCCATTAGTGGCAACATTCAAGTAGAAAATCTAAGAAGGAAGCATACTATCCATCTACCCGGGATAGTGGTCGATATCTGAAGGAATAAATAAAATGCGTTCAGGTGGCAACCCTAGGTGGCAATCCTACTGGAAAACATTTTGGTTGGTATACGGCCTAAAATACCTTTCATTTGATACCCATATTGCCATATATTGCTTAATATTTAAAAAAAAAAATTGATATAGGTGGCAACCCTAAGGACCCCCCAAGTTTCCACAAAGCGCGGCCGCAACTCGGGCTGGGCCGCGAACGCGTATATGGACGACATACTTTGAACTTGATGCCTATACATTGATGCGAGAACTATCTCAAAAAACTGTGTTTTGGAAAAGGCGCAAATTTGTATTCCAAAATTTGGTATTTGTTTCCTTTGGCACTCAACTACTAATAAATTAGCTAAAAATATGATAGGGGTGTCAAAAGATGCGTTTTGACCTCGGTATCAATAATCCGAAGTCGAAATTTAATTTTTTTGTTTTAGTGAAAAGTTATTAGCAAAAAACCAAAAAATGACCCAGGTCAAATCCTGATTTAGGGGCCCGATCTATGTTTTTTATGTGCAGAACACCTTTCCGCGTAGGCGGCCTTCGGCCGCGCTTCAAAAAATAACCCTGGGCTACGCCATTCCAACTCCGGGTGGTTGCCATAGCCGTGGCTACCGCCACGGTGATGTCCTTCCAAGTGCCACTCTTTTCTCACAGGGTAATGTGATTACAACAACCACATGAAAAAGAACGCGACGTGCTATTTATTCCTTGTAAACACTTTAAATGTTGTCGTTTTTGTTTCAGCAGATTGAAGTAAATACTTTGTGTCCAATCTTTATTGCGGTCGTCCAGGATTCAATGTTAATTTATTGTTAATTGTTAATTTAGAGGCCTTTTCTTTATATTTTGTTTAAGTTTTTCTTTTCCAATTTGTTAAGTTTACGTTATATGTGTATGTAAACATTATAAATGACTTGCCGATACTTTGTAAAATAGAGGCAAATTTATTACTAATAAATTAATGAAGTTCTGGTTTATTATTTACAGATTTTTAAATTTTTCACTAGGCTGGTATCGCGACGCCCATGTTTTGAAAATGGCAATAAGGCAATACTGGCTTTATTTCCACCTCTCTGAACTTGGCAAGACAACTTTTACGTAGCAATAAACAAACTATTGTGTAATTTGCCGTAAATTATCCGTAACTGATAGGCATATTTCAAAATTAAAAAAAAAAAAATTTGAATTTTTTTCCGTTTGCCCCGCTAACTTCACACGAACTTAGCGGGGCAACTTTTCGAAAACTAATTTAGAGACCTGTTAGAACAATGTTTCTTGCACTGGAATTTGCCGTAAATTATCCGTAACTGAGTGGCATATTCAAAATTAAAAAAAAAAAAATTTGAATTTATTTTCTGTTTGCCCGCTAACTTCACATGAACTTAGCGGGGCAAACTCAAAAAAAACTAGTAAAGCGAACAGTTAGATATATAATTCTTGCACTGGAATTTGCCGTAAATTATCCGTAACTGATTGGCATTTTTCAAAAGCAAAAAAAAAAAATTGAATTTTTTTTCTGTTTGCCCCGCTAACTTCATGTGAAATATGAGTGGCAACTTTTCACTACCTACCAGAAACCTTAATTTCTAAACATTATACAAATTTTTGAAAGTTCAATGGTTTGGAAAAATAGAAAGATATTTCTTTATTAGATTTTAAATTAGTTGATTGGTTAATCCAGTGAGAGGGCGACAATATATACAAATAATTTAAAAACTTGAATTATATTTTATATCGTTCGGCGGAATAATGAGAAGCTCTGTATTTCATAATTTTCTGTTAAAATATAGAAAATTCCGTAACAGAAACCACATTAAAAGAAATTTCAAAGTTTACACAAAGTTCAGGAAAGTTAATCTTAAAAAAGTTAAACTTAAAAAATAGTTCATCAAAACCTTCAAATATTTTGTCCGAATTTCTAGAAATGTGCAGTTTTGTAGACTACTCAATTTTAGTATACATTGTGCAAGTTCGCAAATCCCTAAAAAATTTCCCTGAATTTTCAGAATTTTTTTCGTGAAGGGTGTTGTGGGATTTCTTCCATACATCGCATGAAGCAAAATTAATTTTATATGGAAAAATATACCCCCATCCTTTACAAAAAAACTGAATATTCAGGGGTTATTTTGAGGTACTTTTAACTTGCACATTAACATAAAAATTACTTATTATTATATTGATATTTTTCTGTTAACTTTTAAAAGTTTAATTAACTTTCCTGAACTTTGTGAACATTTTAGAGTTTCTTGGTATATGATTTCTGTTATAGAACTTGATGTATTTTAAATGAAAATAATTAATAATACAGTTTTTTTTTATTCCGGCGAACGATATCTATGCAATTAAATTTCACTACTATTATATTGAATATTATTTGTCACCTCATTTGTCTAAGTAAATAAAATTCCTTGCAGGAGATCTACTTAGCCTCGAAATATATTCGTTAACGGAAACCGCGCTTTAAACGCAGCTAAATAAAATTCCTCGAAGGCTCACCAGCGACGATGGCAGTTTATTTTATTTGACGGGCGTAATAACACACGAAGGCCCAGAAATCCAAAAAACATTTAATGACATGGGTTATTAGAGCAATATGCCTTAGGGGAGGAAATTATATTTTGTACGATGACCTGTTAGAAAATGAAAAAAGATTAAAGCAAAGTGTAATTATTAAACCCAAGTTGATATTTTACGTGAAAATAAAATAAAATGCGGTACAAATAAAGGACTACTTCTATTCAGTTTTTTCTTTGTTTTTGACGTATGCCACTCATATTTCACATGAAGTTAGCGGGGCAAACAGAAAAAAAATTCTAACAGGTCTCTAAATTAGTTTTCGAAAAGTTGCCCCGCTAAGTTCGTGTGAAGTTAGCGGGCAAACAGAAAAAAAAATAAATTTTTTTTTTTGTATTAATTTTGAAATATTCCAATCAGTTACGGATAATTTACGGCAAATTCCAGTGCAAAAATTATTTATCTAACTGTTCTCTGTACTAGTTTTTTGGAGTTTGCCCCGCTAACTTCACATGAACTTAGCGGGGCAAACGATATTTTCTAAAATAGGGCCGCGGCAAATTTTTTTGTTTCACGGATAATTTACGGCCAATTACCCAATAGTTTGTTTAATGCTACGTAAAAGTTGTCTTGCTAAGTTCAGAGAGGTTTTATTTCCATTATCAATTGGAAATAAGACCATATGGCTTTATTTCTCAAACTTATTGGAAATAAAGCCATATTGCGTATGGCTTCATAGCACCCCAACACAAAAAACTATATGTGCCTAGTGTTTTAAGATTGTAAACTGAAACTTACTTCCCGATTCTGTGTTCTTGACAAATTGTCAATCTTGATAAAAAATCAAGAGAAAGATATTTGTATCATGTTTTTTGAATTTTACGCCAAAAAAACAAAATTAATTAATTGTTTGATGCAGATTTCAGAACACTTAATTCAAATCTTGTTTTCTTAATATTTTATCAAGATTGACAATTTATCAAGAGAACACAGAATCGGGGGGTTATTGTACATATTCATTTGTATAACCTTATATATCATAAATAAAAATTACAAGTTATAAATAAATATTTACATACATATGTACATATAAATATTTATATTCGTGGTTAGGATATCGTTAATGCGAGATAGAGCCCCAACTTCCAATTGGAAATTAAGATGCCAATGTTAAGGTACAACTTCTCCATTGGGTTATTGAACTGCTTGTTTGTCATGTATATTAAGCATCGATATTTTGACTATCGAGTCTTTTTGTTTCGATACTATCGGATACCCGAAACATTTACAGCGATACTTCAAATGAGTACATAATCGATACTTTGCACTCGAAATCGAGTCCTATTGCAAACTACCTAAAAAACTACTCAAAATGGCCAAATTTTGTTTTCACCATTCTGGCATCATTGGGAAATGTTATAAAAAATTACCACTTTTAGAGCGCTCTCGGAGAGCGCAAAGTTTCGTATCTAGTCACCTTTGGTGCTAAGCGACCTCCTAGTGTAAGTACACAAATGAAAGCAACGTTGTTATTTGTTCGAAAGAAGCGCCAAAATACATTAGAATATTAGCTGTAGGCGAAATTGTACCAAAAGCGACAGCGTAGTACTTCAGTACTTTCTTGAGCCAAATTGTATCGAAAAACCCAACCCTGGTTTGTATAGATATGAAGCAATGCTGGTGGACAACTACTGCCGTATGAACTTTTATGAAGTTTGCTAAATAATTTAGTGCAATGGTACCTACCACTGTATGAACTTGTATCTATAAAAGTGACACATCTAAGGCAAGGGTAAGCTCACATAAAAGATTTTATAGGCAAGCTATTTAAAAATGTACTAAATCCTATGTAATTTGCCATTGAAACAATTAAAAATTGGCATGGAACATTTTGCAGTATGATTGTTGATATGGAATTTTTGATTTTCTCCAAAGGCTCATTTCCACGGGTCGATTTTTCGTCGTTCCACCGCGTAAATAGCAATTCCTAATTGGCCTTTCTTGTCTTTCACTAATGGACTGCTTGAAGCTTAGAACAGGATCTGCACTTTGCTCTATCAAAATCAACAGACAAACTGATTTTTAGGGGGGTACCTATAACATTCTTTTTATTATATAAATTTATATGAAGAAAATTTCACTTAGTTTGTCTCTAAAATTTTTGTAAAGCTTTTTTTTTTTTTAATTTCAGCTAAATCAAAAATCAGTTGCATGTGTAGGTACACTGCTGTCCTATGTGTGTATCAGCATATTTTTAATAAAGCTCTTGAAAATGTGTGCCTGTATATTGGAAATTTCTTTGAAAAAGGACTGGGGATGACTTGGGGAAAGTTTAGGCACAGCTAAAGATGCAAATGGAAAGGAGATAACAAAATGTCGAAGTTAGACTTTTTAAAAATGCATTTACTTTGCGGTAGACACAAACAGGATATAAAGGGGGAAAATAAATATTGTTCTGACAGTCAGCGTCTGGCATTCTATGTGTTTGATTCGCTAGGCTTTTTTACATAAATTTCAGTATACATGAATAAATTCTATTTTTATTTGGTGTTGTTTTCTTCCGGTGAATATGCCCCCCGGGGCAACTGGTCATAGGGATACTCGCTATGCTTTGCTTGCTACCCCTAATAAAAAAAAAGAAACTTACAAGCGGGAAACATGTAGATATATTCAAAGAATTACGTGCAGTGGTAGTGCCTGATCCTAAATATCTTGTTCTTTCACAAGGCTATATAAATCATCAGTAAAGAGGTTAGATATATCAATCACCGAACTCCGAGATGAAAACCTTTTACTGTTGGTAAAAGAAAAAAAAAATAGCCCAAAAATTCGTTGCTACTAAGCAATTGCACAGCATATGCAAGGTGAATTTTGCTTATCATAACTCACTCAATACAACTAAGGGGACAATCTACGCTCCCTATTTAAACAGTGTGTCTAACGAAGAAATAGTACGTGAACTAAGCAGCCAAGGTGTCACTTAGATCCTTAAATTAAAAAAAAAGCATCGAAACGCGTAGGAGGAAAAGAAAAAACCTTTGTTTTTGCCTCAAAAGGATCGGCCAAAAAATATCGAGAAGCAATAAAAAAAACACTGTTGATGGTAAAGAGGTCTTCATCATTTGACAGATCTTCTGTCATTTGAAACTTACAAACTGCCTAATAAACTAGACATATCAGGGCATACCGTCAAAGTGGATTACCTTCAATTGCTTGGTCATACAAATAGGTTGTGTACGTTACGTGTGCACTTCCGCCTCATGAACCTACCCCTTGTACAGGAATTAAGTGTGTGAATCCTTCAGAACAACATTCATTGGCATCGAGAGGGTGCAAAAAATTTCAAAAAGCTAAAGACATCTTAGCTATAGAAATAAGAACCAAGTGCTCGATGAGCGAAGCTAGGGGCATATACCGTAAACAAATTACATTGGCCCTCACCAGTCAGTCAGCTACTTATACTTCTGCCCTTTCATTTTCAGCACCTCCACCCACTTTCAGTACACAAAGTACATCCAACTCGAAAACTAGAACAAACACAACCAACAACACAATCAATGCCAAAACAGCTAACGATAAAACGAATCAAGAACAAAAAAATACTCCGAGCACAAGTTTCTCATTTAAAAATTCTTGTTTCGCTACCACTATACAAAGTACAGCTAATTCAAAAACTACTTCCTGTGAAAACAACAACGACAAAAACGACATCAACACCAAAGCCTTTGAGCTAAATGACTACTTAAATCAAAAACTCTCCAATTATCAAGCACCTCTTTTTTCAAGCAGCTACACACCCACAAAACAAACATCAAGATAAATCAAGAGGGCGCAAAAGTTGTCCTCCTACCAGAAAATGCTATAAATTTTGCGATTGGCCCCTAAAGTGAGTTCTGTTTTGACATTTGTGTAGTAAACACATGCGAAATACACGTTAATAAACAATGTTACGCTACACTGCTCCAGAACGCGGAATATTGCTGACTATTCTCCCGATCTCCCATTTTGGCGATTTGCACTGGCCAGCAAGATCGCCTGATTTGACCGCTCCAGACTTCTCTTTGTGGAGCTTTTGGAAGTCGCGGGCTTATGTCAACAAGCCTCAGACTCTTGCAGCTCTTAAAGACAATATCCGTAATATTGAGTATCGAAAATACGGGTTCATTTTTCAATAATCGCACCTTTGCCCAAAACTCAGAAATGGAATCATTTTTGGCAGCACACAATTCTTCGTGTTCTGAAAGGGCTCGATATTCCGAATTGATTTCCTTTATTTTATCAATTTCGCATGAGGGAAATAATGTAACAGCCAGTGGAACAATGCCAGTTAATTCTCCTGATAAAATAGTTTCAGCAGCAAGCTTTGTGACCCCATTCAAAATTGCATTATCAAAGTATTGATATACCGCATGGAAATTGCTAAAACTTTTATATTTATTAACAGATTTGGAAACGGTTTGAACATATATGTTCTGCAAATCGGCTGTGGTGGTTCTTAGGAGCGGCCGTGGCTCGATTTGGTATTTTATGGAACAAAGCGAAATAAAAAGAACGAGAGTTCTCGTTATAAAAATATGGCCGTGTATTTGAAGTGAAAATTATAATTTTAAAAGTTCTTTTTACCTTAGATATTGGTTGCCGGTGAAAATCCTGGGGTGGCCGTGACGTGGTCTCTTCAACGACACTGGAAAAGTAGACGGTCGTCCAGTTGAGGACAACCGTTGAACCTGAAAACTATCCTCCGGTTTTAAGGGGAGGTGAACCAACACATGCACACCCACATGTATGTATGTGTTTGCTGACAAAACACGCATAAGCATGCCCGCACATACTGGTGGGTGGTTTGGTGGTTTGGTATGTGTGGTTGGAAGGGAACAGGAAAGCGACATTAGGGTGGCTAATTTTTGAGAATTTAAGCATCGGGCCTAAACATGCCGGTCCCCTTGCGATACGTAACATTTGAGAAACGCCGCAGGATTTTCACGCATGCCTCTCTTAGTCTATTAAATTAAAATGATGAATGCCGGATGGCGCCGTCACCGCCAAATATTGTAAGTAGTACTGTTTATATGATTTGTCTGGTGTTACAAGTATCAACTTTTGCGGTTAATTACCAGGGGTACGATGCGATCGTTTGCAAATTGATGATGCCTGGTTGAACGCGAATGCTAAATATTAATGTTAACCACAAGTTGATCGTTCTACATTGGCCAACGGACGTCACACTATTTTGTTAGCTGAGGGACGTTTGGTGAATTAAGCTCCCAGTTTTATGACCAATTTATTTAGTAATCACAAATTGAACGGTGGAGCTAAGCTGATAAGTATGCTGTTGGTTTACGTATATTTTGTATTGGTGAGTAATAATAAAGGTTTTAATAGGTATTTTAGTTTTGTATTGTGTACTATGTATTTGCCATTGTTTCGTTCAAAAGTTATAAAGCTATAGAACTTTCAAAACCCCAATTAATTAGTAATGTTTAACCCGCCCGTCTGTAAGCATGCATTTTCCTATCGCTGATAGTACACAAAATTATGTCTTGGAAGGTAATCTTATACATCACCTTCCAACTGCTAAACCACTTCCGAAAAAGTCGGGAAAGGTGTCAAACACCGTGTTCGGCCCTAGATTCGAATATAGCAGGGACGGAAGTTTGATATTCTGCTACCGTCAAAATATATTTTTGCAATTAAAGTTCGTAATTGTTAGGTTGTTGGAATACATCAGCTAGAATAAATATATTTCCTTGTCGAGCGAGACTAAATTTTCTTATTTGCAGATATGATAAAAATGCGGTACGGCGGTGTGATGATGTAGGTGTCCTCCAGAGCGAGTAACACTGGTAATTTATGTAAAACATATTTATGTATTAGTATTTTGGGGTATGTATACGAGGGTGGGTCCATCTGCTCCCAACTTGTCGTGGCAGGTGGATTATTTTCAATGGCAGAAAGGTTCGCCTTTCTGCGTTAGGTTTTCTCTGGCCTCGTTTTCGAGTGCATTTGGGTTTTCTTTGGCAGAATGGTTCGACCTTCTGCGTTAGGCTTTCTGTTGTCCTCGTTAAGGGTAGCGAGTGACGGGTGGAAATTTGGGATATGGGAGATGGTAGGGTCTAGGTGGAAGGTGGAGTGGATGGTTACGATGAGGGAGCGGGCCTCTCGCCATCCATTCCTTCCATAGGGAGCAGAATCAGTTTGACTAACGCTCTTCTGGTCTGACCTTTGTGGTGACGAGGTCCACTCGGTTATCTTCGCCGGGGTGTACGTAGGTAACTCGGCCGAGCCTCCACTCATACGGAGTTACGTTGTCTTCTTTGATGACAACGAGATCTCCCACCTTAATGATTTGTTTTGGATGCTTCCACTACACTCGCTTTTGAAGTTCGGCTAAGTATTCCACCTTCCATCGCCTGCAAAAGGTTTGATAAAGAGCCTTGAGCCTCTGCCACCTATTGATAAAGGAGGCAGGGCTTTCATTTACCTCTGGTTCTGGCGGAGCCAGAAGATGACTTCCTGTAAGGAAGTGCCCAGGGGTCAAAGGTGCCAGGTCCGCAGGCTCATTTGAGGCTGGACTTAGCGGTCGCGAATTGAGGCATGCCTTAATACGACACAATAACGTATGAAACTCTTCATGCGTGAATTTCTGAGGCGAAGCTAACTTCTTGAAGTGGCTTTTGAAGCTCTTTACTCCCGCCTCCCAGAGTCCCCCATATGTGGAACGCCGGCTGGAATAAAATGCCATGTCATGGCTTGATGGCTATATTTTGAAATGGATATATCTCGGGCTTCAGAGATAAAATCCTTAAATTCAGATCGTAGAGATCTTGACGCTCCAACAGAGTTGGTACCGTTGTCGGAGTAAATGTTTCTCGGACATCCTTGTCTAGCTATAAAACGCGACAAGGCTGCTAGAAAGGATGGGGTACTGAGATCACTGGTTACTTCCAGATGGATCGCTTTGGTGGTGACACCGACAAAGAGGCAAACGTAGCCCTTTGATAGTCGACATCCTCTACGGCGGTAGCTTTTAATATCGAAACGCGCGGCGAAGTGCACCCCGGTATTAGTAAACGCGCGGGTAGAAGTAGTGCGCTCGCACGGCAGGGTACCCATAAGTTGGGTTTGCGCTCGTTTTCGATAAATAGTGCACACTTTACAATTATGTATGGTGGCCCTAATCATGTTCTTGACATTCGGATTGCAGTATTGGGTGCGGATGAGACGGAGCTTGAGTTGTTTTTCCCCATGGAGGGAGATTTTATGTACCATTTGTACAATCAAACGCATCAACCTACAGCTATAAAGCAGTATAATCGGGTGGCGCTCGTTATAATCGAGGTCTTGAGATGCTCCAAAACGTCCACCGGCCCTAATAATATCATCATTGTCGATGAATGGGTTGAGTGGCAATATCTCGCTTTTCTTGTCGATAGAGTTTCCCTTCTTCAAATTTCCATAATCCTCATTATATGATTGCATCTGATAGAGTTTTATCAAGATTTGAGTCGTTGTCTTAATCCCGCCGGAAGAGATTAAACATGATGTTTCTTGAAATGAAGCTTTTGTTTTGGGATGAGTTCTTCGAAACAATCTCATAATATATGATAGTACCCTCAAAACCCTCGGTAAATCCGAAAACCGGTCAAGAATATCGATTTCTTGTTGCTTTGATATTGCGTGGGTTTGCGCTCTCTTTTCCTTCACGGAAGTGTGATATTCCTGTTCTTGTGCTGGCCATTGTGAGTTGTCTTCTTGCAACCAAGAAGGTTCCTGCCATCACAAAGGATTGTCGACCAAATCCGATGCTGGTAGTCCCCTGCTTCCTAAGTCTACTGGATTCGATTCCGACTTCACATGAAGCCAGTCCTTGCTGCCGACCAGTTCGATGATTTTGGTTATCCTGTGTGCGACGAAAGTTGACCAGGAACATGGTGGTTTCCTTATCCATGCCAAAACGATGGTGGAATCCGTCCATAAATGTTGTTTGACTGGTCCAAGCTTGATATTTCGGAATATTGATTCCATCAGTTCTGCCAAAAGGACTGCTCCGCGGAAGCGAAATAGTCTTCACGGGTGCTACTCTGGTTTTAGCCAAGAGTCGAGATACGAAAATATCCTTATTCCTTTTGACTCGCATGTAGACGGCTGCAGCATATGCCTTTTCCGAAGCGTGGCAGAATCCATGAATTTCGACGTCATCTTCTGGTGAAAAGTTTACCCATCGTGGTATCCTTATCTTGCCGATTTCGTGGTATTGCTGTCTGAAGTTGTTCCATGGCTACAATGTGTTCGGAATGGGCATTCCATCTTATGCAAAATGCTTTAACGGTGCTGGTATCTTCAAGTGCCGGAAAGTCCTCGGTCAGCCTATCCGATATAGGGATGTCGGTGAGAATTTCCTCAGAATTCGAAGTCCATTTCCGTAGTGGGAAGCCAGCGGAGTGTAAGACTTGACGTATTTCCCCCCGCTAGTACTTCGTCAACGTACATGCCTTCCCTTAATATGCTAGATCCTGTAGGATATGTACCTTCTACATCATCTGCCAGTTGCAAAAGGGTTCTCATGGCTAAGTAAGCGCACAGGCTTATGTGTTCTTGCGGCGAAGTTCGGCAAACAGTCCGTTGGAATTTTGCGTGATCATCCCTCATCCATATTTGTCTGTACATCTTTTCGATGTCATAATTAAACACGAAACAATATAGTCTCCAGCGAAGTATAAGACTTGGAAGATCCGATTGCAGTGCTGGGCCAGGCAGGAGAATGTCGTTTAGACTTGTACCATTTGCTGTTTGGCTTGAGGCGTTAAAAACCACTCGTACCTTAGTGGTGAATAAATAGTTATTCACCGAATCGGCTTGAACCATATCCTTAATTTTTTGCATATGCCCTAATGTCTCATATTCAGACAGGACCCTCAAATATTCTTTCCCTAATTCCGGGTTCTTTGCTACACGCGTCTCATTCCGGAAGAATTGCGAACACGCTCGCCTAAGAGATCCTCCTATGTTTATTTATCCGGGTGTTCCTGTCTGAACGGAAGTGAGACGACATATTTCCCATCTCAGCTCATTATTATTTGCGGGTATTTATCTCCGCCAAGTATGAGGTCTATTTCTTCATTAATGTAGAATCCCTTATCTGCCAAAACAAAGTCTGCAAAAGCCTGGAAAGTCTTCTCGTCGATATTGCAGGATGGCAGATTCCCAGTTAGCTTAGCTAAAATTAGCACTGAAGTTGTTAAGCTAAAGCAAGGGTCCGCTAGTGAACAAAGTTCAATTTTAGAAGCCTCCTTGATTAGTGATGCCCGAAACTTGGGCATGCGTCCTCTTTGCTGGTAAATTGATTCGGCGCTTTAGTCGTTCTGTCATAAACGAGCACTCTGAACCAGAATCTATTAGTGCTCTTGCTGGGAAGTCTGTAACTTTATGATGAATGGTGACTCGCGAAACCGAACTTGATTTTACGACTTCCCGTCTCTCTTGTACCTGACGAGAAGTAGAAGCATCATTATCAGCATTATACTGTTTGCCTGCGTCTGTAGAGACTCCACATGCAGGAGCATATGATGTCGAGAGTGGAATTTGTTGCAGTCGTACGAACTGCTGCACTTCGACAATGTATGTCCTGGGGATAGGCAATTTAGGCAGCCCTTGGTGGATTTAACGAAACTAATTCTCTCCACCGGCGGTAATTTTAGAAAACGGGGACAGTTTCGCAATCTGTGGGAATTTATTTATTTATTTAATAAAACAGTGGTTGTAAAAGTACATCAACTTAAATTAAATGACATAGCATGATTAATATAATATAATATTATTGAACTTATGACTAAAAAGAGTAGTAGCAAAATCAACTATAACTAAGTGGATTCATACATTTAGAAGATATGTAGTCTTATAGAGAAGAAAAGAAATGAAATGAATGAATGAAAGGAAAGAAAGTAGTTAGTTTAATCTATTTTCGCTAACACGACTTAAAGTAGTTAAGTAAAGTTGCCTTGTAGTTGCTCCTATTTAGCACAGATTTAACGGACTCAGGTATGTTGTTCCAGAGCCTCACAGCATTGATGAAAAATTGTCTAGATGATGCCAAGTAAGTATATTTTGGTATAATCAGGTTACGCAGCCTTATAGATCTTGACAGATTTAACTTCTCAAACAGATAACTTGGTGTTTTTCACTCTAACAATTTGTATATATATATCAATGCCTGAGTGAAAGCTCACCCTATCTCGACAGTCAGCTCAAAAACGCCCTATTTAAATTTTTTTTTCAAAAACGCCCTATCTCAGAATTTGTTTCAAAAACGCCCTATTTCGGCTGCCTGATAAAAAAAGCTGTAACTCAAAAGTGATGAAATTTAAAACTTCTAGTGGCTGAGGTTAAATTAGTTTTATTTTATTAGAGAATCATAAAATTCGTGGTGTACTTCGGGAATTATAAATTTGGTGCACATTTCTCTCAAATCCTTTTCTTTATTTTTATCCAGCTCTATGGGATTAACATGCAGTTGAGCAAGCGGATATTGTTTTTCAATAGACTTTTTTGTTGGAATCAATATTGGCTTTGGGTTGTCTTTATATTCGCATTTTATATAAGCATTATTTTGTTGGGGCAGGACTGCAATTTCCCTCAAATTCATTATTCTGATGGCCTTCCAATTTTCGTCATTTGCAAGTGGCCGAAAATCATAAATTTCATCTCGGTCACAATATATTTCGGATTACATTTTTTATCGCTTCTAATTATTTTACACCATTGCTTTTGTGTAAATACTTTCTGATTTCTGCATGAATTTTCAATACAAGCATGCATGGAATCGCCTTCATTATATGTGTGACCTTTCTCATTTTTATATAAAATGCTGTGGAGGTGTCAGCCCTTGTGTAGAAGTACAGCCAAGTGGGGAAAGTTTCTGATTGCCAATCAACTGGGGGTGGCGAGAGCGATTCTTCTATGTGCGGTCCAGGTAGCTCACAACGTCCGGTGAACTGATGTGAGAAGGCGACAACCTGACAAGGCCACTCCGACATAATCATCATGAGGAGGTGTCATTAGTTGCAAAATAAAGTGCATTTGTATTCTATACAATTATTTAATTATACAAACTTTTTCGATTTTTTAATAATATTTGAGTTAAAGCTTTTTTAGTCAGCTAGCCCAAATAGGGCGTTCTTGAAACATTTTCTCAGATAAGGCGTTGTTCAAACAAATTCTGAGATAGGGCGTTTTTGAAAAAACATTTGAAATGGAGCGTTTTTGAAGCAAATTCTGAGATAGGGCGTTTTTGAAAAAAAATTTTAGATACAGCGTTGTTCAAACGAATTCTGAGATAGGCGTTATTGAAAAAAATCCTGAGATAGGGCGATCTTCCACTTAGCCGTCGATATACAATTCCTAGCAGCAAGGTAATCACTAACACTACAACCCAAACCTCCAAAGGGATATGTGATCGAACTTTCTCAGACCATACACATACCGGGTAATATTATTAAACAAGGCATCAATTTTATGGGCGGAGATGGAATCCAGTTTGCTATAAACAAGCTCGGCGTACTTTATATGAGGCATAATGAGCTGTTTATCCAACTTGAGTCTGGTCTCTAATGGCGTAAAAGAAGCAGAAATTCTCAGTCTTCGTTGGAAACAGTAAACACTACTTACTATGCTATTGACGTGATCGGTGCAGGTCATCCTAGAATTATTGACAAAGCCCAAGTTTTTAGTTTAATTTGTAAGCCGAAGAACTTCCGTGCCAATAAACAGATCAGGAATAGTGTCTTTATGGACTACACTGTTATATATTGGCAACACAGCGGACTTGGACGCATTTAAGCATAGACGTTTGTTACTTGCCCATTGTGTAATAGCAGTCAGATCACTATTTAATTTAAAACAAACAGTTGCTCACTAAAGTAAGTACACGGCCCCGGTTGCTTTTAAAATTCGTCAATATTTCCAAATATTACATGCGCAATATGCATATACTAAAACTCAAACATGAGTTTCAGTTTACGCTATGCTTTCCACTAAAAAATAACTGTTAATGTTTATCCCGTTAGACGCTATGAGCGTTTAGTTGAGATGCTATCGTTTTTCACATAACAAAATTTAGTACACAGCGGGCATTTGCGACGATAGTATCAAACAACAAAATAAAAAGAACGAAAGTGGCTTAGTTTTTTTATTATTAAATAATTGTTTGGAAGAATTTTACAAACAAATTTTAAAAATATACGCGATTAAAACTTATATTTTAATGATGGCACCAAGAGGAAAGGAGATCTCAAGTGATATGAAGGAGCTTATTATAAAACACAACAAAAATAAGAAATCAGTTCGGGAAATTGCTAAAATCATTGAAAAAAGTCCCAACACAGTTCAGAAAATAATAAAAAAATTTAAAATGTCCGGTTCAGTCGCAAATAAAGGACGATCTGGTCGACCCAAAATTTTTGACACCAATGAAAGCCGCCTGATCGTTCGTAAAATGCGACAGGATCCCAAGAAAAGTGCTCCAAAAATAAAAACTGAAGTTCAAATCAGTTTGGAAAAGATTGCAATCCACAAACCATTCGTCGAATTCTATATCCACCGGAGACCACTCAAAATCTGGTAAAATCGATGCCATCACGACTTAATGCAGTTTTGAAGTCGAAGGGATATCCCACAAAATATTGAAGCAATTATATTTTTTACTATTCTTACTTTCATGCCTTCTGTGTACTTAATTTTGTGATGTGAAATCTGCATTATTTTCAGTTACATAGCAATATCTTTTGTTTTGTAATTTCTATTTAAAAAATGTTTGGCATGCTTTTAATTTACAGTTCTTATTACTTGAATTTATCTTTATAATCCTGTTTTCTGTATTTGAATTAAATTTATTTCGCAATGAATACCATTACATCACGTGTGTACTTACTTTAGTGAGCAACTGTAAGTCCTCAATAAGACCAATTCGACTAGACAAGTATACTTGAACGTCAGGCTTCAGACTACGATGGACTTTCAGGTTTATTAGGTTTCGCCACAGATCCTTAGAAGGAATTGACGGATCTCATAAGGAGCGTAGCTTTGTTTCTGGCGATTCTGTATTCATACCAGGCTTGATCTGTTCTTGTCCTCTTCCATTTTACATATGCCTTATTCCGCAATTTTGTTAAACCATGGGCAAGATGGATTGTTTATAGCGTTACTAAAAGGAACATGTTCTGCAAATAAAATCGACAACTTTTTATTAAAAACACGAAGTTCATCATCAACAGAATTGCAGAGCCAGCTGTCACTCCAATCTATAATTGAAGTACTTTGATATAAGACATTCAAATCTATAGATCGAAAATCACACCTTACAGCACGATCAACAGTACAAAATATTAGGTCGTGATCAGAAACAAAAGATATCTGATCAAATTTGATTATATGATTAAGGCTAGAAGATATAAAGTAATCCAAAAGGCTGGGGTGTGCATTTTGCGCTGCAGTAACGTGATCATGTAGTTTGTAGGAAAACGAGTCATTTATAAAGAGGTTCACATTAAAGTCACCACAAATTACATAGAACTCATAATCAATAACAAAACATAGACAGTTCTACAAAGAAGGAATCCAATGGACAACACTTACGGGGATTATATACACACAAAACTAGCATGCTTTTTGCTCCATCAGAAACTTCGGATATGATAAAGTCAGTATCAGTGGCGGTGGATTTAGCAAGAAGGCGTATTCTTAGGGTAGATTTGCATTATATTGCAACACCTCCTCCTCGTTGGTCAGCCATATCACTACGTATAAGACTGTAGTTTGGGATACTGTAAACCAAATCTGGAACAGTGGGGTTAAACCAAGTTTCTGATACACAAACTACGTCAACCAAAGACACTCCTAACGTAGTCCAACTTATCTCCGCTAAGACTACGGGCATTAAATTGGACTAACAAAATCTTATCAACATCATCAGCACCTCAGACTCTTTTTCTTGCTGGGTTTGCTAGCATTAATCCGTGTAAGGAGAAAGACAACGAAAATTAAATATATACATTATGAGTGAAAATGAATACGAAAGCAATAATAATTATATAATATGTAGGGAAAAGTCAAACTATCGCTGTGCAATAGCTGGCCAAAGGCGATTTTGGTCGAATTTTTAAGATTTTTGAAAAAATTTTGATTTTAAAAATGGTTTTTTGTACGAAGTTGTGAAAATTAGGATACTTTTTTTTCCTGAAATTAGTGTGTTTAATAGCAAACACTTTTAGCAAAATATTAGGCAGATCCGGCAAAAACTCTATTTTTGGGGATTTTTTTTGTAACTTTCAACAAAATTCAAATTAATTTTTTAAGATTTTTGTCAAATAATATTCATTTTATTAACTTAAAAGTAACAAATCAGAAATGAAGATTGGTGGAGCTTTACCTTTTGTATTGTTTAGTATCTGTTTCGCGTATTAGAGTCCAACAATAGTCGCTCATCATGCCTTCATCCCAAAATCCTTGGTATCGTCTTTCAATTTTGGCTAGATCTTGATGTAACCGCTCTCCCTGTTCGTCGCTCGTATCACCCAAGTTTTCGGGAAATCGAGATGGGAATGCAGAAAATGCGTCTTTAGAGACATCCAAGCTCCAATCTTTCGATAATTTTCCAACATATCGCCAACAATTTCCTCAAAATAAGGGCATCTTTTCAAATAAATATTTTGAAAAGATGCCCACGCGGCTGCTTCATCGGGCGCTAAACATTTTGTAAATTCTTTATCAGCCATTAGTTTTCCAATATCAGGTCCCACAAATATTCCTTCTTTGATTTTTGCAAATGACAATTTAGGAAACAACTTGACTGAGTACTGAAAAGCCGGTCCTTCACGGTTTAATGCTTTGACGAAGTTCTTGATAAGGCCAAGTTTAATGTGAAGAGGTGGCAGGAAAATGTCTTGTGGATTAACAAGTGGTTCAGAGGACACGTTTTGCTGTCCAGGCTCATATTGAGTACGACTTTGCCATTCTTTCCTCACATAATGATGTTCAGTTGCGCGGCTATCCCACAAGTATAAGAAACAACAAAATTTGGTGAATCCAGATTGCATCCCAGTTAACATGCCAATAACCTGTTTAAATAATATAAAAAGTAAGTGTTTTCGATTTAATTGGAATTAATGTTTATACCTTTAGGTCACCACATATTTTCCATTAATGACCCTTGTATTTGATGAAGCACAGGATCTTCCGCATTGTTTCGTAGCATTCCTTGTTGTTGTTGTTGTTGTAGCACTACGTTGCCCTGCCCAGGTAGTCAGTATCTACCCAATATTGTCATCAAACTCTTCTAACGGAAGTCCTAGAAACCTATCGACTTCGACAGGGATGGACCAGAGGGATATGGGTGTCAGAAGAGTAGGCTCGGCTGAGCAGACAAAAAGATGATTTGTATTATGGGGGGACAAGCCGCATGCCGGACAAACATTAGGCAAGTCGGGGTTCAGTCTGGATAGGTAAGAGTTTAACCTATTACAATATCCAGACCGGAGTTGAGCCAGCATCACCCTAGTCTCCCTAGGCAGCTCGCGCTCCTCCTAGGCAGCTCGCGCTCCTCCTAGGCAGCTCGAGCTCCTCTTCGGCAACGGGCGGGAGAGAGCCAACAAAGGAGGTTACCGAATTCGTATGGATGAGGGTGAGGGCATGCCGGTGCATCTTAGGATCAAACGGCGTGGGAATCAGGTGCCGGATCTCATCGAAGTGTTTGCATAGATGGCTCCTTATGCTCCTGGGGGGCGGATTCTCGTTGACCAGGCGTCTGTTCGGATGCTGCGGTTTGCAACAGTTGAACAGAAATTGCCTGGTCAACATCTCGCTATGCTCTTTAACGGCGAGCATTTTCGCTTCATTATGAACCTGATGCTCAGGAGGCATAAGAAGACACCCAGGGGCGGTTCTGGCAGACCTGTAGCCTCGTCCAGTGTGTGTCGGCTAGCCCCGGCGACCATATTGGCGTCCAATTGCTTTATATGTAGCTAGTAACGTTTCTTTGTCTTTACCCCAAGTGCTGCCAGCTAGCGACTTGAGGATTTTGTTACGGCTTTGGACTTTATTGGCAATTGCGGTTACATGAGCGCCGTATTTGAACATGTTATCAAACGACACCCCTAAGATTTTGGGGTGTGAGACAGTAGGTAGCCTGACACTATCCACGTAGACGTCTATTTACATCTTCACTTGCGTTGTCCACGTCGTGAATAGGGTGGCCGAGGACTTATTCGGTGACAATGCCAGGTTTCTCCCGGTGAAGAATTCGGACACTGCTGGGAGGTAAGAGTTTATGCGAGAGCAGAGTTCTTCAACGGAGGGGGAAGTTTCGACACATAATAGGTAAACAGAAACGGGGATAGGTCACCACCCTGTGGCACCCCTTGTTTAACTATTCTGGGTTTGATCTCTCGCCTCTGAACTCAACCGACGATTGACGACCACTCAGGTAGTTGGCAGTCCAACGTTTAAGACAGGGGGGAAGGGACGAGTCTTCAAGGTCTTTCAAGCGCAACTAGCACTGTCCTGTGGTTTGGACGCTTTTGGTTTAATCCGTCCCCTATCTGAGTGGTTATGGCGTTTGCAAAATCCATGCTGATGTTCGGCGATCCATGGTTTGCGGTGAAGTACGCCAACAAGATAGATTCCAACACCTTCACTACTTTCGAGAGGAGAGATATCGGGCGATATGACTCCCCTACGGCAGCTGGCTTACCAGGCTTTAGTAGTGGGACCACCTTTGCCTGTCTTCATATTTCAGGAAAGGTTGAAAATATGTGTAAGGCATCTTATGCTATCAGTAGGCGGCTGAACAAACATTTTAACATAGCGATTTTTATATTTTCAGATTTGTGTGAATAAATCTGCATAAAACTTTAAAAGGTATCTTTCCTCTTCATTATTTATAAAGCTTCATAAAAATGTCGATAGGAACCTCCAAAATGACCCAAAAGGAGTAAAAAATTACCCCAAATGAGCTTCAGAAAATCATCAGTAAAAGGCCCAGAAAAGAGTCCAAAAAGGCTCCAAAAACCCTCCGAATGGACGAATAAAACGCTCCGAAAAGAGTCCAAAAAGGCTCCGAAGTTCAATTAAAAAGAATCATAAAACGCTCCAAATTCATCGGAATCGGACTCATTTCGGACTCTTTTTTATGACTCCGTTTGGGGTGCCCGCGTAGAACGATTTTTCGCTCCATTTGGGCTCCGAAAGGAGCTCATTTCGGAGGGTAAAGCTCTGAGAAATGTGCGTTTTATGGCTCCGAAAGGAGTCTTTTTTTGCACTATTGGTTAGCTGGGCTGTTTGTTTTGTAAGTATGTAGTATGACAATACTATCTTAAATTCTAGTGGACTGTATAAGTTTACTTATTTTAGAGCGCCGTAGTTATATGTTCATACTTTTATGAACATTCTGCCATTTTTTACTTACTTATCAAGCAGTGCCACGATTTAAAAGCTGCTATAACAGCACAATGGAGCTATCATGCGAGATCTCGGAGACTAGAATCAATCTTGAAAAACTGAATGCAGATTCGAATTGAGCATATCAAATATAGTTACGAATCGCTCTTATCTGCTCAGATCCAAAAGTTGGCCTGAATTTGTAAACTTGTGTAATATGTATAAGTATAACAACAAGGAAAATGTTGAAGAGTTATATAGAAAAAAGAGAATTAAGAATAAAAATACAAGAGGAAAACAGAGAAAAGTAAGAGAAGAGAGAATAATTGAGAATTGATAACGCTTAATTTAAGTATATTTGTAAAGCGGGCATATAAATACATACATACACACTAGATAATACTTATTTAACTATAACTATTACTGCGCTCTTATCCCAATAAGATCATTAACCTAATTTTTGTTGGTCACCCATTTGGCCTCATCGCCTGGCTTAACACGTACAAAAACCTTGCCACGAATGGAGAAAGCCGACGCCAACTGTTTCTTCCGCCTAAGCTGTGAGGCATATGTCATCACCTCTGGAAATTTTGTTGGTAGACTTTCGTGCAGAAATATTGAGCCATAACCAGCGCAAACAATCTCTTCTTTGATTTACAATACATGGCTACAGCTTTAAGTAGTTGAGTACGGTCAGGTGCAGAGAACAACTTATTAACAATAGGGCAGGCATTAGGCGTTTGTCGTTGCTTATATATCGTGGTATTTCTCACCCGAAAAACATCAAGAATGGGGCATTGTGGTCAGTTGCTCTGCAAATTTTAGAGAATATCTCAGGCAAGCACTCACCAGCTGTTTGAGGAATACCAGTGATTATCAAGTCAGTGGCAACTGAGCTGCTTTCAAGCATATCAATAGTGGTCTGAAAGTAGAAGAAAGAAAGACTTTCGCATTCGCAGTCCCAATTATTTTCCGCACTTGGCAGCTCTGCTCCGAAGTAAAGAAATAAACCCAAATTTATTCGGTTTTTGACAAGTTTGACAAAATAAACAGAATCCTGCTGGTTTGATCAAAGAAAAATAAATAAGTACTTTAATTTACAAAAAATAAATAATATGGATTCTGTTGCGCTATGGTTCGACGAGGAAGAAGCGAACAAAATGAAAGGATACGTAGAAGAGATCTTAGAAGCAAATCCGATATTCTAAGCCTAAATGAAAAAAGGTAAGTTTGGAACTTGCACAATAAAAATGTTTAATTGTGTATACATGTGTAATTATGTAAACACTTTATTTTGTTTTCAGCTTTATAAAAAACTTTAGGTTGAATAAAGAGGCATTTGTTTATATTTTAAATAACATTAGCCCGGAATTCAATACCACAAAAGCAAGTGCGATTCCGCCAATCATAAAATTAGCATCGGCTTTAAAATTTCTGGGCCAAGGAGGCTGTTAGCATCAAATTGGCCAAGATCACATTCTTGTATTATCACAAGCAACAATGTCGCGGTGTTTTGCAGAAGTATGCAACGCCATTGAAGAGATTCTATGTCCTCGGCACATTCAGTTTGAAATGTCCGAAGAGGAAAAAAGAGAGGCAAAATCATTTTTCTTCGGAAAAAGTAGTATTCCTGGTGTGATAGGAGTGATAGATGGCACACACATCCAGATGATACGACCTAGTGAAAATGAGCATTTGTTTTTTAACAGGAAACTGAAACATAGCATTTTTAATAATGATTTATTTCAGATATGTGACCACAAAATGATAATTAGAGCTGTCGATTGTAGGTTTGGAGGCACAAGCCACGATTCACATGTGTGGAACCTCTCTAACGAGAGGTGGATATTAAAAACGCAGCACGAAAATGGAACAAGAGGAACTTGGATTCTAGGTAAAGGTTTTTCTTTTTTATTGTTGCACTTTTACAATTTGAAAACTTTTTAGGAGACTGAGGATATCCATTAGAACCATGGATATTAACACCATATGGGTGATTCCTTGGAAACTGATATATTTCACATCGACTTTTTGTGAAATGTCAATGTTACGATAAATGACTTTTGAAAGTGTATACATTGTAAATAGGGTATAAGAAATAGCCCCTGTTTCGCATTGCGCTACAACTTAACCCATTAACGCCTTGTGCCCATACTTATTCAAATATCGAAAAAATGCATTCTAAATATCGAAAATATATAGTTTTGCCACAACCATTTCATAAACTGCTTTGAACGCAAGTGAATTATTCAGTTTCATATTCAAACTATTAACCCCTTATGAGAACACATATATATTTGGTGGAAATTGAACCAAGAATTATTGTATTTTTTTGTGTTTTTTTTAACGGTGGACTATATATATATGTAAACAATATGCTCCAAAATCAGTTTATACATGTATTAAGACTAAATAACAGTTATTCCTGTATCAAAACCAGTAGAAAAAAAAGTTGTGACATTTTAGGGTTGTGACATTTCATGTTTAATCTATTCTCATTTTAATATGGCTCAATATTTTTGGACTTCCTTTAAAAATTAGATGTATGCCACCAAGGTCTATATGTGTTCTAATTTTCAAGGAAAAATTGCACCTAGTTTAGAAGAAAAGCTGTGGTAAAGTTGTGACATGAGAAAGTGTGACACATATATTAAACGAAAAATCTTCCCAACCCGTCTTCAAAATGGGAGCTGCTCTAGCACAGGTAAATGTTGACATTAGACTGAACATGTGTCAAAAAAAATTAATATTATATGTTAATTAATATTCGCACACGCCGACTTTGACCACCATTTTTTGATTTTTTACAAAACTGGAGAACAAAGTTTAGTCCTCTATAGGACCCTAGTCAAGCACATTATTTTTAAAACAATTGTGGCATATTGTTACGCTCTTTGTCCTCTTTTAAAGCTTCTTCATGCAAATTTTGTTTTGATCACAATGTATAGCATATAATGCCAATAAAAGTGCATGACCTCAGCAAAGGGACACTATAAATTGTGACTTTTTTTCTCTTTTTTATATGTTTTAAAGTAGTCCATGGTATTAAATGATTAAATTTTGCACTTGATTTATATTACTCGATGAGATTCATAAGACTGCATTTCAGTTTATTTAAAAAAGTGTCAGTTTGTTATAAATTTTTGACATTAAAGTCGGTGAACACAAATATATCAGTTTCCAAGGAATCAGCCATATCGAAACAGTGCTGACACTTCTACTGAAGCACTTTTCAATGAAAAATTTAGTAAAGCCAGATCGTTGATTGAAAGCGTGTTTGGGGTGTTGAAAGGAAGATTTAGATGCTTGCTGGCGGCACGGGAACTGCACTATGATCCGAAAAAAGTCCATCAAATAATGAATGTTTGTTGCGCTTTGGTTAAATGAAATCATACATTCTTTTTGATATTGGATTTGATTTTCAACCTGCTTTTGAAGAAGTTTATCTAGATCTGAAGCACTTAATGACAACGATCGTTTTCTTGGATAGCGTCTAGTTTACACTCACCTTCATCAACTGTTACATCCTCTACCACTTCTTGTAATGGTGATTTATTCCTTCTCACAGCTGGTTCATTTGTTGCGGGAGTGGAGGCATTGACTGCTACAGCCTCTACCACTTCTTGTAAAGGTGATCAATTCCTTCTCACAGCTGGTTCATTTGTTGCGGGAGTGGAGGCATTGACTGCTCCGAAGGAACGTCCACCTTCTATCCCGTTCACGGAATCCTCCATATTCAATAATTCCACTACTTCCTCTGTTGGACAATATGTTGATCGCCCGCCACCAGTTCCGCCCATGTCGAATTTGTTCTTCCTTAGCTTCTGTTTTGTGTGGACCTTAAAATCAGCCCAAACCTGCCGAAATTGAATTTAAATACAATATTTATTTGATGCTTTTGATATAAATCTTACCTTTTTCCACCCTGCAGTTTCTCTTAACGGCGGTCCACTCGCGTTCAATTCTTCAGCCAATGTTGTCCATAAGGAGTTTGCTGTCTGACGTGAGTTCGCCGTTTTCAAATGGTCTTTAGCCAAATGTTCCTTCATGAAATCTACCATAATTTGAAATTGGAGCGTTTTTATTGTCTTATTATTCGTTTCCCTGGGCGAAATTTCATTGTTAAAAGATAATAATAACAACAACTATAACAATTTTGTTATTTTAAAAGGCAAAATATAATTTAATGAAAAATAAGCAATTAAATACTTACATTTTTGTGCTTTCCAAATGCTCTTTTGTTGTCGAATGAATTTTACGAATTCGATGTATGTTTGACATTTGTTTTCGAAATTCGGAATTCCGGCTTGCTACACTTTCGCATTTCAAATGCGAACAAAAAACGCACTACTATTCGAACATCGCAATAAAGAATACCAGTTGATCGCATTTATGCATTTTCGAGTAGATTTATTTTCGCATCGCAATACGGATTAAGCCTCCTGCATTATACGCTATTCCGCAATAACTTCGTTGACAATAGAGTCTCTTTGCTCTTTTTGAACATTTTCTCCATTCTTTGAAGTAAAGCAGATGCGCTCTCTTTCAGCTTTTTCTCTACCTTCTCAAATAAAGCGGATGCTGTAGCAAACGTGGTTTTGGGGGAAGAAGGCTGCACTTTTGTTTGGTTTCTCAGCGCCATGGTTGACATTTTGTTTTTGTTTTTTATTTAAACGTCTTTATTGCACTTTTTGGTTTTATCAATTTTTTTCCTTTTATTGCCTTAATCTATTTGCTGAAACAGGTTTCAACACTAAATAGATAAATTACACCAAACGCACACCGGCACAAGTTTTTTATAACATTTTTTTTTGTAATTGAGTTAATTTTTGGCCGGTAATAAATATATAACAGGTATCTAATTTTGAGCTTAAGGCCTTTTTGTAAATAATTAAGAAAAGTTACTGAGGAAAAATGCTATTATGATAGAGCGCACTAAAACACGTCCTACTCAGTCGACATTTGTTTACCATATTTACATTTACATTTTGTGCCCAATATCTTTGTCACATTCGCTTGGTATACACTAAGTCTTTTTGCAGGGGTTTCGACTTCCAGGTCGCGTACTTTGCGGTTTCTGCGCTTTCGACACTGTTTCAAGTGTCTGGAAGCGGTTGGACAAAAATTTGTCCATATCCTCCCACTTGAATATTTCCATTTTATGATCTATGCTGTGCTCCCATAGACCAAGCGTACTTTCTGGCAGCTTAGTCGAACACAAGTAAGTAATAATTGCGGCTTAATTCGAAGTGTAAATTTTGTGACTCCACAAGGACGAAAGGCAAATATTTATTTCGCGATGTAATGTCTTAATAGCACTACCACACTCACTCTCTACCTTTTTCAAATTCAACAAAATTTGGAGCTGAGAATTTACTAGAATACTTTTATTCTCGTATCTCTCGCATAAGTTCCTCCAGGCTGTGTCAAATCCCTCATTCTCAACCGGTGTTAGGCGCTTGTTTGAGATATATATCGCCGTGAACATATTTATCACGAAATGTTGGCCATGGCAAGTAATCGCCCTTGAAAACTTCAGTATCGCAAGGAAGCAGGCGGATACTGTGCTCAAATTCGGGCTTTTCTTCCAACTTGGTATCGGTCTTTGTGAATCCCGCTTGACATGTAGCCATGTCTGAAATTCAGCGTAAATATATGGCGTATGACTTTCTGTACTTCAGTTTCACCGATACAATGTCGGAAGCTTCCAACTTATTAGAGTTTAACAACTCATCCTGGACCATTCTAGTTTTCCTCCACGTTGACTTCAAGTCCTCTTGTTGAAGAGCGAGAGTGTACTTGGTGTGGGCTGACTCCTCTATTTCATTAAAGTCTGATTCGAACTCAATGATCGTATCAGCCAACCAAATGACCCTGTCCATATTTTGGATTTAAAGGAAATTCGGGATTTATGCAAAGGCAGAAAAGTAAACTGAAGGTACGGGAAATGCTCAACCACGTAATTTTGTATATAAACTCAAGGATTACAGACAGTAATTTCACCCAGGAAAATCAACCCGCACTCAATAAAACCTTTGAAATTGAACGCAATTCATTTGTGCTTTTAATTTAATTTAATTTATTTATTACAGACTTGGCCGAATCGTCTGAATATTTTTTAACTCAACAAATAAAATTCAATTTATTCATTTGACTAACTCGCCACCCACACGCTATCGGCGATTTTTTTTTTAGAGGAGGAAGCATCGAAAGCCTTACAGTCAGTGTGAGACTTTAATACACTAAACCTCCTACCATCATGTATCGATCCCCCCGGTTAAGTATTCAGCCGGGAGGTGGTTTGAACGCAAGTCTCAACGTCAGTTGGTCAGCGTTACTGTACTATTTCAGTTCTTAGCTGGGGATCTTTTGTTAGATTTTTCATCTTTCATCTAGTCTAGAGTATTTATTGATCATATTGCTCAAAGAAAGTCGTTCTTGTCCAACTACCAAAAATATATAGATATAGCTATATAGGCATGTACTTACACTACATCTGCTCGCTTATTCCGTCTCACTAGCTCTTCTGCATCTAGCCGGTTGGAATGGTCGAGTTTCTGGACCGCATCTATAATATTTCAATACGTTTATAAATAATCAGTTATACTCACAACATATTTAGTTACAAGGCAATGCAGTGGGGAGGCCGTGTCCCCATTCTGCTCCTTTTGGTTTGTGTCACATGAACCAACCCGCCTCTTGTTTTTCGTGTTTGCTTGCTCTTTTCTTCAGCCATCCCTACTGCGACGCAGCCGTTCCAGACTTCTAAGCCACTTCATGGCTTCTGCGATTACCTCGCACGCTGCCATCCATTTTTGTTTACTACGCAGCATGTGATTAACCTGTGACTCGGGAGCGTAGTGCTCATCGACTGTACGATCTGGGGCATCCGAAGAATACATGGTAGACATCTTCCACTGCTTCCGATGAAGGTATTCTTTAAAGCATCCGTGGCCGCTTAAGAACAGAGTCAGATAGAAATCTACCTCGCCGTGTGTTCTCGTTACCCAAGTTTTAATATCTGGTATACAGGGGTATGTCCAGCGCCCCTTATTGGATATTAGGGTGGAGTGATGTTGTATGAAAAAAAAATTTTTTCCTTTTTTTTGAATGGAATAGGGATAAAAAGTTGTCGGTCAACGAAAGAATTCAGTATTCAAAAAATTGTTTACTTGGCTTGATGTTTTGAGGTGCCGCAACCCAATTGAAAATTAGAAAAAAAATTTTTTTTTAGAAGCTTTGATTTATTTTTTAATGAAAGTATTTTTATGACTTTCAAATCTATTATAAAACAAACTACTTTGTGATAGGTTTTGTTTTAGTATTTTTTATTAAGAAAAATTACAAAAATTATTTTATAAAGGAATGAGGAAAATTAGAAATAAGTAGATTATTTAGTATTAAATTTTTTTTTTTTTTTGTTTCAAAAATGCACATTATGCATAGTGATAGTATTTTTAACTTGTTCTAGTATATGTACATTACTACAGTAAAATTATGAATAAGTAATAATTAAAAACGAACTTAAATGTTTTAAACTGTTATTATTTAAAATAGTATATTACTAATTATGTAAATTATGAAAAGCCTTACAAGAGCATACAACTTAAACTAAGCTTTGAATTGTTTTTTTGTATCGACGCTTCTGTCACCAGCTGAACGCAGCGTTCTACGGCTTGGGTATGACAAGGAAACTCACCTATATGCTCTTTTAAGGTGAGCTCACCTTCAACAATTTGTTTAAGAGTTTCAATTGAAACATTTAAAGTCAAAGGTGGTTCAGTTATTTGACAGCTTTGCCAATTAATTATTTCAGTATAATCAGGAGTCTCAAACTTTAGTATAGGAACTGTGAACTTGCGTAACCCTGACATTTTTTCTGACCTCGCTTTTAAAATACGTCCATATGCTAAGTTACGTACAGCTTTTCTCTAAACAACGTTCTTTAAGTTGTGATTTAAGTAATGGCACAGGCTCATTGTTTTCAACAAATGTTTGGCTCCGTTTGTACTGGATGGATTAAACTTGACGGTAAACCACATTTGGCCATAAACTTTCATAACGAAAGTAGTCAGTATTTGTAAGTTTTCTTCAGGATCACTTTTGGCAGCATACAACCTTAGAATTCTAATTGCTCTGGTTAACCATCTAGAATGGTTGAGAGGTCCAGGTTTCATGTTCGCTAGATCTGATGAAAAGTCACCCGTGCTGATAGCGGTCATTATATCAATAAGATATTTTTGGTCGGTAATTAAGTCATTTTTGGCAACATTGGGTAATGTTGTAGGAATAGGAGGAAATTTTCCGATTTTAATTTTTTCACAAGATTTTAACTGGATTCCAATTGGTCCCGAAAAGCACCGGGGTCCTGCAGTTTCTCCATCCAAATGTAACAACAAATGTCTCAGTGGAAGTTCATTTGAATGCAACTGGCAGACAAACCAATGTAACGGTTTTTGCAGCTCTTTTTCCATTAGACGAATAACACCACCTTTGGAACCGGTATTACTACATTTCCATCACAGCCAATAACAGCTATAGCATTTAAATCAACTGATTTACTCTTCAAGTGAGTTATTATGGAATTTTGTATGACTGTTGCGTTTCCCGACTGGCATGTGATATGCCCAAAATAATCACTTCCTGGTTCCGACAGAATTATGTAGTGCTCTTCAATTTTTTGCTCTCTATAATATTTACCTTGTTTCTTTACAAGAACCAAAGATTGTTCCTTTTTACCGTCAAAGTAAAGACCACGCATTTTTTCATTAATTTTCACGCAATCATCTTGTAATGTTGACCTTACTTCAACTCTCTCACGGCGCACCTTTGAACGATCTATTACAAAACTTTCATCATTTTTTGAAATAATGCCGAAGTCTGTTAGAACAGATGAAGCTATAATGGCTGCAGATCTATCGGAAAATCCAGTGCGATCACAGGCAAGAGACGCCAGAGACGGTAAATCCAGACGTGGTTTTTTTATAGGTATCTGAGCGTTTCCATTTTGATAATTTGGCGTATAATTTATACTAGAGCAAGAAAATGTAGGACTCTGGGAAGAATCGCTGCCTTATTCAATCTCAAGTTCAAACAAAGAACGAGAGCAGCATGGCTTTTCAGCGTCTTCTTGCTGTCGACTACGGGACAAAGCTTTTTCTATTCTCCCCTGCCTTTTTGCATTTTTAACAAAGGCAACCAAATCAACGCTGCCAATCATCATTTTTCTCGTCGTCCTTTGGTCAAGTAAAAAACTAATTTCCTCCTTAGGTACGCGAGAGTTTTTTTCACACTTACAGTTATTTATAACATTACATTTGCAACTGCTGATATCAAATAATCGGAGGGACTCGTTTTGAAAACTTGCAACCTTCTCTTGGTAAGTTTTGTTAGTTTGGCGCCCTTTTTGCGATTTTTGTATGTTCCTATATTTGTCATGATAAGAGCGAATAAGTTGTAGAACCCTTTTAAAACTAACAGTTTTCAGCGATGCTTTGTGCCAAATTTGTAAAACTTGAGAAGCAACTTTTATGGATATGTCACGAACAGTCGGCTCTTTTGTTGTTTTCACTGGCTTCAGTTCATGCTTAACGTAGAGGTAATATTTCATAACATTATTATAAGTGGGTAGTTGTGAAAGTTGTTTAAGCCAAATCGTAATAAGCAATATAAATTCAACAAAAATTAACACAAGCTATCACTCACAATGAAAGTTCGTCACTGCAACTAATGAACATATGCTAAATAGCATGGTGAATTAAATAAGTAGGCCATGAAAACTACTAGTAGGCTTTGAAATCAAATCGAATAAAATCAGCACATTGAAATCAATGTACACACTAACAACAACTGCAAGTAAATCAAAGCCAGTGTATGTACCTATGTACATATTATTTTTACTGACTGTTTTTCTTTTCAAAACTTAATGGCGTTGCGGCACCTCAAAACATACGATGAGGAAAATAATATTTTGCACACATATTTCTGGGGTAGAAAGGCAACTTTCTACGGGTCTGCCAAAAGCGATTTCAAAAAAAAAAAGTTTCACTCCACCCTATTGGATATGTTCCACATGTTTTGCCAATTTTGAATACTAATCTCGCGTGCTTCGAACCACGAGTTTCTATAATCAAACAGTGTGGCTGCTTCCTTTGCCAATATGTAGATTGGGCACAAGCCTGAAATTACCAGTGAGTCATCATCTGATACCGTTCTAAAGGCGCTACAAACTCGGAGAGCACACAAGCGATAGGTTGACTTTACCCCGCGTAAGAGTAGATGGCTCCTCACGACGCCTGCCTGTAGTTGATGCCGCCCTTGCTTTGGACCTCGTGCATTTAGCATTATCCTCGATAACGATGATATAGTTTTCGCTGCTTTCTCGTTATCGTATTCTAGGAAAAACAGCCTCCTGTCTATCATGATTCCCAGATACTTAACTGCAGACATTGTTTCAATGTCGTGGTCTCCAATTCGTACCGTGACCTGCTCTACCTTCTTCCTGCTTGATACTAGTATTGCCTCTGTTTTGTGCTTCGCAAGCTGTAGTCCATGTTGTATGAGCCATGATTGAACGCTGGTTATGCTTACATTCGTTTTTTCACATATATCACTTAAGTGTATCCGACAATCTTAACTCCATTAGGTACTTTAATTCGCAGCACTCCGTCGTACATAATGCTGCATAGTAACCCCGACTGTGACATGGAGCTTTTCCGTGCCATCTGCCGTCTCGTATTCCAGCAGACGTCCGCTGCTGATTATCCGCCTCAGATAATAGGATATACCTACCCTGTCTAGGGTATTCGGGATTTTCGCCCAATTAGGTCAATTGAATGTATTCTTTATTCCTGGGATCCCTCTTGCATCTTGAGCGGTATCTCTAGCCACGTTCACGGCATTTGTGGTGGATCTGCATCTTCTGAACCCAAACTGGTTGTCAGATATGCCACACATTGTTTTTTAGTCCGCTCAGTATTGTTTGCGGATATATATCTCCGCCAAGTATGAGATCTACTTCTTCATTAACGTAGAATCTCTTATCTGCCAAGCCTAAATCTGGGAATGCCTGCATAGTCGTTGCGTTGATATGGCACGATGGCAGATTCCCAGTAAGTTTGGCTAGGATTAGCCCAGAAGTTGTTAGGCTAAAGCAAGGGTCCACTAGTGAACGAAGTTCAATGTTGGAGGCCTCCTTGACTTGAGCCGACACAGCATTGGTGATACCCGAAACTTGGGCATGCATGCTTTTTGCTGGTAAATTGATTCGGCGTTTTAGTCGTTCTGTTTCGCAGTCTGTGGGAATTAGATTTACACTTTGTGCATAGTGCCTTTGTCACATTTGCTTGGTATGCACCAACTGCTTCAAGTGTCTGGAAGCGATTGGACAAAAATTTGTCTATATCCTCCCACTTCGATATTTCCACTTTATGGTCTATGCTTTGCTCCCATAGACCAAGCGTACTTTCCGGCAATTTCGTAGAACATAGGTATGTACGTTATAATTGCGTCCCAGTTCGAAGTGTTAATATTATGACTTCGCAGGGATGAAAGACAATTATTTATTTCGCGTTGCAATGTTTTAATTGCGCTACCACACTCACTCTCTACCTTTTTTAAGTTAAACAAAATTTGGAGTTGCGAGTTCACAAGTATACATTTGTTTTCGTATCTCTCGCATAAGTTTCTCCACTCCGTATCGAATCCCTCATTTGTAAGCAGGCAATATTTAACTATATCTTTTGCCTCACCTTGTGTCTTGTTTAGGTGGAAAAGTTTCTCAACAGGTGTTAGGTACTTATTCATGATATGAATAGCAGTGAACATGTCACGAAATGTTGGCCATGACAAGTAATTGCCTTTGAAAACTTCAGTACCGCAAGGAGGCAGGCGGATACTGTGCTCAAACTCTGGTTTTTCTTCCGTTTTGGTATCGATCTTTGTTAACGTCGCTTGGCGTGTAGCCATGTCTGACATGCAGCGTAAATATATGGCGTATGCCTTTTTGTATTTTAATTTCACTGCTACGATGTCGGCAGCTTCCAACTTATTCGAGTTTAACAACTCATCTTGGGCCGTTCTCGTTTTCCTCCACATTGTTTCCAAGTCCTCTTGTTGAAGGCCAAGAGTGAACTTGGTGTGGGCTGAATACTCTATTTCATTATAGTCAACTGTCCATACTTTGGATGTCGAGGAACTTCGAGATATGAGCAAAGGCAGAAAAGTAAACTGAAGGTACAGGGAATGCTCAACCGTGCAATATAATTTATTGGGAATGCGAATAATGGCAGTATTTACCCCAGGACTCAGAGAAATAATTCAATCGCAATTTTTTAAGCAAATATTTATTTCTGTCTTTATTTATCGGCAGTTAATATATTAATTCTTATTCCAGACTTGGCCGACGATAATAAATATGTTATAATCACCAAATAAAATTCAAATTTGTTCTATTTGACTAACTCGCCACCCACACGCTACCGGGGATATATTTATATCTATATGTACATACGTGTATAGATGTGTTGCCGCAATAACGAAAGAAAACACAAGTAAAGTGCTCGGTGTATCACCACGAGCAAATAAGTGAATATTTAACGAAAAAAACTAACTGACTTTATTTAAGAAAACTAACTAGCCTTCGGTTAAAATGCTGCGCGTGTTGATAGCTAAAAAAAAGTGGAAAACTAGGACGAAACTAACAACCGAAAGGCTACGTGAATTTAATGTGAAAGTGAGGTTATGTTACCTCAGCAATTAACATTATTTTGAAAAATTTTAAATAATGCACTCACTAAACAAATTCAGTTTTCGCACTTATGTTTTGATTATACTCGCGGGCGACACTTTTTAACTATAAAAAATTGTGGCAATTCGCTTAACAGAAATAGCAACACCAAAATACAAGTGGCAAGAAATATACAACTTACGTGCTTTGATGTGGTGATCGGCAGCGTATGTTGTATGTCTGTGTTATATGTTATTGTGGCAGCTTCTTTGCGGCCGTGTTAATCTGGCTGTGTGTTTGGCTGAGTGGATTTATCCATGGAGAAAGTAGTAAAATCAGATATCTCTATGATAAATGGTGTAATCTTCGTTGTTGTGGACTGTATAGGTTGCTTTTAGTTCGCTTCTACTGACCAAGTACAAATCGGCTGTGGTAGTTCTTAGGAGCGGCCGTTCCTCGGACGTACCGCGGTCGATTTGGTTTTTTATGGAATAAAGAAAAATAAAAAGAACGAGAATTCTCGTTATAAAAATATGGCCGTGTATTTGAAGTGAAAATTATAATTTTACAAGTTATTTTTACCTTAGATTTGGGTTGCCGGTGAAAATCCTGGGGTGGCCGTGACGTGGTCTCTTCAACGATCGCTGGAAAAGTAGACGGTCGTCCAGTCGACGACAGCCGTTGAACCCGAAAACTACTCTCCGGTTTTAAGGGGAGGTGAACCAACACAAGCACATCCACATGTATGTACATATGTGTTTGCTGACAAAACACGCATATGCATGCCCGCACATACAGGTGGGTGGTTTAGTATGTGTGGTTGGGAGGGAACAGAAAAGTGACATTAGGGTAGCTCATTTTTGAGAATTTAGACATCGGGCCTAAACACGATCCATCTGGAGATACTACGTCAAAATAAATGCAAAATGGTTACTGCTTCTAAGTGTTATTTAATCCTAACGATGATGCTGATGGAAAATGTGCCCGAGTTCTGATATGTGGTTGCAAATAACGGAAAAAATGCAGAATATCTCCAACTCCAAAACCAGAATAGCTCCAACTCCAAAAAAAAAAATTGGGATCGGTAGACATTGTGGTAGTGAACATAACGGGATTTTTTTTTTTTGGGGAAACAACAACAACAAAAGTTATAGAAGGTCAAAGTTCATTTAAAGCATTTCTTAAAATCAAAATTTCTTAAAACTAACCAACCGATTTCATATGTTTTATATGATCATTATAAAGTTAATGTAAAATAACACTTATTTAAAAAAAGGAAAAAAAAAATTTAAACCTTATTTTTCCCCAAAACCGCTTTTCTACCTTTACAAATAAATGTAATTTTCAAAGTATCAAAAGACGCGTCTTGACCTCCGTAACAATAATCCGAAGGGGGAAAGCAATATTTTGTTTCAGTGAAAAACCGAAAATTTACCCTGGTCAGATCCCCAATTCGGAGCGTGATCCATGGTATTTACGTTCTGCACCTATCCGCACTTTGACCCTTAATAACTCTTGTTGTTGTTGTTTGCACCAAAAAAATTTATATATTTATACTCACCTCAATGATATCTATCAATCCTCACCATTTTTTTTTTAATTTGGGAGTTGGAGCTATTCTGCATTTATACCCAAATAACCTTATAGGCTATTCATGCTTAGCCAGCATTTTGCATTTTCTTCGCATTTTAGCATTTAGCCCAAAATGCAGCATTTATTTTCGCATTTGCCATACAAATTTTGACACCTAAATGCAACTAAAAGGAACTTTTGTTTTGCATTAGCATTATAAATGCGGAAATCAACCCTGTAATATTCGAAAAAAATCTAGACTTTAATTGATAAGAATGGTAATACTGGTGGTATTTTTGACAGTTTCTTCCATTCTCTGACATTTCGCAAATTAATTGTCACTTTCAATTGTAAATAAACGCGCGTATTTCGTAATTTTTCCACTTTTAATTTAAATTAATATTATTACATATTACTGGATCACAAATTCCAACTTTTTTTCTGCACCAGAGACGCCATAGTGAAATTCTTATGTAAAATCACCTCCTAATTCCGAAAACCAAGGTTATTTTTACTTGAATGGTACCGTTTTTGAGATATTTATGATTTACCGTTATTTCAAAAAACAAAAACGATGACTCCACTTAATCGTGTTTATCTCAAGAACAAACTGAGTTCTTCCAAAACGGTTTGAAAAATTTGAAAGCTTATAAAATTTGCTATAATCAGTACATACAACACTTTTTGCTAGGTCCTGCAGATTCAAACATAGTGAACAATCATTACGGATTTTTAAAATTTTTTTTGTGAAAATATAAAAAAATTTGTACTTTGCGAGGAAGCGTCTCGAAAACTTTTTGTTTTTTTTGCAGATATTTTTTCCCCCCTCTAAGCTCTGTTTTATTACAAAAAAAAAACAAGCTATCAGTGAACAAAATCGATGAACTAATACAAAAGTTATAGGCATTCAAGTAAATATTTCCATTTAATACTTAAGTACCCTACAAATAATAGCATATGTACATATGGTTCTGTCTTAACTCTATGATCTTATTTTAGATTTTGCGGGAAAAAATTTAAGTGGGAGTGTAAAAAATGAATTTTTAAAGACATATTTACTCCTGAAAGAAAATAAAAAAGTAAATTAGATAAATACATAAGTGATACATTAGTATATAATTTTCTTGAGCTGGATTTATCTTTCAATTCAGAACAAATTTTTTGTTTATATTTTTCCCGTTCTTGTTTGTTCGGAACTGGACGATGAATTCAGATTTATGGCTATATATTATCATGTAAATTTATGTAATATATAATTTATTATAATATGTTTTTTTATTTAACCATTTCCGCATAGTTTTTGATTAAGTCGTTCACTATCATCTCGTAGTTAGGTTTTTTGTGTTTGCCTAAAAAAGCAGTAACGACCTTTTCAAAAGAATCCCACGCTGCTGCCCCCACTGGTGACAATAGTTCTTAGAAATGGTTATTGGTCATCATTTTCCTTATTTGCGGTCCCACAAAAATTCCTTCCTTTATTTTTGCTTCTGAAATCTCTGGGAAGATTGTCTTCAAATGATGAAAAGCTTCGCCTTCTTTGTCCAAAGCCTTCACAAAGTTTTTGATAAGGCCGAGCTTGATGTGGAGCGGAGGTAGAATTATTTTTTCCTTCTTTATAAGTGGAGAGTATTTTATGTTATCTACCCCAACTTGAAACTCGATTCGTTCTGGCCAATCCTTTATGATGTAGTGGTCTTGACGAGCTCGGCTATCCCATTTGCATAGAAAGCAACAGTATTTTGTGTATCCACTTTGTAGACCACATAGCATTCCAACGCCTTTAAGATCGGCACATATTTTCCAATCATGTTCTTCGTATTTGATTAACTTGAGCAATTTTTGCATTATCTCATATGTTTCCTTCGTATTTACTGCATGCGCGATCGGGATAGATGGCTTTTGGTTGCCAATATGCAATAATACGGCCTTTAAACTTAATTTATTGCCGTCTATGAACAATCGCCACTCTTTTGAATCATATGGTTCACCAAATTGTATGAATAGACCAGCAATGTCTTTGCAGTAACAAACACTGTCCTCCTTCGTATAGTACTTGGAAAATTCTTCGTGACGAGTTCTATAATATGTTACCTTAACATCGGATGAAACAAATTTAAATTGTTGCATTCGAGAGGCGTGTAGTTCGGCCTTTTCCTTTGACAATTCCAAATCCCTTATCCAATCATTGAGTTGTGCTTGTGACAAAGAATTTCTTTCGTTTTCCGTTTGAAATTTAGTACAACATGATGCCGCGTAATCAGATACTACTGTTGACAATGAAACTGGAGATACGCTCGCATAGGTTACTTTTCTGGACTTTCCAACCCCAAGTACTTTTGTATTTAGTACAAATATAGCAGTCCGTTGAATGGCAAGTTGGTTCCCTCCACTTCATTGGCGTAATAAATTTCACGCGTCGCCTAAATAGATAGTTTCAGAAATTAGTCAGCTATAACTACATTAAAAGGGAACAAATTCCTAATTTTTACAACGTACCTTTTTGTTCCGGTTTCCGAAGAAATCAATTCGACTCGGCATGTGGTGCACACAGTGTTCGGTGTCCATGGTTTTTCATTGTTTTTAGGCTCAATTCCAAAACACTTATAGTATGTAACTTTCAAAGGATTTGAAAACACACGTCTCATACTTTTAACAATAAATTGACCGCAGATGAAACAGAACATATCTGGATAAACTGAACAGTATCCGGCGGCCTTGCAGATCTTATGAAGGAACAAGGCGCATGTACTCTTATTTATACTTAGATCCAGTAAAAATTCAAGCCTACCTAAACAAAAAGGTTCCCTAGTTCTACAAAGAAAACACTACCTGCCTCAAAAATATGCTCTTGTTTAAAATGTACCTAGGTTTGAGAAAACGACACTAACAGCTTTTTGTATCTAATAACTTTTCGAAAATCTACTTGCTAACTAACTGATATACGAATACTAACACATATGTACCAGTAGGGTACTTAAGCATTAAATGGATATATTTACTTGAATGCTTATAACTTTTGTATTAGGTCATCGATTTTGTTCACTGATAGCTTATTTTTTTTGTAATAAAACAGAGCTTAGAGAGGGAAAAAATATCTGCAAAAAAACAAAAAGTTTTCGAGATGCTTCCTCGCAAAGTACAATTTTTTTTATATTTTAACAAAAAAAAATTAAAACATCCGTAATGATTGTTCAATATGTTTGAATCTGCAGGACCTAGCAAAAAGTGTTGTATGCACTGATTATAGTAAATTTTATAAGCTTTCAAAGTTTTCAAACCGTTTTGGAAGAGCTCAGTTTGTTCTTGAGATATACACGATTAAGTGGAGCCATCTTTTTTGTTTTTTGAAATAACGGTAAATCGTAAATATCTCAAAAACGGTACCATTCAAGTAAAAATAACCTTAATTTTCGGGATTAGGAGGTGATTTTATATAGGAATTTCACTATGGCGTCTCTGGTGCATTTTGGCTGTAAACCAGTGTTATTAGTGTCCAAATTTTAAACAATTATTGTAACTGTTTACAACCGCGCGACCGAGTGATAAATTCAAAATTCAATTTTCGTGTTCACATCCGGAGATTTCTACATAATAGTTTGCAAGGTAATTGTTTACGACCTCCACCGAGTGCTAACATACCCTAGAATAAGAATCCTGCTCCGGAAATCAATAAGTTTGCACAATTGTCGGTCATTCCCATGTGGTTGTTGTAGACACAGTAATATTGTGCCTAAAAGTGGTTTTTGCACAAACACTGCGGAACGCAAAAACAATTGAATTATTGGATTTCCGTGGCCGGATTCTTATTACTGGAACCAGCGAATGGTATTTGTTTCCTTTGGCACTCAACTACTAATAAATTAGCTAAAAATGTGATAGTGGTATCAAAAGACGCGTTTTGACCGGTATCAATTCTGCGAACTCGAAATTTTTGTTTTTGTGAAGAGATATTTGCAGTTAAAGTTCACAATTTTCTGTAATTTTATGGGGTTGTTGTAATCACAAATTACACTGTGAGAAAAATATGCAAAAGTGTGCATACCGTGGCGCGTTGTCACGGTTCAGGCAACCACCCGGAGTTGGCATTGATACCGAGGTCAAAACGCGTCTTTTGATACCCCTATCATATTTTACCTAATTTATTAGTAGTTGAGTGCCAAAGGAAACAAATACCCAGCGAATTTAAATATATACGCACAAGCACTTGAAAGCGAATTGCATTACCAGTCTGAATGAAAATCTTTCTTTCTATGAGGCAGATTCTCGTTATCGTCATTTTTTACACCCTAAGAATGAAGCGCTCCCGTGGTATTTGGTCTCCAGACGCGGAGGAGGTTCTCATAATGTTGTGGGAGCAAAATTTGGACCAGCTCAGAGGACCCCGAAAAAACAGCCACATATATCAGGAGATGGCGGCGGAGATGCAGTCTCAAGGATATGCTGTCGACTCCGGTGCCATTAAAGCCAAGCTGAATAATCTAACAGCGAAGTATAGGTAACACATTTAACTATTCCATTTAAACGTGAAATAATTTGAATTTTATGTGTTTTTCATAGAAAAGTAAACAATGCTATGGGCACAACCGGTGCATCCCCGCCCACCTGGCACCTGTATGTACAAGTCCACAGGATAATTGGTGGATTAACCATCCACAACTTATCCAGCATCGTGGAGGAAAGCTATGCAAGTAAGTACAAGGTTTATAAATAACATGCAGACTTACTTTCCGATTCTGTGTTCTTGACAAACAAAATATTATACTATTAGAAATTAATTTTCTTGCTTTTGTCGCAATTGTTAATATTTACTTATATTGACAATTTCTCACACAGAATCAGGAAATTATTCTGCCTGGTATACGATGCTATGCATATTCCATAATAGATATCAAGATCCTTATCCATACCTCTATCAGACTAGAACCCTCGTCATCACCAAAGTAGATCATACACAATTTGGATTGCTCTCTATATATATAGATATGCATATACTATAATTTATATATTTTAATGTGTACAAAAATTATATTTCACTTTTAGCTCCAACATCGTCGTCTTCGACCCAATTGCTACCACTGACAGTATCTGTATCGCCATTGCCATCATCATCACCATTGCCATCACCATCGTCATTGCCACCACCATCACCATTGCCATAGCCATCGGACTCTTCCTCCAAGACAGACAAATCTGGAAAACGAAAGCAAAATGAACGCTTTATTACGATTTGTGAGGAGATACCTTCTCGGAAGGAATGGAGAAGTTTGACAAAGCGAATAAGGAGTTGATCGATCTGGAAAAGGAGAAGCTAGCCGAGATGAAGGAGATAAAAGAAGATAACAAGAGACTTACCGAAGGCGTACTGGAGTTTTTAAAAAAATTTAATTAAAATTTATTTTGTGATAGTATTTATGAGAACAAAAGAATGAATATACATATGTAGAATCAAATAACAGTATTATTATAGTATTAACAATTAATTTTTTACTTGAATACTTACCTGTATAATTGAATTGTTGAATTTGAATTTCATACTTACCTTGTATATACACCTATACTTACCATTTTGAATTGAATACTTACTTAAACTATACTTACCATTTTGAATTGAATACTTACTTTAAACTATACTTGCCATTTATATCCATACTTACCCTAAGTTATACTTACCTTTGAATTCGAACAACCCTATTGTAAAACTCTAAATAACAACTTGGAAAACTACCTCTTCGTTAGGTATTTACCTTTATGTATATATGTATGTATACTCACTGCATAGCTTAGCGCGCGGCCTTATACTCATTTTACACATACTTAGCTTAAAACTTAATAATAAATTAAATTAAATTGAAACTCAAATTATATATGCCTAAACAAAAAATTAAAGTGTGGTTTTAATCTGAGAATAAGGATCCACTATTGGACATTTTTTAGCGCAAGTGCGGTGATCAAACCATAAGGTTGAATTTTATACAATTAGAAATGAATTAATAAATGTAAATATGAATGAATAAAAGTAATACGTGTGCGAAACCTACCCGATAGTTATTGAAGATAAACCACCTTGGTCAAAATTTTGTCCAAATAGGAATATTGATAGGGACACGGATAGGTCAGCGAGTAAAAAAGTATAAACTTACAAAAATATGTACAGAAAGCACTCCTTATTGCTTCAGCTTCTGCTCCGATTTGATGCAAGCTTGCGGATTGTGGTTGCGCTCTCGGTTCAGTTCTGCTTTGGTCGCTAAGCCAAGAGGGGCTAATCTGGTAAAGTTGTGCAAAGCGCAGCAAGCTTTTATAATAGAGTTTGCGTTATTTATTTTATTGTCGATGCCTTTTCCAATACGGCGAAACCTGAAATTTTACCAAAAATCATCTTCATTCCAGGACGTTGTTTTATGGTACGTTATATATCTTCCCAATTACCTTGCTTTATACTGGCCAAAAGCATTTTCAACAACTCTTCTGCACTTGGCATGCTGATAGTTGTACGCTTTTTGTGCTGGGGTTTTGTCCAAGCTGAAAGGATAGGGCTTCATTAAAAACTTTGAAGAACGGAAAGCGGAGTCTCCAAGTATAACAACTGGGACGTCGAAATCCGCCAAAGTTGAGCTCATCGAGCTTAAAAGGGAGCAATTCTCCAGTCCTAGTTTTAGACTCGACTTTTCAAAAATTTGGGAGTCATTACACCTCCCTGGGCTTCCCACGTTTATGTACAAAAAGCGATACCTTAAAAAGAAAAGTAACATCTTTAATACTAATTCATGTATATACACATACAGTGAAATTTCGAATAAAGCATTTCGCTTTGGGCATACCTTGCATCAACTAGTGCTAAGAGAACTGTAGAATACCACCCTTTGTAATTTATATAATCCACAGCATCCTCTTGCCTAGGGTGTATCTCTATGTGGCATCCATCTGTAATAAGACCATGTATTGTTATTGTACTTGAATGTAATATAATTCTAAGAGCTTACCGATAGCTCCAATGCACTGGGGGAATCCAATGCGACTGAATCCGTCAGCACACCCTTGAATAATTTCTGTAGTCAGCGGTAGGTCGTTTAAATATGTAGGTTGCAATACCTGCCGCACTTCATTACAAAATTCCAAAAGAAGTGTACATACAGTAGATTTCCCAACTCCAAACAAATTCGCAATACTGCGGTACTCGGAGGAAGACCCAAGTGCATAAAGTGAAATTGCAATTGGCAGTCGACTTCCCAAAACGTGCTTGTGCGGCCCTGAAATACAAGGAAATATGAATATCACCTGTTGGACTGCATAACCCCACAACGATTGTCATAAAATCAAGCTTATAGTTCTGTGAGCACCCCGATCCTGAGGCTCTGGAGACCTCACAACAGCTCTATACATATATATATATATATATACATACATTATAAACGTATACTTTTTATGAATGAAATGAATTTTTATACTGGCGAGAATTAATATCTATCAGAATTTCCCGTTTTGCACATACGCCCTTTTACCCCGCAAGAACGCCTGCGTTTGCCCAAAACATATACCATATATACCCATGTCCATATGTACACACATACATACATATGTCCGAATATATTCATCTTTTATTTTTTACAATATTAGGCACACCCTAATGCACGTTTTAAAGAAAATCAACAGCGACGCTAAGAGGCCACCAACCTAACTACGCCCGGCAATAGAAAATATGTAGTGCACAAACAAAACAACCACGAGCATTCCAATAAGCAAAAGGGTCGGCCAACCAACTTAAGCAGCGGTGATTTGCTACACCCGCGAGCACGCATACATATTTTGGCAAGCCAATGTTAGCGGACATAGCATAAAGAGGAGAAGAAAAATGCATTGCTAGCATTGACAGCAGGTACAAATGGGATTGCAGGAAAATAACCAGCATATGTACATACATATTTATGCAAATAATATTAATGTTGAGGGAATGTCCAGCTGATCGATGGAGTGCGAGGAAAGCAGCTGACTACAAGCAATGGGGCATTCCGAGTGGAAGCGGCACCGCGGCAAAAACAGCTAGAATTCATGAAATATATGGGAAATATGCAAATACCAAATGCTAATGTATAAACTCAGTGGAAGATGCGCCGTTAGGTTAAGATTTAGTTTTAAGAATTATTATTGTAATTTTGCGGTTTGCCGTCCGCAAAATCTGTATAAAAGGGCGACGATTTTTATGAAATAGGGAAGTCGTTTTGCGACAGCAGCTAGGAATAGTAGTTGGGGTTCTCACCTCAGCGAATGTAAACCTGGGGTTCTCACCTCACGATTGCAAGTTTTTATATTCAGTGGTGGTTTTCACCTCCGCTGACGGTCGGGCCAAGCAGGGGTTTTCACCTCAGCCGACTTTATTATAGCTAGCCATATTCAATAAGAAAAGAAGGATTAGTACCCAAGTAAAATTAAGATTGTAGATTTGCGAAAAGAGGATAAAATCCCACAAATAAATAACACATTTTGAATTGAAAACAAATAACAGGGTTTTATCAATTGAGAGGACCTTTAGGGAATTTCTAATTTCAGAACCCTGGACGGACTGAGCGCACTCCAGCAATTAAGGAAAAGTCCGTCACAGTTCACTGACTTAGACCAAAGTATTTGTCCTTAAGATGGGTGTGGCCTGTAACATACATACCTCTTCTCTGGCACAGGATCCCTCATTGCCAGAAAGTTCCATCTGAACGTACTCCAAAATCATGATTTGGACCTTTTTATATAAAACCAACGTTGCCATCATGTTGATTTATGCATTTCCGCTATTCTGATAATGTTGGATGCCATCGATATATATATTTTAACAAAAAATAAAATATATTTCAACCTCCGCATTTTGAATTAATTACAATGTAAACAAAAAACATATGATTCGAACTTTGATAAATTTGCATTTACAAAATGCAAGCTTGAACGCCTTCCGAAAATGCAAAATGTTCCATTTTAAATTCAGCTTGAACACGATATTAAACTCATAATCTAATTGGAAATATTTATATGGTAGGTTGTTAGGGAAATAAATTGTCTTTAACAGGCTGAGAAAAGTTTTATGATAGGAGATGTAGAACTGGAGATTTTTTTAATTATTACCAAAATGGCGTTTTCTCACTTTATTTATGTCTCCAGAATCGTAATCTGCGAACCAAGTTAACGGCTATCAACTTTTTTGTATGACCTGCTGCATCCTGAGTGCATATAGTTTTTAAAATTTTAAAACGCAACGTGGGAGTTCTAAGAGTTATCCAATTCGAGTGAAATTTTGCACAACTTTTTTTAACAGTATAACGCATCATATTCCGCTTGGCGAAAAAATTTATTTCTTAACGAACAGCTTAATATACAAACCATAGTGATATAGTAAACAAACTGTGGTGAAAGTACATCATATTGGTGAACTTTTTAGGGCTGATTTTCCTTGTAGTCCGTAATCTCAAGGACGCATAGTTGCATTTCCATACCATAAAAAAACTTAAGAAATGTAATCACATGCATTTCGAGAATATACAATTTTATGGCTAAATATGAAATAATTGACTGTCCTTTTTAGTAAAATTTTTAAAACCTACAAAAGATTGGATCTGGCGTGATGAAAGTTAGTGGGTCCCAACGAAATATGCGATTTTTTTGAAATTAACTGAAAACTGGTTTGAAAAAGTTAATAACATCATCTTTTTCTCCTTGTATTGGCAGCACTACAACTCAAATGCCGTTGCCAATTACATTTTTCCTTCTAGCCTAATTAGTTTTAATTGTTTCAGACAGATAAATATACATGCAAAATAGAAAATGCGATTGCCAGTAATACTTTTCACTCATTTACTAAGTAATTAGACTTCTAGCATATGGGTGTTTCGACGGTCGCGAACAGTACGTTCGTACGCTTTTGTGGGCCAAAAAACAAAGTAAACATAGGTTTTTGTTGTTTTTTGTTTGCTACTTCTATAGCATTTTGGAAGGTCAATTTTAGGTGCAAGAGGCAGGTTTGTTCGATTTTTAGTTTTGACATGTGGTCGTGAACTTACGCAAAATGGAAGTGACTTTTTTGTGCCACTGGAAAAATTCAAAATTCAGCGAAATGGAATGGATTTTTTCAAAACGGTTGATAAGATATTGAAGTGGCATAAAGTGACTTTCTTTACGTTTATTTCGCGTTAAAATATCTTCAGCACATTTTTATATATGCTTAAATACCGGTCGCGAACGTACGGGTCGCGAACGTACGATTTGTCCATACAGTTTTTTTTTTCCTATTTTCAGCATAATGTTTTACAAATTATATGAATAGGGAATCTTAATTCACAAGTTTAAATCTTATAAGGGAATTCATAATAAATAGCATATGGGTTGACAAAATTATGCAATTGCATAAAAATGCACCGAATCGTGAGCGCCCTTTGTCAACTCTAATTGCAAACGTGTGCATGCTGCAGACGTTCAATATAAATCATTATCCGTATTGATGGATCGGCTTGAAGGCTGATTTTAACGAGTCGAAGGCTGATTTAAACAAATCGACTAAAAAATTGACCCGTGTAAATAAGCCTTTTATGCAGAATAGCTGCAACTCCCAAGTATAAACAAAGGATGGGGATCGATAAGATATCATTAAGATGAGAACAAATATGTATATTTTTTTAGCTAACAACAACAACTAGAGTTATTAAGGGTCAAAGTTCGTTGAACGCATTTTTTTAAATCAAAATTTCTCATAAACTTACGAACCGATTCCCTATTTTTTCCTGCATTGGATAGGTAATTGAATTACCTTTCATTTGATGTAACGTTTCTTGGGGTACAAAACCGCGTATATGCAAAATTTAAAGCTTTTTTATATCAACGAGGCAAAGTAATCAATTCACAATACTTCAGCGACATCTTCATGTGCAAAGCACGTTTTCGCATTGGTGGCCTTCGGCCACGCCTAAAAAAAAATAACCCTTATCCAATCCAACACCGGCTCCGCGATGCAAATGTGTACTGCAGTACCTCTGTACGGAGAATCTTTTCGCGTTGGAGACCTTCGCCCGTGCTTCAAAAATGTAATGAGAAACTTTGATATAAAAAGTGCTTTAAATTTTGCATATGCGCGGTTTTGCACCCAAGCAAGGCTACATGAAATGAAAGGTAATTCATTTACCTACCTAAATTTTTGAAAACCGTTTCATTAGTTTTTGTAAAATCTTGATTTTAAAAAACGTTTTAAATGAATTTTGACCCTTAATAATTCTTGTTGTTGTTGTTTCCGCCAAAAAAAATATATATTTGTACTTACCTTAATAATATCTATCGATCCCAGTCACTTTTTTTAATTTGGGAGATGGAGCTATTCTAAATTCAAGCCGACCCATCAATACGGATCGCGATACATATTGAACGTGTGACAGCAGTCATAATTCAACAGCTGTTTCTAGAAATGCAATGCAACAAAATATGCTATGCAATAGATTTTTGGTGTTGCATTCTGCAAATTGCTTGACATTTGCATCCGCATGTATTTTGTTGTTGGCTTGACATTATTTTGCAATAATAATTTGCTATGCAACGATGCAATGCCCTTGCATCGTGATTCCGAATACCCCTTATATGTTGTATTTATAAAGAAAGAAGATAGCATAAATTATTAGACTCTACTGAAATCCCGCGGCTCACACCGAAAGGCTCGAAAATGGCTTTCATAACATAAAGTATACTCACTATAGTGTATGGTTGTAAAATTTATGAATAACTTCATTAAAATTATTCAAAACCCTATGCTCCATTATGAACCATGCACCATTAAAAAGTTTTGACGTGAAAAACTAGTAATTCACGGGTGAATGCTGGATGACACCGTTCAAGAATTCTAGGCAATTTTTTTTTTTTACAAAATTGTTTCTTATTCCAACGTCATGATAATAGCCAAAGACTCAAATTATGGAGTAAAACGCGACATCAGTTTTATTTATTATTATTAATATACATACATACATATCTATATATATATATATATATATGGCGCGATATACAACAGTTATATCATCAACCTCCTAGGAGATTTTTGCGCCAAGCTTCTCTTCCAATTTGTGGTGTGCCGCTTTGAAATTTTTCCTACAAATTGGCGGGACCTACGGTTTTTCGCCGACTCCGAACGGCATCTACAAAGCAGATGAATTTTTGCTGAGAAGCCTTTCATGGCAGAAATACACTCGGAGAGTTTGCCAAACCACTGCCGAGGGGCGACACCGTTTTGAAAAACTTTTTCAAACCACTTTTTGATGTAACCTGTACCAGGGATTGAACCCGGACCTTCGGTGTGGTAGGCCGACAACACTACCTCCACACCACGGTGGCCATACATATCTATATAATGAAATATTATTAAATATCTTTATATTGTGAATATGCCGTACGAGCTACACGTAACTTCAAGTTTTCGTCACAGGAAATTGGATGTATCAATCTGATACCTGGAATGCTTGGTATATTCGTCCATTTTTGACTTAAAGTTGGGGATATCTCTGCGATTGAATCAGCTCCAATATACTTAAGTTCAACTCCAGTGATATGCTCTTTTGCACAATTATAAAAAGATAATGCATCATTTAAAATAAGATTTTTTGTTTTTGTTAGTTGCCAGACTTTTCTTTTCAAAACTGCTCCAACACCATCAACTGCACCCTTGCCATGAGATGTTGCAAAATAGTTCCACTCAAACTTTTTGCATTTGAATTGAGTCAGCAAATCTAGAAGACTCCGAACTATATACTTATTTTTAAATTGGCAGCTACTTCCATCCGAGAAAAAGGAAATGTCTTGGAATTCGCCATGTTGCCTTTTTATCTCTTGCACAAGATGTGTTATTAACACGTAAGCATCGATTTTGCTGTAAGTTAAACTGTCACTTATTATTGAAAACGACTTAGTTTGGTCAGACATCCAAGCGACGCATGTAAAAATAGAAACTTGCTTATAACTAAAATGCGCACTCTGAATTTCGTTTTGGCATATCAGCCTATAATTCTCTGCGAAATCTGCTTGTATAACAAGTACTCCAGGTGGGATATTTTTCCTTATAGATTCGAAATAGCTTTGCTGTGCTCGCTTCACAAAAAAGTGTTCCTTGAAAAGTGGAAGTTGGACTTGTATCTCGTGTAACAAGTCAGATAACGGAGCAACAGTGTAATTTAGTGTTACACGATCATCCACTTTCCGCCACTGCTTCCATTTGACGTTCTGGTCCATTTTTGAAAGGTATTTCAAGGGAATGATCTCTTTAATTTCGGTTGCAACCGTTGGTCATGCTGTATTCATTTTCTATATTCCAACACGCTAATCTGAGGAGTTTTTCGAAGTCTTCAGATATAGGGTCCATAGCGTTCGATAAACTTTTCAATAGATAATTAAAATTGGCATGATAAATGCATACACACATGTTATGTCGCATTTTGCTCTAAAGCTGGACACTTCTGGGACGACATTCAAAAAACTGTGTTTTACTTAAGGGTTTCCCGATTACTTGCGCTTTGTAGATCTCGTAAGAATCAGAAACTGTTATCACCATATAACGTTTAGCAACAATTTTCCCATCTAATATTAGCGTTTCTCTTTTTCCAGCAGCCTGCACTCTGATATCGTCTTGCAGAAAAAAGTCTCCAACCAACTCTATATCTGAGTTGATGTTCTCTTCAAGAGTATTTTGAGTTGTACTATTTTTTGGCAAATACTTTTTATAAAGTATATTAACTTCTTTTTTTCTTACTTCATTTTTTGGTAAAGCATTTTCTGCTTTTTTTACAGCTTTGTATAAAGTTTGTTTGCAAGTAAAGTTTGTAACATTTCGTTGTTGTCTAGAAGCAATTTTATTTTTTTGACGGTATATTACCAACCGCTCACGTTCTTTTTCTTTAAGCTCCCTTATCAGCTTAGTGTTTCAGCTGCTTTCTCACGACACTGCTTAAGTTTTGTGGGATCACTCATAATATTTTGCAAATACCACTTATGCTTTGCTTTTTGCGATTCAGTAGGATCTTTACCCATATTTATTATCTAAGAGATATACATACATATGTACATATATTTTTTAAAACTATTAAAATATTAGTTCCCGAGTTATTCTGTACTTACGCTTATAATATTCTAATAATTTTTTTTCCAAATACTCTTATATTTGCTTTAAATTGAGTCTACGCTTGTTGACCGTTTTGTATGAAAATCATTCAAACTAAATTTTTTCGTTAATAAATTTCAATACGCGAGATGACTCACCACAACTGCTAGAAAAAAAAAGCACAAAGTACATAATTTCAAAGTGAACAGGCCAAAAATATATCTTTGAGAATTAAAAAAAAAGGTTTGGTAAACCCTTCACGAGAAGTGGTTTTGGTTTTCAATTAAGTGCACTGAACTGGCTTTAGCAATGTAGTTCTAGACATTTCCTTACACTCCTTGAGAAGTGGTAACAAAAAATTTATTTTTTTGCTCGCGAACGTACGATTCAGGAAGAGGTAAAACTTTCAATAAAATCTTACCGTTAATACATGGTGGTTCACTCTTCTTTCATTTTAATAGTCTTAATTGATATTCATGTGGGTATTTCGTTGCAAAAATTTATCTCTAGTATAACTCGTACATGTGAAAAAAATTGAAAGAAACAAGCCTTTAAAACTGGCTGGAAATGAAAAAAATATTTTCGGGTTTCAAACCAAATTTTTCATATATATATTGAAACTAACTTCCAAACCTTTCTTTTTTATAAAAATTTGGGTAATTTTGTATAACAGGGTTAAAAAAGAATTTATTTTTATCAACAATTAAAATTTTTGCTCTGGTTGACCATTCTACGGAAATGCTCATATGTATTTTCAATTCATAAACCTACTGGCTGCCCCGGCAAACTTCGTTCTGCCCAAAATGGATTTTTTTATTAATTTCATTTCAAAAATTGTTATTACACCGGTATTATTTTTAATAGAAAATTAATGATTTTTCACTACTTCATCTGTATATATAAATGATTTGGTGTCTAATTGTAACGCTAAAACTTGAAAAGGCTGAACCAAATCAAATACTTCCTTAGGGGGGTTTGTTTGTTGTCAAACTAAGTAAGTAAGAGTATTGATATAGCATTCCCCCTATAATGGTTTTCAGGACCCTTCTTCAAATCTTTTAGATATATTCAGCCTCAAAAGTTTAGTTCATTTGGGTGGTGACATATTTCGATAAATAATTTTTTTTTTGGGTGAACATGGTATTGATATCATATATCTGCATAGTGATTTCTATGTACATGCCATGAACGCTTCGAGGGATATTTAGCCTTAAAAACTAAGAACGCAAATCTTTTGTTTTTTTTTTCATTAACATGCTATTGATAGCGTTAATCTCGTGATCCATTTTCAGGTCCCAACCTTAAACGCTTTTATAGATATTCAGGTTGAAAAATTAAGATTGTATGGGAGGTGCCACGCCCCCTTTTACGATAACCCCCACTTTTATGCACAAAAATTGTTTTGATATCATATAGCAATTTCCAGGTCCCTGCCTTAAATCGTTTTAGAGATATCCAGCTTGAAAAATTTATATTTTTAAATTTTTTCGCGTGGTAACAACAAACAAACCCCCTCAGGAAGTATTTGATTTGATTTAGCCGTTTTCAAGTTTTAGCGTTACAATTAAACACCAAATCATTTTTGTATATACATATAGATTAATGCTAAAATTACATAGAAATCGTCATATTTCAAGGTAAAATATTTTATTATTTGGCAAATGCGATTTTGAAAACATGAAATCTTTGCAAAAATCGTAGTATTACGATCAGAAATCAATATAGAAAATTTCAAAAATCACATAAATTAACATAACTTGACTCTAGATGGGCTACGGAAACGACATGCGAGGTGTCCAGGCAAACGTGGCCCCGCATCTGCCAAAAACGAACTGAGTCCATACTCAAACTTGACCGACCCTCCCTTGGTCTGTTGATCGGCGTGCTCACGGGACATTGTCTCATAGGCGTACATGCCAAGCGAATGGGGGTTGCTTCAAATGATTTCTGTCGGTCTAGCGGAGTTAGGCTCTGCCGATATTTGAGACATCCTGCCATTCATTAAGCGTACAGGGTGGTTCTTTCAATGAACAGTTCTAGCTGTGCGGCTTACACACCTCTCAATAAGGTAACGGCTACAAATTCAGTCACAATGTGGAGCTTCAGTGGAAGTACCGATAATCGGCATTTAAATTCTATCTTCGTATCTATAGCTGTGCTGCTTATACATCTGCTCAATATAGTAACGCCTTCAAATTTAAACTCACGTTCACATCTTATTTCATCAGTGCTACGAGTATACTCGGCTTTGCGAAATTGATGCTCGGGTGTGCAACTTTAAACTCCGTAGTTAACCGACGCTTTTTTTCAAATGTTACTTCTACTTGTTTCTAGTTCCCCGAAAATTTAATTAAATTTTTCGACATAAGTTCATCTACACATCGGCATTTTCCTTGAAATGATTTTCAAAGTCTTAACCGCGGTTTAGTTCCCAAAATGTAAGACTCGAATAAAACACAGAAAGTGCTTATGGACTTATAAGCTATTTATTATCATAAATGAACTATGCATATAACGCCGGAAGTTCTTATAAACTTATAAACTATTTTATTATAAGAATTGATACGTGTTTTTGGGAAGCTGGCGTCAACTCTCTTTAAGTTTTGTATCTATCATCGGTAGGGCTGTATTATAAAGTCGTCGCCTGGTTAAATAATTGTCGTATGTGAAAATTGGGCTAAATTGAGATAATGCTGCAGTGCTACTATATCGGACCAGATCTTTCGATTGCCATCATCAGTTTTTTGATATCTCGTTTAGTTTACGAGATATTCGGTATAATTTTGTCGTATGTGCAAGTTTACAAGTGCTTTAGTCTTATAATTTAAAAGTTTCGCACATACGACAATTTTTCATATGAATTGATTGATTCTAATTCTCATTAAAAAAGTGTTGTGTGTGCAAGTTCAGCTAACACATACCACAAAATTTGAAGTTTTCGTTGCAAGAAAATGTCGTATGTAATATTGAAAACGTATTGAACCTTATATATACTATCAGTCAGGCTTTTTCTGAATTTTCGCGCTTATAAATTTGAAGAAGCGCAAGTGGCGCTTTTGGGCGCTTTTTGGATACGCATTCACTGTCAAGTAAATGTCCTCGTAAAGTTTGGTTTCGAAACCCAAACTAAGCGTATTATGGAAATTTTTTTTATGAGATGTGGCAACTTTACACTTAATGTTGTTATCTATTTTAATGAAGCATATCTAGATCTCTTAATTTGAAGTCGACATTATCAACTGATAGGTTTTTTAAGAAGGAAAAAATATGAGCAAATACCAGAAGCATTTCAACAGTTTGTGGTTAAATTTCCCGGAATATAAAGGTAATTATAAGTATTGGCCATTTTTTAAATAGATTGTGGAACTTGTACAGCAAATTTATAGGGTTAGCTACGGACGGTGCAAATAATTTATGCGGAAGCAAGAGCTCAGAATATGTAAGACTTAAAGATCATTATCCTAATATAATGCTTATGAACTGTGTGTGCCACAGTTTACATTTATGTGTTTCGAAAGCATCAAACATATTTAGTGACGAAACGGATTTCATTGTGAAAGAAACATACAATTGGTTTAAAAATAGTTGTCTCCGTCGAGATAAGTACTCAACAATATATAAACTCATAAACAGCGAGACATCCCAAAACCTTAATTTTGTCCAAATTGCCACAACCAAATGGCTGTCACGTTATAATGCTGTTGACCGCATATGCAAGTTAACGCCACCACTTACACATAGCACTTACCCATAATGTAAACATATATACTTCTAAGCAAATGTGTCAAATATGTCGCTTGACACATATGGTCCGCTTTCTTTGGAAATAGGATGTCGGACTCACATCAGTTGTCATCATTTTTCCATTCTTAGAATTTAAGTAGAATATTGTTTGTCTTTAAGTAACGTATTGTTTATCACATTTCCGTTCCTAGAAGTTAGGCTTGAATATTGTATCTAGGCTTAAGCATGAGGTTGTATAAAAGATGAAATGAATAAAGAAAATCAGTTCAGGTTTGGTTGCCAAGCAGTCACGCTGCCAAATAATTGACTCATCCTTTGAAGCAACGGTTTAGTGAGGATATTTTTTAAAAACCTCCCGCGACCGGGCTAAAGTTTAAGTGGCGATCCTGCCAGGAGACTAGTAAAAATCTCTGGTGGACCAAAACCAAAATCTCTGTTGCTGAAAAGACATACAAACAAGTATCGCGAAAGTAATACGAGAAAAGTGAAAACAAATTTTTTCCCTAACATTTAAAGAGACAAAAATCGCTGTTACGAAAAAAACATACAAACAAGTATCGCCAAAGTAATGCGAGAAAAGTGAAAACAAATTTTTTCCCTAACATTTAAAAAGACAAAAATCTCTGTTACGAAAAAAACATGTGCGATTTTGCAGAAGTGCGATGTGCGGTTTTGCACTTTTTCCGACGATGTGTAAGTATGTATATACAATGTATATTTTAAATACTTTGATACATAAATATGTAACATTTGCTGGCTTTAAACCTGCACTCCCACTAGTGTTACTGCTATCAATGAAGATAAAATTTTTGACCATACATATTCACATACAAACATATGCTAGCTTAAAAAAATCATCCGCTAAGTTAGGTGACGTAGTTTAACTCTCTTTTATATATCTTACTCAATAACTAAAGTTTTTATGCGGTGATATTCCGGCGTCGCGCCCGCAATGGTATGAGGGTGGTGTGGTGGCCTAACATACCGAAGGTCTAGTGTTCGAGCCCTGGAAAAAGCGAAAATCCAAATTGTTTACAAAGTTTTTCTAAACGGGGCCGTCCCTGGTCAGTGGTGTGGCGAACACTTCCAGTGTATTTCTGCCATGAAAAGCTTCTAAGCAAAAATTCATTAACAGCCTCATTCTCTTTGACGATAACGTGCCCAAAACGATCGTCGTTTGTGTGTTGGTAGCATGAATAGCAATACGATAGCCAAAACGATAGTCAACACGATAACAGCTGACCCTAACGAAAGTAACGAAAGTGCTTAATCGGTAATCTGTTTGACGATTATCGTCTGACAATACGAAAACAAAGTGTCAAAATCAAACAAGAAGGAAATTGCTATCGTTGTTGAACAAATGGAAGCCGCAAACACAAGAAGTAGGTATTATTATTCAATTTTCCACTATTGTTGTTACTTATTGTTATTTATTTATTTTAAAAGATTCCAAAAAGAATCCTAGCACCCAGTTTCGAGTGCTTGTGAACGAGCTGGAGGCAAATGTTGAACTGACGAGAGGAGCACCAGTGTATGGAGCCTGTAAGGTTGCCTTCGAGGAGGAATAAAGGAAGATTGCCTCAAAGAAGGGACGTGTTTAGCAGTTGCTTCCTAAAGGAAGTATCACCGCACATCAAAACTATGAAATACATAACTATTCACAGAAATAAATAGTTAAAAATTATCTTATGAACTATTGATACCGATGGATTTTGATATCCCTTCCAATATGATTGTGATAATTTTAGCAGGTGTTTCCTAAAAGAAACAATTACCCAAACGTTACTTACTTAGCGTCTGGTAGATCTATCACATTAGTCACATCACGCCAACTCTGCCGTTGGATTCTCAGCGCACCTTCCTCCGACAAAGCCAAAGCAACAGCTTGGTACATAATTATAAACGAAATATTCCCGATTTATTAATAATATAAAAATTATAAACTTTTTCACAAAGTCAAAACGCAGGTGCACACAGTTGCAAAATTGAAATTTCATTTCGTTTAGCTGGCGATAGACGTAAGCCTACATGATAATGGTCAACGTAACATTCATGCTACCAAAAGCACACGATATCGTCAGCGCGGGTATCGTTCGTTAAGCGTATCGTTCGTCAAAGAGAATGAGGCTGTAAAGCACACTACAAATTTGAAGAGAAGCTTTGCCTTAATCTTCCTGGAGTAAGAAGTTATTTAAAGATGTACAGTAAAAAGAATTTGTTATTGTTGCCATGGGTAAGGAGCATATACAATAAGTAAATATAGGCTTTAATGCAATCTTTGTCAGCTTATAGAACAGAGCTATTGATCATAAAAATTGCCGATTGCACACAAATTGATTGAAAGTAAAAACTCCTTTTTTTTATTTATTTTAAAACTTGTTCTGCAAAATGAATAATGAAAATCGTGTAATGCATAAAACCGACCCAAATGTATTTTGTAATATTAGTGGTGAGTACACTGTAAAGAAGCAAAGAAGAAATATAAATGAAACAGTGAAAATAGTGTATGAGCGGTATTTCGGATTTGAAATAAGTGCTGGGGATGATGTAATATATGCACCTAACATGTGTTACGGCGGCTTGATACTTGGTGTGTCGACAGCCAAGTTATAAGCGCTCGTAATAAATTGCAGGAAGGGGGGAGAAATAAAAACTCGTTAGTTCATATATAAATACAATGGTGGTATAGCAATGTTTATTTACATTAATGATCAACGAATTAAAAGGTGGAAGTTGTTAATTTAGAATCGAATTAGATTCACTGCAGTATAAAGTAATTGTGGATCAAACTAAGTGATCTGTATTATACCAACACTTACCTCACGGGAGTTGGCGGCTGGCGGTTTTCTCGACGTTCGAAAAAGAAGTGGCAGAGCTATTATTAATTTAGTTCGTCGCACCCGCCGAATGCTAGCTCTCGCTATTATCCGGCCGGGTGCACGGTTATCGGTTTAAACCGAGATACATTGGAATAAAGCTCTGCTCATTAGGGTGTGCCGTAATATTTAGGCCGGTGGCCTAAACATGCCGGCCCCCTTGCGGCAAGCAATATCTAACACGCACCCGGCGGCCAAGTCCCGTAAAGGCAAGATTGATTTGCCTAAAACTTAAATTTAATTTGGAGTCCCGTGCTGGAGCGTCAACGCTGCGCAGATTCCCTGTGTGCGGTTCCTGTGGGTGAAAAGAAACTATTAGTCGATATGTACGTGGGTTGATTCTAGTGCACTTTACTTATTTTGGAACATATACCCGGTTATTGCGGGTGGGCTCCAGAGACGACCAAGCCAAATATGGTGGCTTGTGTCAGAAGCCACCCCACGGTCGATGGTGGCGCGCCGCTGACCATAATGCTGGCGTACACGTCGGCGCCCAAAGTAAGCCGGACTGGTGAGGACCGGTGGAACGTCGGATCCGCCAGCTTCATAAACTGGAACGGAGTAGCTACGGACGGATCTAGCGATGTGGTTGGGCTAAGCCGCGAATATCGAGCCACCATTGTGGCCTGGGTCGTCACCTCTCCAGCTGTGCCATATTTTCCACGAAGGATGAGTGTGCACCTCGCGTAGTAGGCCGTGCCGGTACGCTCCAATTGGAGGTCCTTAGAGAGGTTCGCGTCGATGATTGAGTTTGGAGCACAGGAATCGATGAGCGCCAGCACTATGTGCAGTTTGCCCCCCGCAGCAATTCGAACTATGGCCGTTGGAGCGATGGCTACGAAGGCTCGTGTTATGGTGGTTGCTAAGGGCTCCCTTAAGCGCCCGGTTCTGAAGCCGGACGGAGCGATATTGTGAAGCGCGAGAATGCTGTCTTGGGCACGTGATTTATACGGGGCCGGCCTACTTGAAGCCCGCCGTGACGAGCGGGACGGACGCGGTTCAGCATCACCACGGCGCCCTCCGGTAGTACGGTGCGATGGGCGGAAAGGACGTGTCTCCGCGCCATCCCCGCGTTGATTATTGAATGGCTTCTCGTGCTGAAGCAGAGGTCGAAAACGGCGGGGTGTCGATGCAACCTGTTGAGTCGCTGATGTCAATGCGGTGACGTCTTCCCTCCTGGTGACTTCTTCGTCCGCAACTTGTTCTGCCCATGACATCGTGTTCTCCGCTATGTGGATGGATAGTGCGCTATCCGAACTGGCTTCATTATCGTTGTTCTCGTGGGTGGTCGGTGGTGCCTCGTCAGTGTGTGTGGAGGTATGGTGCGGTTCGTTGCATCGATGGCACCGGGCTTCGCTGGGGCATGCCCTACTGTGGTGAAACGGCGATAGACAATTTGCGCAGTACCGCGCCTCTATGATCACCCTGAGACGCTCTACGTTCGACATGCGCCGGTAAACGGGACACAGCCGAATACCATGCGACTTCTGGCACAAACGGCATGGAATGGTGAACGCGGTGCCACGTGTCTCCGTTTTATTGCGTTTGACGCTGAATCCAGTAATTCTGGAATAGTAATTGGTTACTACGGTCAGAGATTTCCGTAGGTTGTGTGGCTCATGGGTCCTTCACAAACGTGGTTTTGGCTTATTCGTGCAGAAGGACTTGAAATTATTTGGGTATTTTCGTTGTTGATATGTTAAACCCTATAAAACATCATGCTCAAGAGGACGTGTTTCTCGCCCGTATGATACGGCGTACGGCACATTCGTGTTGCCGCGTATCTGCTTACAGCATTATGCCGCAGCTCGCCCACAACACGGCTCAGTCAAGAAAGTACTTGCCAAAAAGTACTCATATCATTACGTAAAAATATTCATTCTGCCATACCAAATAAAATGGGAAATTTTACCGGTAAAAAACAGAATTAAAGGGGAATGGGGTCCCATTGATAGGAAAGACCGGGTATTTCAGGATGGTAGAGGGACCTCTCCTGATCACAAATATATATATCATAGGGTATGTACCACTTTTATTGCAGAATTCATGGGACACCATTCTAAATCGCAGCCTAATTAAATTGTCCAGTGGAAAAATAAGACCTTCAATAAACGGTTGATTGAAGTATTTTTACGGACGTCGTATTTCATAATTTAAATTTAATAAATGCATATTCCCACTTGATGAAGTACACATTCCTAATGGCCAAGATTTCACCTGGCTCCAAGTAAAATCAATCCACCCGCACCATACGGCAAAACAAATTTTTTCCCTAACATTTAAAGAGACAAAAATCGCTGTTACGAAAAAAACATACAAACAAGTATCGCCAAAGTAATGCGAGAAAAGTGAAAACAAATTTTTTCCCTAACATTTAAAAAGACAAAAATCTCTGTTACGAAAAAAACATGTGCGATTTTGCAGAAGTGCGATGTGCGGTTTTGCACTTTTTCCGACGATGTGTAAGTATGTATATACAATGTATATTTTAAATACTTTGATACATAAATATGTAACATTTGCTGGCTTTAAACCTGCACTCCCACTAGTGTTACTGCTATCAATGAAGATAAAATTTTTGACCATACATATTCACATACAAACATATGCTAGCTTAAAAAAATCATCCGCTAAGTTAGGTGACGTAGTTTAACTCTCTTTTATATATCTTACTCAATAACTAAAGTTTTTATGCGGTGATATTCCGGCGTCGCGCCCGCAATGGTATGAGGGTGGTGTGGTGGCCTAACATACCGAAGGTCTAGTGTTCGAGCCCTGGAAAAAGCGAAAATCCAAATTGTTTACAAAGTTTTTCTAAACGGGGCCGTCCCTGGTCAGTGGTGTGGCGAACACTTCCAGTGTATTTCTGCCATGAAAAGCTTCTCAGCAAAAATTCATTAACAGCCTCATTCTCTTTGACGATAACGTGCCCAAAACGATCGTCGTTTGTGTGTTGGTAGCATGAATAGCAATACGATAGCCAAAACGATAGTCAACACGATAACAGCTGACCCTAACGAAAGTAACGAAAGTGCTTAATCGGTAATCTGTTTGACGATTATCGTCTGACAATACGAAAACAAAGTGTCAAAATCAAACAAGAAGGAAATTGCTATCGTTGTTGAACAAATGGAAGCCGCAAACACAAGAAGTAGGTATTATTATTCAATTTTCCACTATTGTTGTTACTTATTGTTATTTATTTATTTTAAAAGATTCCAAAAAGAATCCTAGCACCCAGTTTCGAGTGCTTGTGAACGAGCTGGAGGCAAATGTTGAACTGACGAGAGGAGCACCAGTGTATGGAGCCTGTAAGGTTGCCTTCGAGGAGGAATAAAGGAAGATTGCCTCAAAGAAGGGACGTGTTTAGCAGTTGCTTCCTAAAGGAAGTATCACCGCACATCAAAACTATGAAATACATAACTATTCACAGAAATAAATAGTTAAAAATTATCTTATGAACTATTGATACCGATGGATTTTGATATCCCTTCCAATATGATTGTGATAATTTTAGCAGGTGTTTCCTAAAAGAAACAATTACCCAAACGTTACTTACTTAGCGTCTGGTAGATCTATCACATTAGTCACATCACGCCAACTCTGCCGTTGGATTCTCAGCGCACCTTCCTCCGACAAAGCCAAAGCAACAGCTTGGTACATAATTATAAACGAAATATTCCCGATTTATTAATAATATAAAAATTATAAACTTTTTCACAAAGTCAAAACGCAGGTGCACACAGTTGCAAAATTGAAATTTCATTTCGTTTAGCTGGCGATAGACGTAAGCCTACATGATAATCGTCAACGTAACATTCATGCTACCAAAAGCACACGATATCGTCAGCGCGGGTATCGTTCGTTAAGCGTATCGTTCGTCAAAGAGAATGAGGCTGTAAAGCACACTACAAATTTGAAGAGAAGCTTTGCCTTAATCTTCCTGGAGTAAGAAGTTATTTAAAGATGTACAGTAAAAAGAATTTGTTATTGTTGCCATGGGTAAGGAGCATATACAATAAGTAAATATAGGCTTTAATGCAATCTTTGTCAGCTTGTAGAACAGAGCTATTGATCATAAAAATTGCCGATTGCACACAAATTGATTGAAAGTAAAAACTCCTTTTTTTTATTTATTTTAAAACTTGTTCTGCAAAATGAATAATGAAAATCGTGTAATGCATAAAACCGACCCAAATGTATTTTGTAATATTAGTGGTGAGTACACTGTAAAGAAGCAAAGAAGAAATATAAATGAAACAGTGAAAATAGTGTATGAGCGGTATTTCGGATTTGAAATAAGTGCTGGGGATGATGTAATATATGCACCTAACATGTGTTACGGCGGCTTGATACTTGGTGTGTCGACAGCCAAGTTATAAGCGCTCGTAATAAATTGCAGGAAGGGGGGAGAAATAAAAACTCGTTAGTTCATATATAAATACAATGGTGGTATAGCAATGTTTATTTACATTAATGATCAACGAATTAAAAGGTGGAAGTTGTTAATTTAGAATCGAATTAAATTCACTGCAGTATAAAGTAATTGTGGATCAAACTAAGTGATCTGTATTATACCAACACTTACCTCACGGGAGTTGGCGGCTGGCGGTTTTCTCGACGTTCGAAAAAGAAGTGGCAGAGCTATTATTAATTTAGTTCGTCGCACCCGCCGAATGCTAGCTCTCGCTATTATCCGGCCGGCTGCACGGTTATCGGTTTAAACCGAGATACATTGGAATAAAGCTCTGCTCATTAGGGTGTGCCGTAATATTTAGGCCGGTGGCCTAAACATGCCGGCCCCCTTGCGGCAAGCAATATCTAACACGCACCCGGCGGCCAAGTCCCGTAAAGGCAAGATTGATTTGCCTAAAACTTAAATTTAATTTGGAGTCCCGTGCTGGAGCGTCAACGCTGCGCAGATTCCCTGTGTGCGGTTCCTGTGGGTGAAAAGAAACTATTAGTCGATATGTACGTGGGTTGATTCTAGTGCACTTTACTTATTTTGGAACATATACCCGGTTATTGCGGGTGGGCTCCAGAGACGACCAAGCCAAATATGGTGGCTTGTGTCAGAAGCCACCCCACGGTCGATGGTGGCGCGCCGCTGACCATAATGCTGGCATACACGTCGGCGCCCAAAGTAAGCCGGACTGGTGAGGACCGGTGGAACGTCGGATCCGCCAGCTTCATAAACTGGAACGGAGTAGCTACGGACGGATCTAGCGATGTGGTTGGGCTAAGCCGCGAATATCGAGCCACCATTGTGGCCTGGGTCGTCACCTCTCCAGCTGTGCCATATTTTCCACGAAGGATGAGTGTGCACCTCGCGTAGTAGGCCGTGCCGGTACGCTCCAATTGGAGGTCCTTAGAGAGGTTCGCGTCGATGATTGAGTTTGGAGCACAGGAATCGATGAGCGCCCGCACTATGTGCAGTTTGCCCTCCGCAGCAATTCGAACTATGGCCGTTGGAGCGATGGCTACGAAGGCTCGTGTTATGGTGGTTGCTAAGGGCTCCCTTAAGCGCCCGGTTCTGAAGCCGGACGGAGCGATATTGTGAAGCGCGAGAATGCTGTCTTGGGCACGTGATTTATACGGGGCCGGCCTACTTGAAGCCCGCCGTGACGAGCGGGACGGACGCGGTTCAGCATCACCACGGCGCCCTCCGGTAGTACGGTGCGATGGGCGGAAAGGACGTGTCTCCGCGCCATCCCCGCGTTGATTATTGAATGGCTTCTCGTGCTGAAGCAGAGGTCGAAAACGGCGGGGTGTCGATGCAACCTGTTGAGTCGCTGATGTCAATGCGGTGACGTCTTCCCTCCTGGTGACTTCTTCGTCCGCAACTTGTTCTGCCCATGACATCGTGTTCTCCGCTATGTGGATGGATAGTGCGCTATCCGAACTGGCTTCATTATCGTTGTTCTCGTGGGTGGTCGGTGGTGCCTCGTCAGTGTGTGTGGAGGTATGGTGCGGTTCGTTGCATCGATGGCACCGGGCTTCGCTGGGGCATGCCCTACTGTGGTGAAACGGCGATAGACAATTTGCGCAGTACCGCGCCTCTATGATCACCCTGAGACGCTCTACGTTCGACATGCGCCGGTAAACGGGACACAGCCGAATACCATGCGACTTCTGGCACAAACGGCATGGAATGGTGAACGCGGTGCCACGTGTCTCCGTTTTATTGCGTTTGACGCTGAATCCAGTAATTCTGGAATAGTAATTGGTTACTACGGTCAGAGATTTCCGTAGGTTGTGTGGCTCATGGGTCCTTCACAAACGTGGTTTTGGCTTATTCGTGCAGAAGGACTTGAAATTATTTGGGTATTTTCGTTGTTGATATGTTAAACCCTATAAAACATCATGCTCAAGAGGACGTGTTTCTCGCCCGTATGATACGGCGTACGGCACATTCGTGTTGCCGCGTATCTGCTTACAGCATTATGCCGCAGCTCGCCCACAACACGGCTCAGTCAAGAAAGTACTTGCCAAAAAGTACTCATATCATTACGTAAAAATATTCATTCTGCCATACCAAATAAAATGGGAAATTTTACCGGTAAAAAACAGAATTAAAGGGGAATGGGGTCCCATTGATAGGAAAGACCGGGTATTTCAGGATGGTAGAGGGACCTCTCCTGATCACAAATATATATATCATAGGGTATGTACCACTTTTATTGCAGAATTCATGGGACACCATTCTAAATCGCAGCCTAATTAAATTGTCCAGTGGAAAAATAAGACCTTCAATAAACGGTTGATTGAAGTATTTTTACGGACGTCGTATTTCATAATTTAAATTTAATAAATGCATATTCCCACTTGATGAAGTACACATTCCTAATGGCCAAGATTTCACCTGGCTCCAAGTAAAATCAATCCACCCGCACCATACGGCATGCTACGAAAAAGTGGTGGATTTTGTACCGAATACGTACCTGTCGCCATTATGTGTGGCAACTCGGATGAGTACTTACTCGCTACACGAAGTGGCTACGCTCATTCTGTCATCACCGCATACATTCCTGAATGAAATGTCATTAATGGAAAAATTGTAGCGAGGTAAGTAGTAAAATTTGTGTTGTAAGTAATTTTTCTTTTATTCTAACATATGTATATGGTTTTATTATACCTAGTAGTGCTTCGCACACAAGGTATATTAACTTCATTGGCCTAACGGTAGTATGTAACGGCATAAACGAATCGAGATAGATATTGACTTATATATATCAAAATGTTCAGGAGGAAAAGAGAAATTGATTGAGCCATGTCCGTCCGTCCGTCCGTCCGTCCGTCCGTCTGTGAACACGATAACTTGAGTAAATCTTGAGATATCTCAATGAAATTTGGTACGTAGGTTCCTTTTCACTTATCTCCGAGCGCCATTGAAAATAGGCAAAATCGGTTAAAAGCCACGCCCTCTTTCTATATATATAATATTTTCGAAAATACAAAAAGAGTGATTATTCAGTACATAATACACCTATAAGGATAATATTTGGTATGCACTTTAGCGTTAAGGCAACAAATACATTTTTGAAAAAATTTTTAAAAAGGGGCGTGGTACCGCCCACTTTTGATATAGTCAAGTTTGGAAATATTATTTATCATAAATCAAAAACCGCTCAAGATAGCAAAACAAAATTCAGCACACATATTTATATTAATACAAGCAATATTTCGAAAAAAAATTATTGAAATCGGGTTAGGTCCACGCCCAATTTTATACGAAAGATTTTGAAAAGGATCATAGATATATTGTATATGCTATAACTTTGCTTAAACTAGCTGTATATCATTTCTATTTCACCTCTGAAGTGTTCGTGGGCAAAGAAAGTCGAAAGCACAAAATTTTTGGAAAATGGGAGTGGCCCCGCCCCTTTATGGGGGATTATTCCACAAAACTTTACATGCCATAACTCCGGTAAAAATTGACTTATTGGAACGATATTTAGAGAAAGTGTTCAACATATAAAGCTAACTCTTTGCTGTAAAAATAAACAAAATCGGTGAACGGACACGCCCACTTTTTGAACACAGTTCTAAAAAATTTCTTCGTAAAATTAAAATCGCGATATTTCCATAATTGTATAAGTTATTTAAATAAGATTTTACACACATAATAAGCTTTTTAACCAAAACTAAACTGTATACAAATTTTGTGGATTTTGGTGAAGTAGGCGTGGCGCCGCCCACTTTTTAGCATAAAAGCTCTGCTATTTTCAAAAGCGATTGCTTGGAATTTGAAGAATGTATTTCAATGAAATTTTGTGAGATACTTCCCAATAGTATGTAGTATACTCCTACCAAAAATTACGCAAATCGAATAACAAACAAGCAAGATTTACGGGCAAGTAGTTAACACTCTACTGCCTTTTTATACCTAGTAGTGCTTCGCACACAAGGTATATTAACTTCATTGGCCTAACGGTAGTATGTAACGGCATAAACGAATCGAGATAGATATTGACTTATATATATCAAAATGTTCAGGAGGAAAAGAGAAATTGATTGAGCCATGTCCGTCCGTCCGTCCGTCCGTCCGTCCGTCTGTGAACACGATAACTTGAGTAAATCTTGAGATATCTCAATGAAATTTGGTATGTAGGTTCCTCTTCACTTATCTCCGAGCGCTATTGAAAATAGGCAAAATCGGTTAAAAGCCACGCCCTCTTTCTATATATATAATATTTTCGAAAATACAAAAAGAGTGATTATTCAGTACATAATACACCTATAAGGATAATATTTGGTATGCACTTTAGCGTTAAGGCAACAAATACATTTTTGAAAAAATTTTTAAAAAGGGGCGTGGTACCGCCCACTTTTGATATAGTCAAGTTTGGAAATATTATTAATCATAAATCAAAAACCGCTCAAGATAGCAAAACAAAATTCAGCACACATATTTATATTAATACAAGCAATATTTCAAAAAAAAATTATTGAAATCGGGTTAGGTCCACGCCCAATTTTATACGAAAGATTTTGAAAAGGATCATAGATATATTGAATATGCTATAACTTTGCTTAAACTAGTTGTATATCATTTCTATTTCACCTCTGAAGTGTTCGTGGGCAAAGAAAGTCGAAAGCACAAAATTTTTGGAAAATGGGCGTGGCCCCGCCCTTTTATGGGGGATTATTCCACAAAACTTTACATGCCATAACTCCGGTAAAAATTGACTTATTGGAACGATATTTAGAGAAAGTGTTCAACATATAAAGCTAACTCTTTGCTGTAAAAATTAACAAAATCGGTGAACGGACACGCCCACTTTTTGAACACAGTTCTAAAAAATTTCTTCGTAAAATTAAAATCGCGATATTTCCATAATTGTATAAGTTATTTAAATAAGATTTTACACACATAATAAGCTTTTTAACCAAAACTAAACTGTATACAAATTTTGTGGATTTTGGTGAAGTAGGCGTGGCGCCGCCCACTTTTTAGCATAAAAGCTCTGCTATTTTCAAAAGCGATTGCTTGGAATTTGAAGAATGTATTTCAATAAAATTTTGTGAGATACTTCCCAATAGTATGTAGTATACTCCTGCCAAAAATTACGCAAATCGAATAACAAACAAGCAAGATTTACGGGCAAGTAGTTAACACTCTACTGCCTTTTTATACCTAGTAGTGCTTCGCACACAAGGTATATTAACTTCATTGGCCTAACGGTAGTATGTAACGGGATAAACGAATCGAGATAGATATTGACTTATATATATCAAAATGTTCAGGAGGAAAAGAGAAATTGATTGAGCCATGTCCGTCCGTCCGTCTGTGAACACGATAACTTGAGTAAATCTTGAGATATCTCAATGAAATTTGGTATGTAGGTTCCTTTTCACTTATCTCCGAGCGCTATTGAAAATAGGCAAAATCGGTTAAAAGCCACGCCCTCTTTCTATATATATAATATTTTCGAAAATACAAAAAGAGTGATTATTCAGTACATAATACACCTATAAGGATAATATTTGGTATGCACTTTAGCGTTAAGGCAACAAATAAATTTTTGAAAAAATTTTTAAAAAGGGTCGTGGTACCGCCCACTTTTGATATAGTCAAGTTTGGAAATATTATTAATCATAAATCAAAAACCGCTCAAGATAGCAAAACAAAATTCAGCACACATATTTATATTAATACAAGCAATATTTCGAAAAAAAATTATTGAAATCGGGTTAGGTCCACGCCCAATTTTATACGAAAGATTTTGAAAAGGATCATAGATATATTGAATATGCTATAACTTTGCTTAAACTAGCTGTATATCATTTCTATTTCACCTCTGAAGTGTTCGTGGGCAAAGAAAGTCGAAAGCACAAAATTTTTGGAAAATGGGAGTGGCCCCGCCCCTTTATGGGGGATTATTCCACAAAACTTTACATGCCATAACTCCGGTAAAAATTGACTTATTGGAACGATATTTAGAGAAAGTGTTCAACATATAAAGCTAACTCTTTGCTGTAAAAATAAACAAAATCGGTGAACGGACACGCCCACTTTTTGAACACAGTTCTAAAAAATTTCTTCGTAAAATTAAAATCGCGATATTTCCATAATTGTATAAGTTATTTAAATAAGATTTTACACACATAATAAGCTTTTTAACCAAAACTAAACTGTATACAAATTTTGTGGATTTTGGTGAAGTAGGCGTGGCGCCGCCCACTTTTTAGCATAAAAGCTCTGCTATTTTCAAAAGCGATTGCTTGGAATTTGAAGAATGTATTTCAATGAAATTTTGTGAGATACTTCCCAATAGTATGTAGTATACTCCTGCCAAAAATTACGCAAATCGAATAACAAACAAGCAAGATTTACGGGCAAGTAGTTAACACTCTACTGCCTTTTTTTTATTAATTTTTTTTATTTTCATACCTTTCATGAACATGAGGAAAGGTATTTATATTTTGTTATTTAGTAATAATTTGATTTACCACTCACAACAGAAGTGTTTTTATCGAAAACAATCAGTTGCCTTTATAACAAATTTTCAGTTATTAAAATAGGCCTGCGTAAATTAGGATACCAAAACAGATCACTACTAGGTATTTAATGTTCGGTTACACCCGAATTTAGACTTCCTTACTAGTTTGTTCTATTTTTCAGGTGACAAATGGATGCTTGGGCCAAAGGAGACTCTTAGAGGTAAGTATATATGGACTCTGGCCGAAATTCTGTATCGTTTGGGTCAGAGTCGTGAAACTAAAACCATATATGTATATACATATATATCATTGGCGGTGATGGCCGGCACACCGTGATTGACACATGATGCATTCCATATGAAAAGATAGGTCGACCTCTCCGATTTTCTTCAAATTCGGAAGACATGTATTATTTGACGTATAGAATAGTGTGTCAAAATATTTTTTTAAAATTTTGAATATTTTGGATTTTATTGACAGTTGAAAATTTTTGAAAGCTTTTCTTTGAGTTAAAATATCTTTTAAACTATTAATTTTAGAAAAAAATATTTTACTACAAAAAGTCTTTAAAATTATTGAAGTTTATAAAAAAAATTTTATGTTCTCAAAATTTTGAAAAATAATATGATTGAAAAATAAAATAAAATTTTTTTTCAGTGTAAAGTAATGAAGGATAGCACCGATTCTCTTTAAAAAAATCTGAAAGAAACTTGAATATGTTCTTAACCTACCCTTCAAATTTAGAAGAATGGTTTTTTTTTTGTTTTCGAGGAAAAAAAATTTGAAAATTGTATGTTGAGTAAATCTCTGATTTTTACGCATAGTAAGTTTGTGATACAAAAAATTTTACACTATATAACACTTCGAAATGGCATAAATATTATGAAAATGTAGTTTTATATTTTAAATTAAGTCAGTTTTTTTATTACTTTAAAAATTTTACATTCGCTCTCATTACAAGTCGATACTACTTTACATTTAGTTTCGTTGCTTGAAAAGGGTATAAAGCTGTGGAATGACCGAGTGCCATTGATTCGAACAGCTGTAGCGAAACGATCGTTTAGGAAATCTTTTTCTTTTTGGTAATCAGCTTTGGAACAGAAGCCAAATTGCATTGTTTTAAATTCATTTTTGACAGTATTAAAAAATTCAATTGGGGTAGTAATTGGCGTGGAGTCAGGACGGCGTAAACTTTCTCGTCGAACAAATCTTTTAACAGTACCACCAATTCCATCACAAGCGTTTTTACCATGCGATGTCGCAAAAAAGTGCCATTCCGCTTTTATATTAAAATCCTGAAAGTGATACATTAAATTAATAAAATTGTATTTATTTTTATATTGCGAAACTGCGCCATCTGAAAAGTAGTAAATTTTTTTAACATTGTCGTTATTATATTTTGATACAAGCCAATTGATCATTTTCTTTTGAAATAAATAAACAGCAGTGGTATCATGGATGTTACACTCTGAGATGAGTACAAAGCTCTCAAATGTGAAGCTCTTATTATTATCCTTTTCTGCGCGATAAACAACAAAGGGGTGAACTGTAACCTGATTGCTATTCCAGTGGTAATCCTGAATGGCATTCTGTACCAGAAAAGTGAAATTTTCAGAAAAGTCACCAACTACTATAAATTCGCCTTCCTTTAATTGAAGTTTCAGTTCTTTGAAGAATTTGTTTTGGCTTTTGGATATAAAATTGTGTGTTAAAAGTACTGATGCATCGGCTTTCAGCATTTCAATAAACGTACGAGTATCTTTATTAACTGTTTCTATAGAAGAACGGTCTGTATTGGTCCATTGTAAAAATTCCAAACTTTTTATATTATTTACTTCAAATGCTTTTTCAAGTTCAATACTTATTCCTTCAAAACCTGGACAAGAATTACACTTTCTAAGTTGACAATTATGTTCGAATTTCTCACAAGTCATCTCACGTAAGACATCTTCATATGTTTGAATATAAATTTGGTTGGAAATATCTTTTAAAGCATCCATCATTAATTTGAAATTTTGATGAATTTTACAAACACATACTGTGTGAGTTCCAGCAGCATCGGCCAAAATACATTCCCTAGGACGTAGTTCGGCAAATTTACTGAATCCAACTTTTAAATCAGAATACATATTTTTAAATTCCACGTAAGCTTCTTTCAGATTGCACAATACCAATCGTTTCTGAATTTTTGACTTTTTTCCATCCGTTTGTCTTACAGATACGCAATCGTTCTGCCCAGGCATAAGTCGACTAATATCATCTGACCTATAAAAATTTTGGACTACCGAAATATCATTTTCGGAAATCTTCCTTCCTGATATTTTTTGAGTTGGGTGGGAACCAAATCCAAACATATTTTGGGTTTTTTTCGCATGAGAAGCTAACTTATAAGTTGTATTAAATTCTTTTTGGAGTTTGTATGCTGTCCAACTTGGTGGAGAAATTCTCAACCAAAAAATCTTTTCTGAATAATTCGAAATGGTTTGAAACTTTTTCTTTACAGATAAAAGCATTTCCAAGCCGTCATCTCCTGCTGTATACACTTCACTATCTTCATCAGAACTTATATTTGGCGATGGATTTCCTTCGGAACCTGTTTTAACATTGGAAAATTTAGTTTCATTCGATGGACTTTTAATAATACTATTGCCAACCTCTTTAGATGGTACAGCATCTTTTAAAATTTTAATCCTGAAGCAAAAGCAGACATATTCCCCCAAATTGGGTAGTTTTTTTAATAGTTCTGGCGTTGATTTACCTACATTTTTTTTAACCCTGTTGTGATTTGGCAAATCAAATGGATTACAACAAAATTTTTTATTTGGCATTTTTGGGTATCAGAATATGTATATATGTACGATAGTTTGTGAGAAATACAGCGAACAGCTTGTATGAATCAAATTGCAAATGACTATGAAATGCAAAGAATTTTCATAAGGTAATAAATAAAAGAAGTTTACAAAATCAATGACTACTGCGATAGAATAAACAAAAAATAACTGAAGTGATTGTTCCCGTTATTAATCGGTGGAATTCATTACAGATGGCTCTATTAAACAGCTGATTGTTCATTTTTTTATTTAAATTAGTTATAAAATGTGATGTTTGTCAAACTGCATGATTGTTCCCGTTATTAATAGGTGGAATTCATCACAGATGGCGCTATTAAACAGCTGATTTGTTCATTTTTTTATTTAAATTAGTTATAAAATGTGATGTTTTTCAAACTGCGGAGAATTTTAAACACGTGTGTTTGCATGTGTGCCGTAATTTTGATAGAATTACCCCAACTTCGCATTATATATTATTCAACGGCCTTATTTATAGAAAATAAAATAGGTTTGACCAATCCTTTTTTTTTTCTATGAATAAGAGGGTCAATACATATGTATATATGTAGAAAACACCTTTTAACAGTAAGGATGCCATTTCGAAATGTTATATAGTGTAAAATTTTTTGTATCACAAACTTACTATGCGTAAAAATCAGAGATTTACTCAACATACAATTTTCAAATTTTTTTTTCTCGAAAACAAAAAAAAACCATTCTTCTAAATTTGAAGGGTAGGTTAAGAACATATTCAAGTTTCTTTCAGATTTTTTTAAAGAGAATCGGTGCTATCCTTCATTACTTTACACTGAAAAAAAATTTTATGTTATTTTTCAATCATATTATTTTTCAAACATTTGAGAACATAAAATTTTTTTTATAAACTTCAATAATTTTAAAGACTTTTTGTAGTAAAATATTTTTTTCTAAAATTAATAGTTTAAAAGATATTTTAACTCAAAGAAAAGCTTTCAAAAATTTTCAACTGTCAATAAAATCCAAAATATTCAAAATTTTAAAAAAATATTTTGACACACTATTCTAGACGTCAAATACTACATGTCTTCCGAATTTGAAGAAAATCGGAGAGGTCGACCTATCTTTTCATATGGAATGCATCACATGTATATGAACACTTTTGGAATGAAATACATACTAATCCTTTTATCCTTGCAGGGTTCTTCCATGGGCCATTGGTAAGCCCCAACATCCTCATGCCACGTTAGGCATGGGCGCATGGGCGGGTGGTAAATTCTATGGATGCGCCGGGGGTATAAAATGAGTGATATTACAATTAAAGAAAAAAAGTTGGTGTTAAATTGCCGCCTCATGCTATTAGCAAGCATTTGGACGAAGCGTACCCACTTTGCATACAACAATTGGTATTTAATTCTTGGTTTACATGCCATTTTGCACAATCAATCCCGTACAATGTACTGACAACCGAGGAGGAATGCCAGCGATCAAGTCGCCGAGAAAGCATAGCAATAGCCTTACATACAAGTCGAAGACAATTACTCACCTCCCCGGAAATGTTGAAGAATGTGCTGGATGGAAATATGGATTCAAATACACTCGACGAATCGATTGAAATGTTCGGCGGACCAAAACCCTGTTCCTAAAGGAGCTGGTGAGTTGTATGGATAATTGTATGTATTCAATTGCTTTTTCAGTATGTAATATGCTCAAAACATAGTTGTAAACAATTTGCTATGATTGTGTTGTTCCTCTTGTAATTATGTATATAGTGTATATTATTCGATAGAATATGTATGCAAGTGTATGATGTCCTCGTCGCTAACGTCGTTGTAATATTTAGGAGTAGGGAGAGGTGGAGGTGGTTGTTAACTTTTCATCTTCATCTTCTAACTAGAACTATTCTAAGAGAAAACGTGCAACGATTTTAATAATTTGCATGCTGCTCTTTTATGATTCTATATCCAATTCACCATTACTTTGTGCCTCCTGTTCATCTTCGGATTCTGATTCTTCTTCAGCTGATTGCAGCCATTCAACAAATTTGCGCATTTGCTCTAAGAAATGCATTTTACCCTTGCTGGAGTGAGCATCTTTGTACCATCTGAGAATGCTTTCCTCTGATAAAACTTCAGTATTATAAAATAGTATAATCTTCTGGAAGGCCTTCATGAAGTTCATATTTTCATAACAGAACTCTTGTACCTTCAAAACTAAAGCCAATTCAGAACGTTCAGTTGAAGCGAATGCCTTCAACAAAGGGCAATAGTTTTTAAGATGTCGCACCGCTTGATCGGTGACCAACTCTTCCTTTTTGTTCCATTCACCGAGCGACATTATAGTCGACCAAATAATAATAATAATCTCATGATCGGGAATGCTATTACGCTGTGCATATTCCTTAATATCTGCTGTGATTTCCGAGTGTGCTTTCTCGTCATTAATGTCATCGATAAGTGTTTGTTGGCGTTCACGCTTGGCCTCTTGGCTGGCCTGCGCTTTATGTAGTTTTATGATTTCAGTTAGATCCTTTTCAAGGAAACCTTGTTTTAAATATTCTTCAGTACGCTTGTTTGGTGGGAAAAAGTCCATTAGTCTGCTTTCTAGTCCACCCTTTTTGAGAGATTGTACCAGATATGCCATGCCCTTCTCCAATTTAAAAGCCACAAATACTTCAATAAGGAAGTCCAGCGCAATGCCATCTTTTATCAAATGCTCGTTGTTTAATACCAACAATACATTTGGGGGTATAGAACCATTAACTATCCAGAGCGCTGTCATATGCGCAAGTTTCGTTCAAGTTGCATGGTGTAAACGAGTCGTGCAAAAATTGCATGTCAAAAGTTGGTAGGTATTACAGAACTTGTTACATTTTAGTTTCGATTTTGTTAAGTCGCTTTGACTTAAGTTATGGCTTCCCTAATTCATTAAGTAATTAGAAGTGGAATTAGGGAGATTGAGGAGTGGAATATCACTAATGTTCGCCATCCTCGTTACCGGATGGTAGTAGGACCAATTTCGTAATTGGTCTGGTAGTCTGGCCCCTTGCTGTATCGAGTTCGACGACTCGGAGTCGGTTATCGGGTCCCCGATGTAATACCGCGATTCGACCTAATCTCCATTCGTTGGGAGGTAAGTTGTCCTCCTTTATGACGACCAGGTCTCCTCGTTTCAAGTTAGATTGTGGATGCTTCCACTTCACACGTTTTTGCAATTCGGTGAGGTACTCGGTTTTCCATCGTTTGCAAAACGTTTGGTGTAGGGACTTAAGTTTTTCCCATCGGTTGACGAGCGAAGCGCGGTTCTAGCTAACGTCGATCTCCGGTGGGGCTAATAAATGCCCACCGATGAGGAAATGCCCTGGGGTTAGTGGCTCCAGGCTAGACGGATCATTTGAGGAGGGGCTTAATGGCCGTGAGTTGAGACACGACTCAATTCTACAAAGTAGGGTGCTGAACTCTTCAAGAGTAAATTTATGATCTGAAGCGATCCTCCTGAAGTGGTGCTTGAAGCTTTTTACCACCGCCTCCCATAATCCGCCCATGTGAGGAGCGCCTGCTGGGATGAAATTCCAGGTCAGGGCTTGGTGCCTGTATTTGGATAGGGTTTGAGTGCGAGCGTCCGCTAAGAAGGCTTTAAGCTCGGAACGGAGCGCCCTGGATGCTCCGGCAAAGTTAGTTCCGTTGTCGGAGTAGATATTCTTTGGACAACCCCGTCTACCAACGAACCGATCGAAAGCTGCCAGGAAAGCGGCAGTACTCAGGTCGCTAGTGGCCTCCAAATGAATAGCCTTGGTAGAAAAACAAACAAAGAGGCAGACCTAGCCTTTGAAACACGACATCCTCTTCCGCTGTAGGATTTGATGTCGAAAGGTCCGGCAAAATCTACGCCGGCATTCGTGAATGCTCGGGAAAAGGTAGCGCGTTCCGGTGGAAGGTTCCCCATAAGTTGGGTTTGAGACCGCTTCCGGTAAATAGTGCAAACCTTGCAATTATGAATGACAGAACGGATCATATTTTTGATCCTCGGGATCCAATATTGCGTACGTATGAGACGCAACATGAGTTGGTTTTCACCGTGAAGTGCGATCTGGTGGATAAACTGGACGAGAAGACGCGTGAAACGACAGGCGTAGGGGAGAATGATCGGGTGGCGCTCGTTGTAGGCGAGGTCTTGGGATGCGGCAAGACGACCGCCCACCCTGAAAATGTTATGGTCGTCAACGTAGGGGTTAAGGGGCAGGACGTCGCTTTTCGTCCCGATGGGTTTTCCGGACTTTATGTTAGCCAATTCTTCAGGATAATGTTTCTTTTGATACATTTCTATTAAGCGTCTAGTCGTTGCCTTAATTTCGTCGGGCGAAATGAGGTACGACTGTGCTTTAAACGAAGATTTGGTTTTAGGATTAGGTCTTTGAGAGAACCTCATGACGTATGATATAACTCTCAAAGCTCTGGAAAAATCGGAAAATCTATCAAGGGGGTCCTCACTATGTTTTACTTGCACAGCTGCGTGGCTTTGTATCCTTTTCCCTTCAATGTTCGTACCATATTTCTTTTCCTGAATGTTTTCGACTAAGTCCTTCGCTGATATTCCTCTGCTGGCCAAATCTGCTGGATTGTGTACGGATTCGACATGGTGCCAAGCTCTCTTTCCAACTTTCTCTATGATTTTTGTTACCCTTTGAGCGACGAAGGTCGACCAGGAGCAGGGGGGTTTTCTGATCCATGCTAGAACAATCGTCGAGTCTGTCCATAGATGTGTGTTTATATTTCCTATGTTTAGGTTTTCGCGGATGGAATCTATTATTTCGGCCAACAAGACAGCCCCGCATAGCTCAAGTCGTGGTAACGATATTGTTTTCACGGGGGCTACTCTTGTCTTCGCCATTAAAATATTGACGTGTACTTGATCCTTCACCTTTGCTCGTAGGTAGACTGTAGCTCCATAAGCCTTCTCTGAGGCGTCGCAAAACCCATGTACTTCCACGTCGTTAGTCGGGGTAAAATATACCCATCGTGGTATTCGTATCTGATCAATTGCAGGGTAGTCCTGCATAAAAGTTTGCCATCGTTCGAGGGTAGTTGGCGACACTGGCTCGTCCCAATCTGTCCCTTCGAGCCAGATGTTTTGCATTAGGATTTTGGCTACGATGATGATTGGGGCCAGCCAACTTAGGGGGTCGAAAAGTTTGGCAATAGCCGAGAGTATTGCCCTTTTGGTTAAAAGATCTCGATTGTCGGTTGCTTTCGCTATAAAGTAGAAGTGATCAGAATGTGCGTTCCAACGTATACCTAGTGTTTTGGCAGTGCTGGAGTCTTCGAACTCCAGAAACTTTTTACTGAGTAGATGTTGTTTAGGTAGCCCCTTGAGTATTTTACTGCAATTGGAAGTCCATTTTCGAAGGCGGAAACCTGCCGAATGTAGTGCTTGCGTGATTTCGTCTCTCGCTTGGATCGCAGAATCAGTGGTGTGACCTCCTGCCAGGACGTCATCAACATACATACTTGTCCGCAGGATACTTGCAGCTATTGGTAATGAAGGCTCGACGTCATCTGCCAGTTGGTGCAGTGTCCTTATCGCCAGATATGGGGCACAGTTCACACCAAAGGTTACCGTCTTCAGCTCGTAGACGCGGATCGGATCCTTGGGATTGGTGCGAAAGACGATCCTTTGGAACTGTGTGTGGTTGGCCTTTACGCATATCTGACGGTACATCTTTTCGACTTAACATATACATATTTGAAGAACCTCCAGCGCAGTAAAAGGATCGTTAAGTCGGTCTGGAGGACTGGGCCTGTATGTAGCACGTCATTCAGATTTGTGCCATTAGCCGTAGGACACGATGCGTTGAATACCACTCTGACTTTGGTGGTTGTGCTGTCTTCCTTTATGACCGCGTGGTGGGGCAAGAAGTAACAGTCTGTGGACTGTGGTGGTATGAGACTAGGAACTTTTGACATATGGCCTAATGTCTCGTATTCCGATACAACCCTATTGTACTCTGTCTGTAGGGCCGGTGTCTTTGATAGGCGCGTCTCATTTCGATAGAATTGAGAGCAGACACCCTTAAGAGAAGGCCCTAAGCAGATGTTGTTAGGAAACTCCTGTTTGAAAGGGAGGGCGACTGTATATTTTCCGTCGGAGTTTCTGGTCGTTGTGGCCTTGAAGAGTGCCTCGCAATAGGCATTATCTTCATTGAATTTCCGTTTCTTTGGCACATTTTCCAATTCCCAGAAAGAGGTTAACTGCTTATCTAGGTTGCTTTCATTGAAAAAAGATACGCGATGGTTGGTTGGGTGAGGTACGTCCGCGCGACCGGTTAAAATCCAACCGAAGACGGTTTCTTGGGCGAGAAGCGTATTTAAAACGTTCTTCCGTATACCGTTCAGGATAATTTGGGGATAAATGTCGCCTCCTAGGATGAGGTCAACTGGTTCATTAATGAAGAACCTTTTACCCGCCAAGATTAAGTCAGGGAATGCTTGCCGAGTCATTGCGTTAACTTGACAAGTTGGAAGATCCCCTGTAAGTTGTGGTAGGACCAGGACCACTGTATCAATGCGCACTAAGGGGTCTGTGAGGGAACCTAATAGGATTTGACACGACTCTTTAACCTACGCTGATGGCGTATTATTGATGCCCGAAACTTGGACATGCAAGCGTTTTGACTGCAGGTTCATTCTCCTCTTTAGTCTTTCTGTTATGAAAGAACACTCAGAGCCGGAGTCGATCAGTGCTCTAGCGGAGTAATTGACTCCATTGGAGTGGATGTTAACCCGAGCCGTTCCTAATAATACCCCCTTAGTTGTATTAGCATGGCAAGACGAGGCGTTATTAATATCTTTCCTCTTTTCAGATTCCAGACTGTCTCGCGCCTGCTGTGATGTTGAGGGCCTATCATCTGACGTATTTTGACGCCACCTCTGGTTAGTTGCTTTTGGCTGAGCGGTTGCCAAGTGGAGTAAGGTGTTGTGCCTTGCGTGACACGAGCTGCAGTTAAATGAACTTGTGCATCGTGTCACTGTGTGTCCCGCTGACAGGCAGCTCAAGCAACAATTGTTGGTTTTGATGTAGGCTATTCTGTCTGCAGTGGTTAGTCCGCGGAATTTCTGACAATTTCGTAATTTGTGCTCTTTACTGTTGCACATTTTACATGAAGGTTTTGGGACGCTGGCTTGGTATACTCCAAGTTTCCCAGGCGTTTCCCGTGCATTATTTTGACTCCTGGAGGTCAGAGACGGTTTCCAACGTTTGGAACCGATTGGACAGGAATTTGTCCATATCCTCCCATTTTGGAATCTCTGTTTTGTTCTCTATGGTTTGTTCCCATAAAGCCAGAGTGCATTCCGGGAGTTGCGTGGAGCATAAGTAAGTGATTATTGCATCCCAATTCGAAATGTCGATTTGATGACATTGGAGCGCCGAAATGCAATTATTAATGTCGCGTTGCAACTTTTTAATTCCCGTACCGCATTCACTTTCAACTGCGGTTAAACTAAACAAAGTTTTCAATTGAGTGTTAACCAGGATACGTTTGTTTTCGTACCTGTCACTCAGGTTTTTCCAGGCTATTGAAAAGCCTTCGTTTGTGAGCGGACACCTGCGCACAATTTCCTTTGCCTCCCCTTCAGTTTTTAGGTTGAGGTGGTACAACTTTTCAACCGGGGTAAGGCGTTTCTTCAATATATAGATGGCCGTGAACAAATCCCTAAATGTTGGCCAAGAAAGATAGTCGCCTTTGAACACTTCGGTGTCACAAGGAGGGAGGCGTATGTTATTTTCTCTGCTGGAAGATTCAGAGACTTTGGGGGCAGTTGTGGCAGGTACGGATAACTTCTCGACATCCGCATTAATTGTGGACATGCATTTCGCGTAGCATGCAAAACAGGCCTTGTTTTTATGTCGTAAAGACTGCAATTCCTCTTTGGAGAGGTCAGGTGAGCTGAGTAGACTCTCATATGTGGCTTTAGTCTTCTTCCACAATGACTTTAACTCTTCTTGTTGTATTGCAAGGGTGTGCTTATCCAGCTCTTGGATCTTTATAGAGCTGAAGTCTTGCTCAAACTCAACTATACAGTCGGATAGTCGGATGTATGTCTCCATTTTTTTAATTAATTTGAATATCTTGTCTCTTTAAAGGAAACAGAGAACAGGAATAACGACTCAAGAATTTTCGTGAGTCAAGAATTAAAGTGAAGTGATATTTGAAATTCGCACAGATAGAAATCTTGGTAAAGATTTAATGTGCCTGTGGACAAATAAAACCAGTGACTATAATTCCTGGTATAGCCAAACCAAAGTGATATACCAGTCGCAATATAAGAGTGTATATATGTACATATATTAAGGCGCCTCACGCTCCATACAAATAAAAATGGACACCCTGTTTCCATCGGAATTATAAACTTCAATGTATTCTAAGACCTTGGTCAAAATATTTCGAAAAAATATTGAGATTTACCGGAGCTAAACCGCCTTAAAAAAACGAAAAAAATATCGTTTTTTATGTATAAAAGGAGTATGCAAAAATATTTTTTAATAAAAAGCACCTGAGATGTTGAATTAGCTGGAGTACAAAAGGTAAGCATAAAAATGTTTGAAAATTTTATCAACGCAATCCAAATATTGAGATGTATGATGCAGGTTTTGGTCATATTTCGAGGGATAGGTTTGTGGAAAACTTTATTAACTCAGCCAATTATTGACTGATTTGGACGATTGGGATATCATTTGAAAGGAATTTTCGAGACGTTGCCATTTCTGAAAAATTTAACCCTTTTTGGTCCAATTTTAAACATTGCGAATATTAGCATACAGGTATAATTCCATAAGTGAAAGTATAGCAAAATCACCTCGTTTAACTAACGTTGAATCTCCATTAAAAATAATAACAACAATGGATAAACGTTTTGATAAGCTGAGCGCAGATCTAACAGAAAATTTGCAAACGCTCATTCAACGTATGTTTCGGGAACATGAAGATAGACTTGAGCAAAGAATAAGCGTGGCACTCAGTGCGGTTGAACAAAAGCTTGAAGGCTATAAGAATGAGCTAAACGATGTTAAAGAAAGAGTCCTTCAATTGGAGTCAGTCGCAGCAAATGTCTCATATATTCAGAAAGAACTAATTGATCTAAAGAATGTATTCGACAAGCAAGAAAATGCTGCAGTTGCCTGTGATATACGACTATATGGTGTACCTGTACATGAAAATGACGATGTAAATCAAATTTTTAACAACCTTTGTGAAACAATTAATTTTAAACGTCCAGTAGTAAAGTCAATATTTCGGCTTAAGAAAAATAAATCTGGCATGAATAATACTGATCCTGCAATAATCGTTAGACTCGGAACCCCATTTGAAAGAAACGGCTTGTTAAAATCAATTTCAAGACTAACTCGATCACGCAAAGGTCCGTTACGCTTGAATGACATCGGAATTGCATCGGATATCCCTTTTAGAGTAAAGGAGAACTTAACACCTCGGAATTTTGGAATTTATATTGAAGCTGTCAAGCTCTGGAAGGAAAGAAAGCTGGCCTCAGTTTTCACAACACGTGGTGTTGTGTATGCCAAATTCAACCAGTCCGATGAGCCTTACCGTCTTAACACGATCGGTGATGTTTATAACTTATTTCGTCCGCAAGATGGTAATATTTAGGCTGTATATTAAGTTACTTCTGTTTTACAGTTTCAATATTCTATTATTTTTTTCCCCCTTATACTTGTATTTGGCCACTCGACCTCCATATCTAAAATTACCATCAAAACTAATTTTGTCACATCTAATATTTCTATTAAAATTTATTTGTAATACAACCAATTGTCGTAATACTAAACATGAAACCAAATTTAATGTACAAAACACATTTGCTTGCGTCGCAATCCGTTCTTTATCTCATGTTGAGCAATTTAAATAATACGAGGGTATATTCCAAATTCAATATATATAGCATGGTTCGCGTTTTTAATAAACTTAAAATTGGCTTAAGCGTTGTTCATATTAATGCTCAAAGTTTAAAAATTAAAATAGATATTTTCGAGTGCTCCAATGTGGAGATAGTGTGTGTCTCTGAAACATGGTTTAATGACAAAGTCGATGATGTATGCTATAAATTGCAGGGATACAAACTCTTCAGGGCTGATAGAAAGCAAAAAAATGGTAAAAAGGACAAAAAAGCTGGCGGTGTTGCCATCTATGTTAAAAATAATATTAAATGCAAACTCAAAGCAAAATCAAAAGAAGGTGACCAAATTGAATTCATTTTCTTGGAATTATATAATGGAAACGAAAAATTACTGATTGGCAATGTATATAGGCCAAACAAAAATATTAATTCAGAGGTATTTTTCTCGGAGCTGTCCAACATCACAGTGGGATATAATAATATTATAATATCAGGTGATTTTAATAGCAACATTCTCGTAGATTCTTCATTCTCAGATGAAATGAAATATATTGGCCTAGATGTTGTTAATAAAATCTTACCTACACACTACACCTCTAACTCAAATTCGCTTCTCGATATATTTTTTACCAATACATTGTCAAAAATTCTATTGTTTGAGCAAATATCTGCCCCCGTGTTTTCTAAACATGATCTCCTATTTCTAACCTACGATTTTAAATTAAAAAAGGTTAATGAAAACTACAGATATCGGGATTTTAAGAATATAGATCTGTCTGCTTTATACGATAAAATTTCAAATGTTGATTGGGGTTGCACATACTATATGCCGTCCGTAGATGATCAACTTCAGTTTATCCAAGAAAATATTGAACAACTTTTCGAAGAATTTGTTCCAATGAAAACAAAAAGGAAAACAACAAATTACAATCCTTGGTTTACGTCTGAAATTAAATGTTTACTTGAACAACGTAATATAGCTTATGCAAGATGGAAGAGGTTTAAAACCTCTGAACTACTTTCTGCTTTTCGCACTATGCGAAATAAAGTTAACACAAGTATTAAAACTGCCAAAAGATTATACTATAAAACACAATTTGAAAACTGTCTAGATAGTAAGGCAAGATGGAATGAAATACGTAAGGTTGGAATCATTGGAAAAGCAGTAGACAGTTCAGAGGATTTAGATGTTAATGATTTAAACTGCAAATTTACGAACCTACCATCGTCTACGGCTGATGTTACTTATTACAAGAACCATGCCACTCTAAATGACCAAAATTCATTTTATTTTAGATGTTTTACTGAAGTTGAAATATTTCAAAGTTTTTTAAGCATTAAGTCCAATGCTATTGGCTCTGATGGAGTCCATCCAAAATTTACAAAAATTTTATTTCCTGCAATTTTACCTTATATCACTCACCTGTTTAATTCTATAATAACCAAATCAGATTATCCTACTCTATGGAAGCATGCTAAAATCATACCTATACCCAAAACAGACACTGAGTTTCGGCCAATTGCTATACTTCCCTTTCTGTCTAAGATACTTGAACGCTTAATGCATAAGCAAATCAGCAAATATTTTCAGGACAACAATTTGCTTACTCCTAGACAATCTGGCTTTCGACCACAACATAGTTGTGTAACCGCTCTGATTGATGTTACGGAATATTTAAGATCACAAATTGATAATGATAAAATATCTTTTCTTATTCTCTTGGACCACTCAAAGGCTTTTGATACCGTTAATAGCGAAATTCTAGTATTAAAACTGACCAGGTTACTTAATTTTTCGTCTACAGCTGCGAAACTGATGACTTCTTATTTAACAGGCAGATCACAATCAGTTTTTCATGGGAGTAAAAAGTAAAGTAGTGTCGACCTTACAAGAGGTGTCCCTCAAGGATCTATTTTAGGCCCATTACTCTATTCGGCTTATGCAAATGATCTTCCGGGTCAGTTACAATACTGTAATGTTCAAATGTATGCTGATGATGTACAACTCTATATAAGCTGCAAAGCATCAGAGTTCGATGACTGCGTACGTAAAATTAATGTTGACTTGGATAATGAAAGAACTTGGGCTGCAACTAACGGCTTATGTCTCAATCCAAGCAAATCCAAATATATGTTGGTAACCAAAAAAACACAAATTGTAACATCTTTTCCCGATTTAGTTCTGGGTGAGTCTAAAATTGAATACGTGGATAAAGTAAAAAATCTTGGTATCACATATAATAAACACCTTCACTGGAATGATCACGTTATCATCACAACCGGCAAAGTATACGGGATGTTAAGAAGTTTATGGTGTAGCCAATGGTTCATACCACTTGAAGTCAGAATGCTTCTGGCTAAATCATACCTAATACCGACGTTACTATATGGTTGTGAATTGTTTTCTAGCTGTGACGTAACCAGTAGGCGCAAATTAAACGTGGCTTTTAATGGTATTGCAAGATATATATTTGGCATACGTCGATTTGACCGAATATCTCATTACTCCAAACTTATTTTTGGTGTTACCTTCGAGAATCTTTTGAATTGTAAAACTGTAATTTACCTTCATAGAATAATATACACACAACAGCCGCATTATCTTTATCAAAAATTAAACTTCTTCAGGTCAGAAAGAGGAAACCGTATTATTCAAATAGAACATAACACTGCTTTTTCAGATCAACATTTCTATATAAACGCTATACGAATTTGGAATCGATTACCCCCTTACTTGCAATTAGTCAGCAACGCAATGCAATTTAAAAAGTTAATATATGAACATTTTAAATAACACTGTTAAACATCACTGTTATATTTTTAACTTTAAAACTTAAACTCTTGACTTTTTGTTATCTGTTTTTTAATATTTTATATTGTAAATTAAATCTAAGTTGTTGTCTTAGTTTTATTTTATTATTATATGTATTTTTTTGGCATAATATTTTTTATTTTTAATATGACTATAATACTATTCAGTGCTGTTATATAAGATTAAATCTTTGTACTGAATTATAAGCATACAAATAAACAAATAAATAAATAAATAAATAAACGTATACAATAATAGTATTAATAAAATTTTTAAACTTTTTTATGCTTACCTTTTGCACTCTATCATCTCAGACGCTTTTTATTAAAAAATATTTTTTCATACTCCTTTTATACATAAAAAACGATATTTTCAGCGTTTTTTTAACGCGGTTTAGCTCCGGTAAATCTTAATATTTTTGGGAAATATTTTGGAGGAGTCCTTAGAAAAGAGTGAATTTTGAAATTCCGGTGGAAACAGTGCAATTTTTTTTGGCGAGGCACCTTAATGTATATATGTGGCGCGATTAATTTGTTAACCAAAAAATCACCAAAGGAGTGATAGGTTTGTAAATATGAACGTGAATCAGATAGAAATCTGTATCGTGGCGAAGTATGTGTGACTCAGATAGAAATTTGGAATGCCAATTTAATATGTCTTAAATAAAGCGTATGACACAGATAGAAATCCCAAGGATTTAATGTGTCTTTTAGCACGCTGCCAGTGAACGTGTGTATAAGAATCAGAACAAAACTGAACGAAACGCCGAATAGCCAAAACCAATGTGAATAAAATCCAATAACGCAATTAATGTGTAAAAACGTTGTTTAAATATATTATTTATTAACCGATTAGAATTGATATATAAGATATTGTGTTGATTAAAATATGTGAGTTTGCAACAACTATTGGACTCTTGTAGCACTGAATAAAAATGCCACTAGCTACCCAACGCAAGTGATTATTTTGAAGTGGCACGTATTTTGTATATTGCCGCAAGTATTAAAAAGAAAAATCGAGTGAATATTGTGGTATTAATTTGCAAATGCATCAACCAAGTGGAAGTGTAAATTGTTGTTGAAAATCAAAAACAATGGAAAATCTGATTATTTGAACAGAGACTGTACAGTGCTGTGGTGAAGTGTAAAATAAAAAAACAAAAAAAATAAAGGTGATGAGCCACAGCCTGTCTGCCTTGAGCTGTGTCGAGGAGCCCTTACCACTGGAGGGGGGAACTTCTCGATAGTCAAAAGGCGCTACGTGTGCTTTTCAAACACAAGAACTTTCACTTGCTCCGATCTACAAATTATATCACACAATCACTCGCGATACGTCTATGCGTACTATAAAAAAAAATGTGCACTAAAAATCAACCACTTACCTCGAATTTAATGTGAAATGATATATGGACTGTATGATGTGTGATGTCTGCAGGGTGGTATGATGTTAATGGACTGTATGATGTGTATGGATGATGTGATGTGATTATGCGTGTGATGTGATGCGATTATGCGTGTGATGTGATGCGATTTGAAATGGACTGTATATGTGCTTTTGTGGTACGATGTGATACGTTGTGTGTGTTGCTGTCTCTGTTACGCTGTCACTCGCTGCTCTGTATATTCGTTATGTTTGTGATTTTGATGTGTCTCCGTGTATTTAATTGGAATTTAAATAATTTTTGCGCTGGTTTATAATCGAAATGTTGATGAATGGTGTTCAAACTTGCTGGATATTCCTGGCGAGATGGACCAAATGTTACGGCGGCTTGATACTTGGTGTGTCGACAGCCAAGTTATAAGCGCTCGTAATAAATTGCAGGAAGGGGGGAGAAATAAAAACTCGTTAGTTCATATATAAATACAATGGTGGTATAGCAATGTTTATTTACATTAATGATCAACGAATTAAAAGGTGGAAGTTGTTAATTTAGAATCGAATTAAATTCACTGCAGTATAAAGTAATTGTGGATCAAACTAAGTGATCTGTATTATACCAAGACTTACCTCACGGGAGTTGGCGGCTGGCGGTTTTCTCGACGTTCGAAAAAGAAGTGGCAGAGCTATTATTAATTTAGTTCGTCGCACCCGCCGAATGCTAGCTTTCGCTATTATCCGGCCGGGTGCACGGTTATCGGTGTAAACCGAGATACATTGGAATAAAGCTCTGCTCATTAGGGTGTGCCGTAATATTTAGGCCGGTGGTCTAAACACGTGTGTTGTGAGAATTGCTACCGTGGACTATTACAATGGTTTAATGGAAAATCTGAATGTATGCCATTTGGAATACCTATGTTGTGGGCGCCAGCGGTATAGCATCGTCCAGAAAACTGTTATTTTTGTGTTGTGGACGTAGCTGGGCACAATTTGAAAACAAAATCTCTTATAAGCTATACGAATTTGGATACAGCCATTCGTCCTTTACCTCACACTAAAACAACACCTGTACCAGCCCGTGAGAGATGCACTAATGAATCGTCATTTTCTTGTCATGCAGGCGATGTAGCATCAGTCACTAACCAGTCATTCGATGGATGTAATCATATTTTGTTTGATAGTGCATCATTTGAACATTTTGCGAAAGAGTTATCTTTAAGCAAAACAAAGGCGGAAATTGCTGCTTCTATTCTTCGTGATCATAATTTACTACACAAAAATCTTAATATTACTGCAGTTCGTCATCGTTCAGATAACTTTCAGCGTTCTTTTACTAAAGCAGATGACTTTGTTTTTTGTAATGACATTGTTGGCTTGATGGAGAATATAAATATAAATTATAACGAAAAAGATTGGAGGTTGTTCATTGACGCTTCTAAAAGCAGTTTAAAGGTTGCACTAATTAATAAAAGTAAGCAATTGCCAACAATACCTGTTGCCTATTCAGTAAGAATGAGAGAGACTTACGAAACATTAAAAGTAATTTTGGAAAAAATAGAATACAGTAAAAACAAAAGGTACGTCTCAGGAGATTTTAAAGTTATAAGCATTTTAATGGGAATGCAACAAGGATTTACAAAATATAATTGTTTTATTTGCGAGTGGGATAGCAGAGATAGGTCAAACCATTATACTGATTTTGAATGGCCATTAAGGCAACGTCATTTAATTGGAAGTAAACGTACTCGCAAAAAGAAAAAATTCTTTTGCCTCCATTGCACATAAAACTTGGTATAGTACAAAATTTTATAAAAGCAATGAATCAAAATGGAGAAGCATTTCAATATTTGAAAAACCTATTTCCTTGGATAAGTGAAGCAAAAATTAAAGAAGGTACGTCAGTAAATAAACATATATTTGTAAACTTATGTATGTACATGCTGTATAAAACAAAGTTACTTTTTTGACCAGGTATTTTAATTGGACCAAATATTCGTATATTGATGAAAGATGTAGTGTTTGAACAAGAAATGAGTAAGCAAGAACATAAAGCGTGGAAATGTATCAAGTTAGTGATAGCGGACTTCCTAGGAAACAAAAAGGCGGAGAACTACAAAGAAATTGTTCAAAATTTAATATCATCTTTCTCTGATTTAAATGTATTGATGTCTTTAAAAATTCACATGCTACACAACCATTTGGATTTTTTCCCTGAAAATCTTGGTGAAGTGTCTGATGAACATGGCGAAAAATTGCATCAAGAAATGATGATAATGGAGACACGGTACAAAGGCAAATGTTTGGTTTCGATGCTCGCATAATATTGCTGGAACGTGAAACCTGATCATGTAGATGAATCATACAGTCGCCGCTCAAAAAGACAAAAATAAATTATATATCTAAAGACAAAATTAAAAAATGATTGAAAAACAAGTAAACAAATCTAGTTATTATCATAATATCCGTGTACTATAAGTATAAAGTTATATAAAGTTTTAAAAAATTAAAAAAGTAAAAAATATACTGAACTGCAATTTTTGTACTATGGTGATGGCTGTATGCTGTTAAATCTGAAAATTTATATTATATTAAGATTTTTTGACCACAAATTTTTAAATTATACTTGTTGAAAAAAAAATAAAAAGCTTTAGAAACCATTGAGAAACCTGGTGGGATTTTTTGGCTGTTGTACAGTGTTATTAGATAAACTTGCAGGGATGTCTATAACTAATAAGGGGGGAAATAAAGCATCCCATATGGATAAGGCTTATAGCGGCTGATTCACTTCGCACTGAATTGGAGCAGGTTAAACGCCAATTGCAAAGCTTAAGCACCTCGAATGGTGTTACTGAATATACTGTAGAATCAATAGATGAAAATATAGATTGCGGAGAGAGTTTAGACGTCATCAAATCCCTCCCAGAGTTTAAAGGGAAAAATAAATAATTACGTTAGTTGGCGTGGGGCCGCTAATAACTCAATGTGGTTATATACCAGAGGCGGCAGGAAGTACTTCGCTGCCTTGACCATTCTGCGAATTAAAATAACTCAGGATGCAAATTATATTTTGACAAACCACGGGACGGTTCTGAATTTCGACGCAATTTTGAGCCGTTTAGATTTTGCGTATGCTGACAAGAGATCTTGTCACATAATAGAGCAGGAGAAGAGTGTCCTAAGACAGGGTCCTAGGACATTGGTTGAATTTTATAACGAAGTTGACAAGAAGTTAACTTTATTAATTAACAAAACAATTATGACTCATGGCACCAATTCGGCCATAACAAAAGAATTAAACGTAAAAAATAGAGAAACAGCTATTCGCACGTTTATAACGGGGCTTAATCCACCATTGGATCAAGTTCTGTTCACATTGGCACCTAGCGACTTGCCAAACGCTCTTGCTAAAGCGCAAGAGTTACATTCGAATCAAATGCGCGCGCAGTTTGCGTTGCATTTTTATAAAAATAACCAAACCATTAACCCACGAGGTCCCCCACAAGCAAATCGGAGGACTTCGGATTTTCAAAATAATTTGAGGTATCCGCAAAGAAATACCCAGGGGAATGATACCTTTCTAAATCGTCCGGAACCAATGGGCGTTGACCCATCTGTGCAGGTGTTAAATAGACCTAATCATGTACAGGCAAGTCAGCTGCAAGCACGCGTCAGTAGGAATAGTTGGCAACCAAATTATCGTCAAACTGGTATACCTAAAAGAGCTAATGAAAGTGTGCAAATCAGCAATCAGCCCCAACAGAAGGTGCAAAGGTTAAATAATTTAAATGAGAGCCATTTTTTAGAGTAAATAATGATTTGCCTTATATTGTTAAGTCTGATACGAGGACGGGGCAAATCTTCAGAATATTAATAGATACGGGGGCAATCAGTTCATATATACGGGCGGGAATATACATTAATAAAAATATTTTAGCCATTAAGAAGAGTGTAAGAACTATTCATGGTTCGACCATCATCCAATATTTCCATAATATCAATTTATTTGGTGTTCAGGAACGATTTTATGAGATTGAAAATTTGGATTGCGATCTTTTAATTGGAATCAATTTCTTAAACAAAATCGGAGCCAAAATTGATATTCCAAATCGTGCGTTGATTTATGGAAATGAAAAAACAGAAAAAATACACATTCTAAATGATGTTAAAGTAAAGCCCATGGGACAAAATAGTCCTAAGGCGCCTGCCGATGATAGTACCGGCCAACCGAAAGAAAAAATTCAAAATGAATATGTGAGGAAAAGTTTTAAAAACTACTAAGGAAGTCTAAGTTCGGGTGCAACCGAACATTAAATACCTAGTAGTGATCTGTTTTGGTATCCCAATTTACTCAGGTCTATTTTAATAACGGAAAAGTTGTTATAAAGACAACTGATTGTTTTCGATTAAAAACACTTCTTTTGTGAGTGGTTAATTCAATTATCACTAAATAACAAAATATAAATAGCTTTCCTCATGTTCATGAAAGGTATGAAAATAAAACTAGTAAGGAAGTCTAAATTCGGGTGTAACCGAACATTAAATACCTAGTAGTGATCTGTTTTGGTATCCTAATTTACTCAGGCCTATTTTAATAACTGAAAATTTGTTATAAAGGCAACTGATTGTTTTCGATAAAAACACTTCTGTTGTGAGTGGTAAATCAAATTATTACTAAATAACAAAATATAAATACCTTTCCTCATGTTCATGAAAGGTATGAAAATAAAAAAAATTAATAAAAAAAAGGCAGTAGAGTGTTAACTACTTGCCCGTAAATCTTGCTTGTTTGTTATTCGATTTGCGTAATTTTTGGCAGGAGTATACTACATACTATTGGGAAGTATCTCACAAAATTTCATTGAAATACATTCTTCAAATTCCAAGCAATCGCTTTTGAAAATAGCAGAGCTTTTATGCTAAAAAGTGGGCGGCGCCACGCCTACTTCACCAAAATCCACAAAATTTGTATACAGTTTAGTTTTGGTTAAAAAGCTTATTATGTGTGTAAAATCTTATTTAAATAACTTATACAATTATGGAAATATCGCGATTTTAATTTTACGAAGAAATTTTTTAGAACTGTTTTCAAAAAGTGGGCGTGTCCGTTCACCGATTTTGTTTATTTTTACAGCAAAGAGTTAGCTTTATATGTTGAACACTTTCTCTAAATATCGTTCCAATAAGTCAATTTTTACCGGAGTTATGGCATGTAAAGTTTTGTGGAATAATCCCCCATAAAGGGGCGGGGCCACTCCCATTTTCCAAAAATTTTGTGCTTTCGACTTTCTTTGCCCACGAACACTTCAGAGGTGAAATAGAAATGATATACAGCTAGTTTAAGCAAAGTTATAGCATATTCAATATATCTATGATCCTTTTCAAAATCTTTCGTATAAAATTGGGCGTGGACCTAACCCGATTTCAATAATTTTTTTTCGAAATATTGCTTGTATTAATATAAATATGTGTGCTGAATTTTGTTTTGCTATCTTGAGCGGTTTTTGATTTATGATTAATAATATTTCCAAACTTGACTATATCAAAAGTGGGCGGTACCACGACCCTTTTTAAAAATTTTTTCAAAAATGTATTTGTTGCCTTAACGCTAAAGTGCATACCAAATATTATCCTTATAGGTGTATTATGTACTGAATAATCACTCTTTTTGTATTTTCGAAAATATTATATATATAGAAAGAGGGCGTGGCTTTTAACCGATTTTGCCTATTTTCAATAGCGCTCGGAGATAAGTGAAAAGGAACCTACATACCAAATTTCATTGAGATATCTCAAGATTTACTCAAGTTATCGTGTTCACAGACGGACGGACGGACGGACGGACGGACATGGCTCAATCAATTTCTCTTTTCCTCCTGAACATTTTGATATATATAAGTCAATATCTATCTCGATTCGTTTATCCCGTTACATACTACCGTTAGGCCAATGAAGTTAATATACCTTGTGTGCGAAGCACTACTAGGTATAAAAAGGCAGTAGAGTGTTAACTACTTGCCCGTAAATCTTGCTTGTTTGTTATTCGATTTGCGTAATTTTTGGTAGGAGTATACTACATACTATTGGGAAGTATCTCACAAAATTTCATTGAAATACATTCTTCAAATTCCAAGCAATCGCTTTTGAAAATAGCAGAGCTTTTATGCTAAAAAGTGGGCGGCGCCACGCCTACTTCACCAAAATCCACAAAATTTGTATACAGTTTGGTTTTGGTTAAAAAGCTTATTATGTGTGTAAAATCTTATTTAAATAACTTATACAATTATGGAAATATCGCGATTTTAATTTTACGAAGAAATTTTTTAGAACTGTGTTCAAAAAGTGGGCGTGTCCGTTCACCGATTTTGTTAATTTTTACAGCAAAGAGTTAGCTTTATATGTTGAACACTTTCTCTAAATATCGTTCCAATAAGTCAATTTTTACCGGAGTTATGGCATGTAAAGTTTTGTGGAATAATCCCCCATAAAGGGGCGGGGCCACGCCCATTTTCCAAAAATTTTGTGCTTTCGACTTTCTTTGCCCACGACCACTTCAGAGGTGAAATAGAAATGATATACAGCTAGTTTAAGCAAAGTTATAGCATATTCAATATATCTATGATCCTTTTCAAAATCTTTCGTATAAAATTGGGCGTGGACCTAACCCGATTTCAATAATTTTTTTTCGAAATATTGCTTGTATTAATATAAATATGTGTGCTGAATTTTGTTTTGCTATCTTGAGCGGTTTTTGATTTATGATTAATAATATTTCCAAACTTGACTATATCAAAAGTGGGCGGTACCACGCCCCTTTTTAAAAATTTTTTCAAAAATGTATTTGTTGCCTTAACGCTAAAGTGCATACCAAATATTATCCTTATAGGTGTATTATGTACTGAATAATCACTCTTTTTGTATTTTCGAAAATATTATATATATAGAAAGAGGGCGTGGCTTTTAACCGATTTTGCCTATTTTCAATAGCGCTCGGAGATAAGTGAAGAGGAACCTACATACCAAATTTCATTGAGATATCTCAAGATTTACTCAAGTTATCGTGTTCACAGACGGACGGACGGACGGACGGACGGACGGACATGGCTCAATCAATTTCTCTTTTCCTCCTGAACATTTTGATATATATAAGTCAATATCTATCTCGATTCGTTTATGCCGTTACATACTACCGTTAGGCCAATGAAGTTAATATACCTTGTGTGCGAAGCACTACTAGGTATAAAAAGGCAGTAGAGTGTTAACTACTTGCCCGTAAATCTTGCTTGTTTGTTATTCGATTTGCGTAATTTTTGGTAGGAGTATACTACATACTATTGGGAAGTATCTCACAAAATTTCATTGAAATACATTCTTCAAATTCCAAGCAATCGCTTTTGAAAATAGCAGAGCTTTTATGCTAAAAAGTGGGCGGCGCCACGCCTACTTCACCAAAATCCACAAAATTTGTATACAGTTTAGTTTTGGTTAAAAAGCTTATTATGTGTGTAAAATCTTATTTAAATAACTTATACAATTATGGAAATATCGCGATTTTAATTTTACGAAGAAATTTTTTAGGACTGTGTTCAAAAAGTGGGCGTGTCCGTTCACCGATTTTGTTTATTTTTACAGCAAAGAGTTAGCTTTATATGTTGAACACTTTCTCTAAATATCGTTCCAATAAGTCAATTTTTACCGGAGTTATGGCATGTAAAGTTTTGTGGAATAATCCCCCATAAAGGGGCGGGGCCACTCCCATTTTCCAAAAATTTTGTGCTTTCGACTTTCTTTGCCCACGAACACTTCAGAGGTGAAATAGAAATGATATACAGCTAGTTTAAGCAAAGTTATAGCATATTCAATATATCTATGATCCTTTTCAAAATCTTTCGTATAAAATTGGGCGTGGACCTAACCCGATTTCAATAATTTTTTTTCGAAATATTGCTTGTATTAATATAAATATGTGTGCTGAATTTTGTTTTGCTATCTTGAGCGGTTTTTGATTTATGATTAATAATATTTCCAAACTTGACTATATCAAAAGTGGGCGGTACCACGACCCTTTTTAAAAATTTTTTCAAAAATGTATTTGTTGCCTTAACGCTAAAGTGCATACCAAATATTATCCTTATAGGTGTATTATGTACTGAATAATCACTCTTTTTGTATTTTCGAAAATATTATATATATAGAAAGAGGGCGTGGCTTTTAACCGATTTTGCCTATTTTCAATAGCGCTCGGAGATAAGTGAAAAGGAACCTACATACCAAATTTCATTGAGATATCTCAAGATTTACTCAAGTTATCGTGTTCACAGACGGACGGACGGACGGACGGACGGACATGGCTCAATCAATTTCTCTTTTCCTCCTGAACATTTTGATATATATAAGTCAATATCTATCTCGATTCGTTTATCCCGTTACATACTACCGTTAGGCCAATGAAGTTAATATACCTTGTGTGCGAAGCACTACTAGGTATAAAAAGGCAGTAGAGTGTTAACTACTTGCCCGTAAATCTTGCTTGTTTGTTATTCGATTTGCGTAATTTTTGGTAGGAGTATACTACATACTATTGGGAAGTATCTCACAAAATTTCATTGAAATACATTCTTCAAATTCCAAGCAATCGCTTTTGAAAATAGCAGAGCTTTTATGCTAAAAAGTGGGCGGCGCCACGCCTACTTCACCAAAATCCACAAAATTTGTATACAGTTTGGTTTTGGTTAAAAAGCTTATTATGTGTGTAAAATCTTATTTAAATAACTTATACAATTATGGAAATATCGCGATTTTAATTTTACGAAGAAATTTTTTAGAACTGTGTTCAAAAAGTGGGCGTGTCCGTTCACCGATTTTGTTAATTTTTACAGCAAAGAGTTAGCTTTATATGTTGAACACTTTCTCTAAATATCGTTCCAATAAGTCAATTTTTACCGGAGTTATGGCATGTAAAGTTTTGTGGAATAATCCCCCATAAAGGGGCGGGGCCACGCCCATTTTCCAAAAATTTTGTGCTTTCGACTTTCTTTGCCCACGACCACTTCAGAGGTGAAATAGAAATGATATACAGCTAGTTTAAGCAAAGTTATAGCATATTCAATATATCTATGATCCTTTTCAAAATCTTTCGTATAAAATTGGGCGTGGACCTAACCCGATTTCAATAATTTTTTTTCGAAATATTGCTTGTATTAATATAAATATGTGTGCTGAATTTTGTTTTGCTATCTTGAGCGGTTTTTGATTTATGATTAATAATATTTCCAAACTTGACTATATCAAAAGTGGGCGGTACCACGCCCCTTTTTAAAAATTTTTTCAAAAATGTATTTGTTGCCTTAACGCTAAAGTGCATACCAAATATTATCCTTATAGGTGTATTATGTACTGAATAATCACTCTTTTTGTATTTTCGAAAATATTATATATATAGAAAGAGGGCGTGGCTTTTAACCGATTTTGCCTATTTTCAATAGCGCTCGGAGATAAGTGAAGAGGAACCTACATACCAAATTTCATTGAGATATCTCAAGATTTACTCAAGTTATCGTGTTCACAGACGGACGGACGGACGGACGGACGGACGGACATGGCTCAATCAATTTCTCTTTTCCTCCTGAACATTTTGATATATATAAGTCAATATCTATCTCGATTCGTTTATGCCGTTACATACTACCGTTAGGCCAATGAAGTTAATATACCTTGTGTGCGAAGCACTACTAGGTATAAAAAGGCAGTAGAGTGTTAACTACTTGCCCGTAAATCTTGCTTGTTTGTTATTCGATTTGCGTAATTTTTGGTAGGAGTATACTACATACTATTGGGAAGTATCTCACAAAATTTCATTGAAATACATTCTTCAAATTCCAAGCAATCGCTTTTGAAAATAGCAGAGCTTTTATGCTAAAAAGTGGGCGGCGCCACGCCTACTTCACCAAAATCCACAAAATTTGTATACAGTTTAGTTTTGGTTAAAAAGCTTATTATGTGTGTAAAATCTTATTTAAATAACTTATACAATTATGGAAATATCGCGATTTTAATTTTACGAAGAAATTTTTTAGAACTGTGTTCAAAAAGTGGGCGTGTCCGTTCACCGATTTTGTTTATTTTTACAGCAAAGAGTTAGCTTTATATGTTGAACACTTTCTCTAAATATCGTTCCAATAAGTCAATTTTTACCGGAGTTATGGCATGTAAAGTTTTGTGGAATAATCCCCCATAAAGGGGCGGGGCCACTCCCATTTTCCAAAAATTTTGTGCTTTCGACTTTCTTTGCCCACGAACACTTCAGAGGTGAAATAGAAATGATATACAGCTAGTTTAAGCAAAGTTATAGCATATACAATATATCTATGATCCTTTTCAAAATCTTTCGTATAAAATTGGGCGTGGACCTAACCCGATTTCAATAATTTTTTTTCGAAATATTGCTTGTATTAATATAAATATGTGTGCTGAATTTTGTTTTGCTATCTTGAGCGGTTTTTGATTTATGATAAATAATATTTCCAAACTTGACTATATCAAAAGTGGGCGGTACCACGCCCCTTTTTAAAAATTTTTTCAAAAATGTATTTGTTGCCTTAACGCTAAAGTGCATACCAAATATTATCCTTATAGGTGTATTATGTACTGAATAATCACTCTTTTTGTATTTTCGAAAATATTATATATATAGAAAGAGGGCGTGGCTTTTAACCGATTTTGCCTATTTTCAATGGCGCTCGGAGATAAGTGAAAAGGAACCTACATACCAAATTTCATTGAGATATCTCAAGATTTACTCAAGTTATCGTGTTCACAGACGGACGGACGGACGGACGGACGGACGGACATGGCTCAATCAATTTCTCTTTTCCTCCTGAACATTTTGATATACATAAGTCAATATCTATCTCGATTCGTTTATGCCGTTACATACTACCGTTAGGCCAATGAAGTTAATATACCTTGTGTGCGAAGCACTACTAGGTATAAAAAGGCAGTAGAGTGTTAACTACTTGCCCGTAAATCTTGCTTGTTTGTTATTCGATTTGCGTAATTTTTGGCAGGAGTATACTACATACTATTGGGAAGTATCTCACAAAATTTCATTGAAATACATTCTTCAAATTCCAAGCAATCGCTTTTGAAAATAGCAGAGCTTTTATGCTAAAAAGTGGGCGGCGCCACGCCTACTTCACCAAAATCCACAAAATTTGTATACAGTTTAGTTTTGGTTAAAAAGCTTATTATGTGTGTAAAATCTTATTTAAATAACTTATACAATTATGGAAATATCGCGATTTTAATTTTACGAAGAAATTTTTTAGAACTGTGTTCAAAAAGTGGGCGTGTCCGTTCACCGATTTTGTTTATTTTTACAGCAAAGAGTTAGCTTTATATGTTGAACACTTTCTCTAAATATCGTTCCAATAAGTCAATTTTTACCGGAGTTATGGCATGTAAAGTTTTGTGGAATAATCCCCCATAAAGGGGCGGGGCCACTCCCATTTTCCAAAAATTTTGTGCTTTCGACTTTCTTTGCCCACGAACACTTCAGAGGTGAAATACAAATGATATACAGCTAGTTTAAGCAAAGTTATAGCATATACAATATATCTATGATCCTTTTCAAAATCTTTCGTATAAAATTGGGCGTGGACCTAACCCGATTTCAATAATTTTTTTTCGAAATATTGCTTGTATTAATATAAATATGTGTGCTGAATTTTGTTTTGCTATCTTGAGCGGTTTTTGATTTATGATAAATAATATTTCCAAACTTGACTATATCAAAAGTGGGCGGTACCACGCCCCTTTTTAAAAATTTTTTCAAAAATGTATTTGTTGCCTTAACGCTAAAGTGCATACCAAATATTATCCTTATAGGTGTATTATGTACTGAATAATCACTCTTTTTGTATTTTCGAATATATTATATATGTAGAAAGAGGGCGTGGCTTTTAACCGATTTTGCCTATTTTCAATAGCGCTCGGAGATAAGTGAAAAGGAACCTACATACCAAATTTCATTGAGATATCTCAAGATTTACTCAAGTTATCGTGTTCACAGACGGACGGACGGACGGACGGACATGGCTCAATCAATTTCTCTTTTCCTCCTGAACATTTTGATATATATAAGTCAATATCTATCTCGATTCGTTTATGCCGTTACATACTACCGTTAGGCCAATGAAGTTAATATACCTTGTGTGCGAAGCACTACTAGGTATACAAAATTAATTTAAAACTAGTAAGGAAGTCTAAATTCGGGTGTAACCGAACATTAAATACCTAGTAGTGATCTGTTTTGGTATCCTAATTTACTCAGGCCTATTTTAATAACTGAAAATTTGTTATAAAGGCAACTGATTGTTTTCGATAAAAACACTTCTGTTGTGAGTGGTAAATCAAATTATTACTAAATAACAAAATATAAATACCTTTCCTCATGTTCATGAAAGGTATGAAAATAAAAAAAATTAATAAAAAAAAGGCAGTAGAGTGTTAACTACTTGCCCGTAAATCTTGCTTGTTTGTTATTCGATTTGCGTAATTTTTGGCAGGAGTATACTACATACTATTGGGAAGTATCTCACAAAATTTCATTGAAATACATTCTTCAAATTCCAAGCAATCGCTTTTGAAAATAGCAGAGCTTTTATGCTAAAAAGTGGGCGGCGCCACGCCTACTTCACCAAAATCCACAAAATTTGTATACAGTTTAGTTTTGGTTAAAAAGCTTATTATGTGTGTAAAATCTTATTTAAATAACTTATACAATTATGGAAATATCGCGATTTTAATTTTACGAAGAAATTTTTTAGAACTGTGTTCAAAAAGTGGGCGTGTCCGTTCACCGATTTTGTTTATTTTTACAGCAAAGAGTTAGCTTTATATGTTGAACACTTTCTCTAAATATCGTTCCAATAAGTCAATTTTTACCGGAGTTATGGCATGTAAAGTTTTGTGGAATAATCCCCCATAAAGGGGCGGGGCCACTCCCATTTTCCAAAAATTTTGTGCTTTCGACTTTCTTTGCCCACGAACACTTCAGAGGTGAAATAGAAATGATATACAGCTAGTTTAAGCAAAGTTATAGCATATTCAATATATCTATGATCCTTTTCAAAATCTTTCGTATAAAATTGGGCGTGGACCTAACCCGATTTCAATAATTTTTTTTCGAAATATTGCTTGTATTAATATAAATATGTGTGCTGAATTTTGTTTTGCTATCTTGAGCGGTTTTTGATTTATGATTAATAATATTTCCAAACTTGACTATATCAAAAGTGGGCGGTACCACGCCCCTTTTTAAAAAATTTTTCAAAAATGTATTTGTTGCCTTAACGCTAAAGTGCATACCAAATATTATCCTTATAGGTGTATTATGTACTGAATAATCACTCTTTTTGTATTTTCGAAAATATTATATATATAGAAAGAGGGCGTGGCTTTTAACCGATTTTGCCTATTTTCAATAGCGCTCGGAGATAAGTGAAGAGGAACCTACATACCAAATTTCATTGAGATATCTCAAGATTTACTCAAGTTATCGTGTTCACAGACGGACGGACGGACGGACGGACGGACATGGCTCAATCAATTTCTCTTTTCCTCCTGAACATTTTGATATATATAAGTCAATATCTATCTCGATTCGTTTATGCCGTTACATACTACCGTTAGGCCAATGAAGTTTATATACCTTGTGTGCGAAGCACTACTAGGTATAAAAAGGCAGTAGAGTGTTAACTACTTGCCCGTAAATCTTGCTTGTTTGTTATTCGATTTGCGTAATTTTTGGCAGGAGTATACTACATACTATTGGGAAGTATCTCACAAAATTTCATTGAAATACATTCTTCAAATTCCAAGCAATCGCTTTTGAAAATAGCAGAGCTTTTATGCTAAAAAGTGGGCGGCGCCACGCCTACTTCACCAAAATCCACAAAATTTGTATACAGTTTAGTTTTGGTTAAAAAGCTTATTATGTGTGTAAAATCTTATTTAAATAACTTATACAATTATGGAAATATCGCGATTTTAATTTTACGAAGAAATTTTTTAGAACTGTGTTCAAAAAGTGGGCGTGTCCGTTCACCGATTTTGTTTATTTTTACAGCAAAGAGTTAGCTTTATATGTTGAACACTTTCTCTAAATATCGTTCCAATAAGTCAATTTTTACCGGAGTTATGGCATGTAAAGTTTTGTGGAATAATCCCCCATAAAGGGGTGGGGCCACTCCCATTTTCCAAAAATTTTGTGCTTTCGACTTTCTTTGCCCACGAACACTTCAGAGGTGAAATAGAAATGATATACAGCTAGTTTAAGCAAAGTTATAGCATATACAATATATCTATGATCCTTTTCAAAATCTTTCGTATAAAATTGGGCGTGGACCTAACCCGATTTCAATAATTTTTTTTCGAAATATTGCTTGTATTAATATAAATATGTGTGCTGAATTTTGTTTTGCTATCTTGAGCGGTTTTTGATTTATGATAAATAATATTTCCAAACTTGACTATATCAAAAGTGGGCGGTACCACGCCCCTTTTTAAAATTTTTTTCAAAAATGTATTTGTTGCCTTAACGCTAAAGTGCATACCAAATATTATCCTTATAGGTGTATTATGTACTGAATAATCACTCTTTTTGTATTTTCGAAAATATTATATATATAGAAAGAGGGCGTGGCTTTTAACCGATTTTGCCTATTTTCAATGGCGCTCGGAGATAAGTGAAAAGGAACCTACATACCAAATTTCATTGAGATATCTCAAGATTTACTCAAGTTATCGTGTTCACAGACGGACGGACGGACGGACATGGCTCAATCAATTTCTCTTTTCCTCCTGAACATTTTGATATATATAAGTCAATATCTATCTCGATTCGTTTATGCCGTTACATACTACCGTTAGGCCAATGAAGTTAATATACCTTGTGTGCGAAGCACTACTAGGTATAAAAAGGCAGTAGAGTGTTAACTACTTGCCCGTAAATCTTGCTTGTTTGTTATTCGATTTGCGTAATTTTTGGCAGGAGTATACTACATACTATTGGGAAGTATCTCACAAAATTTCATTGAAATACATTCTTCAAATTCCAAGCAATCGCTTTTGAAAATAGCAGAGCTTTTATGCTAAAAAGTGGGCGGCGCCACGCCTACTTCACCAAAATCCACAAAATTTGTATACAGTTTAGTTTTGGTTAAAAAGCTTATTATGTGTGTAAAATCTTATTTAAATAACTTATACAATTATGGAAATATCGCGATTTTAATTTTACGAAGAAATTTTTTAGAACTGCGTTCAAAAAGTGGGCGTGTCCGTTCACCGATTTTGTTTATTTTTACAGCAAAGAGTTAGCTTTATATGTTGAACACTTTCTCTAAATATCGTTCCAATAAGTCAATTTTTACCGGAGTTATGGCATGTAAAGTTTTGTGGAATAATCCCCCATAAAGGGGCGGGGCCACTCCCATTTTCCAAAAATTTTGTGCTTTCGACTTTCTTTGCCCACGAACACTTCAGAGGTGAAATAGAAATGATATACAGCTAGTTTAAGCAAAGTTATAGCATATACAATATATCTATGATCCTTTTCAAAATCTTTCGTATAAAATTGGGCGTGGACCTAACCCGATTTCAATAATTTTTTTTCGAAATATTGCTTGTATTAATATAAATATGTGTGCTGAATTTTGTTTTGCTATCTTGAGCGGTTTTTGATTTATGATAAATAATATTTCCAAACTTGACTATATCAAAAGTGGGCGGTACCACGCCCCTTTTTAAAAATTTTTTCAAAAATGTATTTGTTGCCTTAACGCTAAAGTGCATACCAAATATTATCCTTATAGGTGTATTATGTACTGAATAATCACTCTTTTGGTATTTTCGAAAATATTATATATATAGAAAGAGGGCGTGGCTTTTAACCGATTTTGCCTATTTTCAATAGCGCTCGGAGATAAGTGAAAAGGAACCTACATACCAAATTTCATTGAGATATCTCAAGATTTACTCAAGTTATCGTGTTCACAGACGGACGGACGGACGGACGGACGGACGGACGGACATGGCTCAATCAATTTCTCTTTTCCTCCTGAACATTTTGATATATATAAGTCAATATCTATCTCGATTCGTTTATGCCGTTACATACTACCGTTAGGCCAATGAAGTTAATATACCTTGTGTGCGAAGCACTACTAGGTATAAAAAGGCAGTAGGGTGTTAACTACTTGCCCGTAAATCTTGCTTGTTTGTTATTCGATTTGCGTAATTTTTGGCAGGAGTATACTACATACTATTGGGAAGCATCTCACAAAATTTCATTGAAATACATTCTTTAAATTCCAAGCAATCGCTTTTGAAAATAGCAGAGCTTTTATGCTAAAAAGTGGGAGGCGCCACGCCTACTTCACCAAAATCCACAAAATTTTTTTACAGTTTAGTTTTGTTTAAAAAGGCTAATATGTGTGTAAAATCTTATTTATATAACTTATACAATTATGGAAATATCGCGATTTTAATTTTACGAAGAAATATTTTAGAACTATGTTCAAAAAGTGGGCGTGTCCGTTCACCGATTTTGTTTATTTTTTCAGCAAAGAGTTAGCTTTATATGTTGAACACTTTCTCCAAATATAGTTTTAATAAATCAATTTTTACCGGAGTTATGGCATGGAAAGTTTTGTGGAATAATCCCCCATAAAGGGGCGGGGCCACGCCCATTTTAGAAAAATTGTGTGCTTTCGACTTTCTTTGCAAACGAACACTTTAGAGGTGAAATAGAAATGATATACAGCTAGTTTAAGCAAAGTTATAGCATATTCAATATATCCATGATCCTTTTCAAAATCTTTCGTATAAAATTGGGCGTGGACCTAATCCGATTTCGCTAATTTTTTTTCGAAATATTGCCTGTATTAATATAAATATGTGTTTAGGCCCGATGCCTAAACTCTGAAAAAATGGGCCACCCTAATGTCACTTTTCCGCATCCTTCCAACCACACATACCAATCCACCCACATGTATGTGCATGCCTGCATATTCATGTTTTGTCAGCAACATATACATGCATGTGGGTGTGCATGTGTAGGTTCACCTCCCCTTAAAACCGGAGGCTAAGATTTCGGGTTCAACGGTTGTCCTCGACTGGACAACCTTCTACTTTATCAGCGATTGTCAGCGTAACCACACGTCCGGACCACCCCAGGAATTTCACCGTCAGCCAATTTTCAAGAAAGGTAATATTTCCATTGTATCACTAAAATAATCTAATTCAATAAACGGCCAATATTTATAACGAGAATTCTCGTTCTTCTTATTTTCTTTTTAAAATCCGAATTCGACCGCGGTGCTCTCGAGCCACGGCCGCTCCAGCTAAGCACCACAGCCGAATCTCTTCATGGTCCATCTCCCCGCAGAGGAACCACAGCGAATACAGTCCACAACAACAACATTACATTCAGAAACTTTAATACTAATTTTCATCGTTGGATAAATCCACTGAGCCACACACAGCCATATAACACTGCCGCAAAGAAGCTGCCACAACAACATAGAACATATACATACTCTGCCGATCACCACATCAAAGCACGTAAGTTGTATATTTCTTGCCACTTTTTTTTTGTGTTGCGAACTATTTTTTTTAAAAGTGCCACAGTTTTGTATTTTTAAAGTACCACGCGAGTGAAATCAAAATATAGGTGCGATAAGTGCATAAAGTGAATTTGTCTTTTTCTAGTTAACTTCACATACATAGAAATTTTTAAACACAAGAGGTAACATAACCTCATTTTCACTGTAAAGTCACTGAGCCTTCGAACAATTGTTTTTGTTTTTGATTTCATTTTTTTTGTAATAAATATTACATTGGTTTATCTTAGGCGAGTTTTTCTTTTCAACCCAAATTGACTGGGTTTTGTTTAATTCACAACACAAGTTTAATTATTTGCACAATTTTTCTTTTGTCATTAAATATTCACTTCATCGCCCATTTTGATTCACCGCGCACTTTATTTGTGGTTCTTTTGTTTACATTCCTTTGCGGCAATACCAACACATACATATATATATATAAACATATCCCCGATAGCGTGTGGGTGGCGAGTTATTCAAATAGTACAAATTTGAATTTATTGTTGAATTTTAACAAAATATTCAGACGATTCGGCCAAGTCTGCAATAAATAAATTAAATTTAATTAAAAGCACAAGCCAATTGCGTTCAATTTCAAAGGTTTTATTGAGTTGGGGTTGAATTTTCCTGGGTGTAACTACTGCCATTCCCTTGGATTCTATATTCTAGCTATTGCACGGTTGAGCACTTCCCGTACCTTGTTCTACTGTTCTGCCTTTAACTACATATCTCGTAAAAACCCAAAATATGGAAAGCTTCATTAGGTTGGCTGACACGATCAGCGAATTCGAAGCTGACTATAATGAGATAGAGGATTCCGCCCACACCAAGTTTACTCTTGGCCTTCAACAAGAGGACTTGAAGTCAATGTGGAGGAAAACGAGAACGGCCCAAGATGAGTTGTTAAACTCAAATAAGTTAGAAGCTTCTGACATAGTAGCAGTGAAATTAAAATACAAAAAGGCATACGCCATCTATTTACGCTGCATGTCAGACATAGCTACACGCCAAGCGGCGTTAACAAAAGCTGATACCAAAACGGAAGAAAAGCCCGAATTTGAGCACAGTATCCGCCTGCCTCCTTGCGATACTGAAGTTTTCAAGGGCGATTACTTGTCATGGCCAACATTTCGTGACATGTTCACTGCCATTTATATATTGAATAAGCGCCTAACACCGGTTGAGAAACTTTTCCATCTCAACAATAAAACTCAAGGTGAGGCAAAAGATATTGTCAAGAAATGTCCGCTTACAAATGAGGGGTTCGAAACAGCGTGGAGAAACCTATGCGAGAGATACGAAAATAAACGTATACTAGTGAACTCGCAACTCCAAATTTTGTTTAACTTAAAAAAGGTAGAGAGTGAGTGTGGTAGCGCAATTAAAACATTGCAACGTGATATAAATAATTGCCTCTCGTCCTTGCGAAGTCATAAAATTGACACTTCCAACTGGGACGCAATTATTACATACCTGTGTTCGACTAAATTGCCGGAAAGTACGCTCGGTCTATGGGAACAAAGCATAGACCATAAAGTGGAAATATCCAAGTGGGAGGATATGGACAAATTTTTGTCCAACCGCTTCCAGACACTTGAAACAGTGTCTGGGTTCATAGGGGCTTCTGCCAAAGCGCAGAAACCGCAATCTACGCGACCTGCCAACGAAACCCCTACAAAAAGACTTGGTGCATACCAAGCGAATGTAACAAAGGCACTATGCACAAAGTGCAAGTCAAATTCCCACAGATTGAGAAATTGTCCCCGTTTCCTAAAATTAACGCCGGTGGAGAGAATCAATTTTGTTAAATCCACCAAGGGCTGCCTAAACTGCCTATCCCCAGGACATACCGTGTCGAAGTGCAGCAGTTCGTACGACTGCAACAAATGCCACTCTCGACATCATACGCTCCTGCATGCGGATTCTCTACAGACGCAGGCAACTAGCAGTCCGAATCAGTACAATGCTGATAATGCTGCCTCTACTTCCCAACAGGCACAACAGAGACGGGAAGTTTCAAAATCAAACTCGGATTCTAACCGAAATGTAAAATCCTGCCATGTACATTCAAGTGCAGGTGTGCTGCTAGGGACAGCTCGAGTCACCATTCATCATAATGGGACAGACTTCCCAGCAAGAGCACTTATCGATTCTGGCTCAGAATGTTCGTTCATGACAGAACGACTAAAACGCCGAATCAATCTACCAGCAAAAAGGATGCATGCCCAAGTTTCGGGTATCACTAATGCTGTGTCGGCTCAAGTCAAGGAGGCCTCCCACATTGAACTCCGTTCACCAGTGGACCCTTGCTTTAGCCTAACAACTTCTGTGCTAATTCTAGCCAAACTAACTGGGAATCTGCCATCCTGCCATATCGACGCAACGACTATGCAGGCATTCCCAGACTTAGTCTTGGCAGATAAGAGATTCTACGTTAATGAAGAAGTAGATCTCATACTTGGCGGAGATATATACCCGCAAATAATAATGAGCGGACTGAAAAAGAATGTACTAAGTACACTTCTGGCTCAAGAAACGGTGTTCGGTTGGATACTAACCGGGCGTGTAGACGCACCCAATCCAATCAGAAATATAGTGTCGTTTTACAGCGAAATTTCTTTGGACAAACAGCTTACAGCATTCTGGGAGTTAGAAAATCTGCCCAGAACTAAAAGTCCAAACGCAGATGACAAATACTGCGAAGATTTATATAGGCAAACTACGAGTCGTAGAGAAGATGGGAGATATGTCGTCTCACTTCCGTTCAGACAGGAATACCCGGATAAAATAAACATAGGGGGATCTCTTAGGAGGGCCTGCTTCCAATTCTTCCGAAATGAAACGCGGTTAGCAAAAAACCCAGATTTAGCGAAAGAATACATAAGGGTCCTGTCTGAGTATGAGACATTAGGGCATATGCAAAAAGTTAAGGAGATAGTTCAAGCCGATTCGGCGAATAATTATTTTTTGCCCCATCACGCCGTAGTTAAGGCGGAGAGTACCACCACTAAGGTACGAGTCGTTTTTAACGCCTCAAGCCAAACAGCAAATGGTACAAGCCTAAACGACATTCTCTTGCCTGGCCCAGTACTGCAATCAGATCTTCCAGTACTTATACTTCACTGGAGATTATATCGGTATGTTTTCAATAGTGACATCGAAAAGATGTATAGGCAAGTATGGATAAGCGATGATCACACAAAATTCCAACGGATTGTTCACCGAACATCGCCACAAGAACCAATAAGCCTGTACGAGTTAAAAACGGTCACTTTCGGGGTCAATTTCGCGCCTTATTTAGCAATACGAACCCTTTTGCAACTTGCAGATGATGTAGAAAGTTCATATCCTACAGCATCTAGCATACTAAGGGAAGGCATGTACGTTGACGACGTACTAGCGGGGGGACATACACTCGCATCGGCCATTAATGCGAGAAATGAAATTCGAGAAGTCTTACACTCCGCTGGCTTCCCACTACGGAAATGGACTTCGAATTCTGAAGAAATTCTCAACGACATCCCTAAATCGGATCGGCTGACCGAGGACTTTCTGGCCTTTGAAGATACCAGCACCGTTAAGGCATTGGGCATAAGATGGAATGCCCATTCCGACCTATTCTACTTTCAAGCAGGGTCATTGGAAGAAAGTGAAAAGCTGACAAAAAGAGCGATTTTATCCGCCATTGCCAAACTTTTCGACCCCTTAGGATGGCTTGCACCAATGGTCATTGTGGCCAAAATTTTGATGCAGAACATCTGGTTAGAGGGAACCGATTGGGACGAACCAGTTTCGTCAAACACATTGGAGCGGTGGAACAACTTTAGACAGCAATACCACGAAATCGACAAGATTCGGATACCACGATGGGTGAACTTTTCACCAGAAGACGACGTCGAAATTCATGGATTCTGCGACGCTTCGGAAAGGGCATATGCTGCAGCCGTCTACATGCGGGTCAAAAGGAATGAGGATATCTTCGTATCTCTACTCTTGGCTAAAACCAGAGTAGCACCCGTGAAGACTATTTCACTTCCGCGTCTGGAGCTTTGCGGAGCAGTCCTTTTGGCAGAAATGATGGAATCAATATTCCGAAATATCAAACTTGGACCAGTCAAACAACATCTATGGACGGATTCCACCATCGTTTTGGCATGGATAAGGAAACCATCATGTTCCTGGTCAACTTTCGTCGCACACAGGATAACCAAAATCATCGACCTGGTCGGCAGCAAGGACTGGCTTCATGTCAACTCGGAATCGAATCCAGCAGACTTAGGAAGCAGGGGACTACCAGCATCGGACTTTGTCAACAATTCTATGTGGTTACAAGAAGACAACTCACAATGGCCAGTACAAGAACACGAATACCATACTTCCGTGGAGGAAAAGAGAGCGCAGGCCTACGCAATATCAACGCAACAAGAAATCGATATTCTTGACCGGTTTTCGGATTTACCGAGGGCTTTGAGGGTACTAACATATATTATGAGATTCTTTCGAAGAGCTCATCCCAAAACAAAAGCTTCATTTCAAGAAAGGTCATGTTTAATCTCATCCGCTGAGATTAAGACAACGACTCAAATCTTGATAAAACTCTATCAGAAGCAAATCTATAATGAGGATTATGTGAATTTGAAGAAGGGAAAGTCTATTGAGAAGAAAAGCGAGATATTGCCACTCAACCCATTCATCGACAATGATGATATTATTAGGGCCGGTGGACGTCTTGGAGCATCTCAAGACCTCGCTTATAACGAGCGCCACCCAATCATACTGCCATATAATTGTAGGTTGACGCGTTTGATTGTACAAATGGTACATAAAATCTCCCTCCATGGGGAAAACCAGCTAATGCTCCGTCTCATTCGCACCCAATACTGGATTCCGAATGTCAAGAACATGATTAGGGCCACCATCCATAATTGTAAGGTCTGCACCATTTATCGAAAACGAGCGCAAACCCAACTTATGGGTACCCTGCCTTGCGAGCGCACTACCTTCACCCGCGCGTTTACTAATACCGGGGTGGACTTTGCCGGGCCTTTCGATATTAAAAGTTACCGCGGTCGAGGATGTCGACTATCAAAGGGCTACGTTTGCCTCTTTGTTTGTTTCACCACCAAAGCGATCCATCTGGAAGCGACCAGTGATCTTAGTACCCCATCCTTTCTAGCAGCCTTTTCGCGTTTTATCGCTAGAAGAGGATGTCCAAGAAACATATACTCCGACAACGGTACCAACTTTGTCGGAGCGTCAAGATCTCTACGATCTGAATTTAAGACATTTATCGCTGAAGCCCGAGATAAAGCTATTTCGACATATAGCCATCAAGACATGACATGGCATTTTATTCCGGCCGGGGCTCCACATATGGGGGGACTCTGGCGTGAAGAGCTTCAAAAGCCACTTCAAGAAGTTAGCCTCGCCTCACACATTCACTCATGAAGAGTTGCATACACTATTGTGCCGGATTGAGGCATGCCTCAATTCGCGACCACTAAGTCCCGCCTCCAATGAACCCACGGACCTGGAACCCTTAACCCCTGGGCACTTCCTTACGGGAAGTCATCTTCTGGCTCCGCCAGAACCAGAGGTGAATGAGAGCCCTGCCTCCATTATTAATAGGTGGCAGAAGCTCAAGGCTCTTCATCAAACCTTCTGCAGGCGATGGAAGGTGGAATACTTATCCGAACTTCAAAAACGAATGAAGTGGAAGCATCCAAAACAAAACATGCAAGTGGGAGATCTTGTTGTCATCAAAGAAGACAACTTGGCTCCGAATGAATGGAGGCTCGGCCGAGTTACCCACGTACACCCCGGCGAAGATAACCGAGTGCGTGTAGTGGACCTTGTAACCGAAAAAGGGCAGATCAGAAGACCGTTGGTCAAACTGATTCTGCTCCCTATGGAAGGAATGGATGGCGAGAGGCCCGCTACCTCATCCTAACCACCCACTCCACCTCCAACCAAGACCCTACCATTTCCCATATCCCAAACATCCACCCTTCACTCGCTACCCTTAACGAGGACAATAGAAAGCCTAACGCAGAAGGGCGAACCATTCGGCCAAAGAAAACCTACTTGCACTCGCGAACGAGGCCACAGAGAACCTAACGCAGAAAGGCGAACCTTTCTGCCACTGAAAATTAATCCACCTGCCACGACAAGTTGGCAGCAGATGGACCCACCCTCGTATACATACCCCAAAAATAATATAAATAAACATGGTTATATGAACTTGCCCGTGTCACTCGCCCTGGAGGACACTTACTCCATCATACCGCGGTTTCATCACAATACCTGAAAAGACAAAAAATTAGTATCGTTCTACACGGAGTTAAAATATATCTATTCTAAACAAGGTAGAATTGACAACTGAAATATTTTTTGTAGGAGTTCTTACTTCAAAAAGTATAACCAACAAATTTACCTTTACTGGCCCACGTACAATATTTGGGCCCCATACAATTTTCGTCTTAAAAAGTTAAACCGTACTTGCAAATATAAAAAATTATTATAGAAATTCATAAACTATCTAATAAGCTCACTTTTGCCACCAAGTGCTACTTTGGAGTCTACCTCTTTAAAGACCTTGACCGCAAAGAACAAGCATACATACGTATGTATGTATATATTAGTATAGCAATGAGTTGGGTCACCGGTTACGACTATCATCAAATTCTAAAAGGTGTTGCAGTCGTAAACAGTTACCACGATTTGGTATTTATCAAATAAAAATAACGAACTGAGAAAAATTAAACATTTTAAATCGAACGGGTTAACATTTTTTTTTCATTTGACGCTATAACTCTAACAAAATTAATTAAAATGCAGTAAAATTATGACATGGCATTTGGTTGAACCAAGTGGTTTAATTAATTAATTAATGTAAAATCAAGGCTAAGGTGTTTCATTCTTTGATTGCATTGCAATTAACGTAGCCTCACTTTTGCTCTTAAGACAAAGTCAAACATAAGAAAACTTTTATATGAGTATTCGTACAAATAAAAATGTATGTTTAGTTAAATAATTAAAATTATAATAATTTTTTTAAAGATTTTAGTTTTCACGTATGTATAAGTACAGGCTATTTTGGTGCCTTTAGAATAATGCATATATTTTTTAAATTTTGTATGACCAACACAAATTTGTTGTATAATTATGCAAGGTATAGCAAAGGCTAAACAGAATGAAGTCTACTATTAACGTTGTTGCCAAAGACAAAATTATACTAAGAAGCATAATGCTACGACAGAAAATGGGTGTCACTGCGCGTTGCCTGTTGTTTTTAAATAGAGTATGCCTGAAGGCGTTGGTGCACGACTCTTTGCTCTAGTCTCAGGTCAACACCTGCCGATTGCAGTAGAGGGGTATCTACTACTACTCTAGGGGTATCTTTACTGTTTCGTTCTACAGTTGACCCCAGCCGCTGACAAGTGTTTATAACAGTAGGATCTGATCACCGAAATGTATAGTTTCCGAAAGTGCATGTGTGAATAAAGAAAACAGACGGGAAAAACTTACATTAAGCACCTCCTAGAGCACGCGCAAAATATTTATTTGTTGTTGTATATGTAAAGATACTCTCCGAATTTTTTAAGGCACATAGACCTGACTATTCAACTTGTTGATTTCTTGAGCTTGCGAAGTCAACCTATGTTGATCTTGTAGGAAGAATTGTTGTATTTCATTTGGTGTTCATATTTGATGATAGACATGCCTTAATATAAATACCTTCCTGGGGAGCTTACATTCATTCAGTCTTATTACATGTTGAGTCCTTAACGCGCAACAAACGCAATTCTGGACTCCAAATTATGCTATTTAAAAATTCGCCCAATAAATAGCAAACTAATGTAAAGCCCGTCATAGCACTTAGCATAACGTATCGCATTGGTAAAGTGAGCACATCAAACAACGGATAAACCCAATGACCCGAAAAGTAACGTACAATATGTATCCATATTAAATAGAGTAACATGAATATCATCGCACCTGTGAGTCCTGCCTTGCGACTGGGATATTGGCGAAAACAAGTAAACATATCGAGCGAGCATAGCAATGTTCGTGTGTGATATATGATTGAGCCAGTTGGGATAAATCGCATCCAGGGCTTTGGGAAAAATAAGTTCGCGATCGTAAGCGTATATAACCCAAAACGATATGCATACATTGTGTGCTATTGGAAACGCCCAAGCTGCAAACATATAATCACGTAGTTTGCGTATGCCGGCATTAAGCGGCTCTGACCAACTGCATTCGATCCAAGGAGATCATTCAAAAGCGCCACAAAATGATAAATCGTTTGCAAAATCATATTAAGAAATGTTAAATATTTTAACTTGCCACCCCAACGCGCCCTCAACTCATCCTCATCCTGAACATCCCTTTGCCAATGTACATGATACCAATGATAATAAATGCCATAAGCAAATTGCAATAGACCAATGGTATGTGTGAGCAGGCGTAAATAACTAAAGGCACCTTGCGTATAAGCATCGTTGGTTGTGGTTAGGCGCTCCTCCCTCATGGCGGTTTGCGCTTTTAATTCCTGTTCCTTCTTAAGTCGTTTCTTGCTTTTGGTCATTTTGAAGAAATACTTTATTAAAACGCTTGTTAGCTTATCGCTTGACAAAAAAATCGTCCGTAAAAATAATGCTAGTTGCACTTAGATTCACTCATTTACATTTAGCAATAGAAGAAATGCCCATGTGCTAACCTGAAAATAAAGAAAAATTAGGTTAGACATCAAATTTCAAGTAAATTATAAATTACCTTACCTCGGCAAATACTGCTGACCACGCGCGCCGGAAAAAATAAGAATAATGAATTGGTCATTTTTTTCTGCTACGCTAGCAGAGAAAAATGAACAATGAATTTTCTCTTTATTTTCGGCACTTCTTCTATTGCTAGAGTGGGTAAATGTAAATATGTACATATGTAATACATATTTTGTCGGTCGCGAGCTTTGCTTGACCACTCGCTAGCAAAGCGTGAGTGAACATATATGTATGTGTGGTTCAATTGAACCGTCGCTCAATGCGAGCGCCATATATATATGTAAATATGTTTGCCAATGATCACGCCACTGCACTTAGTGATGCTACGGTTTGGCGACGGGTACCAAAAAACCCGACATGCCGACAAATCGGGACCGCTTACTGCCGGCGAAGGGGGGACGAAATCTACGTTCGTCCCACTCCTAGGCGACCGTGCCGAGGCAAAAAAAAATGTAAAGTCCAAAAAATAAAAAGTTTTTTTTCGTTTCGAAAAAGTTTTTTTTTTGGTTTTTTTTTTTTTTTTTTTTTTTTGGTTCTGGTTTTTCGATTTTTTTATGAGTTTGGGTTGGTTTTCGGAGGGGCAGGACTGTTTTGCCCACAAAACAACAAAATAACCGAAATCGAATAAGCACAGAACCCAAAATACCCTCACACTCTCTACCAGGCTCGGTACCGGATTCCGAGTTCCGCCGGGATTACAGTACCAGCCAAAGCGAAAACGTCGCTGTGTGCGCAGCCCTAACGCCAGCACGAATATAAGTACACAAATATATGTATGTACATACATACGGACATAATGAACGCGAGAAAATAAATGCACTCTGCATGGCGAAACAAAATGCAGGGTGAGTCAAGTAGGAAAATATAACCTTTCGTAGCAAGCGCTACGGTGTTACGGTGACATACGCAACCGTATAAGAATCATAATTTTTGTCACTCCTGGACTCGTTTCGGGCATATAACGGGGCCTATTTATTAGCGTTCCATATATTTACGGCTAGTAACTAAAAATAATATACATACATAATAATATATTAATTTTAAATAATTATGAAATTCTACAAATAAGCAGTGGTGGGTCTCGTGATATTAGACCCATATAAACGGTCGCCGAATTACAGCGCTCTCGCCACCCACACGTACGGGTGTACGGCCGTCAAAATAACCAATCTTTGTTTTATTCTCCTTTCTTCCTCCAGAATGACACGTTTCGCATCCCTACGCCAGCGGGCCGAACGCTTAGCCGCCCGGTACCCGAAGCCATGCCCTCTGTGTGCCGACAGCCATCCGCTTCGGTCGTGCGCCCAATACCAGGGGATGGCGCCCCTGCAGCGCTTGAAGGAGGTCATTCGGGCCGGCTATTGCGACAACTGCCTGTCCATGGTCCACTGTGCTAGGGAATGCACCAGCGACGCCAGATGCCGACGATGTGGTGGAAAACACCACACCACTCTCCACCTGCCAATGGACGACCCCGAACCAACCAGCCCGCCTGCCGAGAAGAGTTGGGCGCAACAAGTGGAAGAGGCAGAGATGGAAGAAGAGATGCTGTCGATCCACGCCTCGGACGCAGCATGGGAGGTAGAGTCGGTACCGGACCCACGGCCGCTCCGACCGACGGAAGGGGCATCGGACTCACTGCCGTTCCGGCCCCTTCTAGCCCACGAGCGGCGAAACCTCGACCGCCACACCGACCCGGTCACCACCTCGCAACACCGCAACCGCGCGCACCGGAACAGCCGGAAGCGGAGACTGGCCACACTGCCGCGCCAGCTTCGCACCAACACCGGCCACGACGACGGGCGTAGACTGGCCTCCCAGCCGCGCCAGCTACGCACCACCAATAGCGACGACTCACGCCGCACAAACACGCACAATCAGCGTAGACTGGCCTCTCAGCCGCGCCAGCTACGCAACACCGACGACAACCACGGTAGATTGGCCCTGCCGCCGCGCCAACTACCACTAGTATCCGGGTTCCGCGACGGTCTCAACCGCACCCTCTCCCGGGTGGGCCCTCCGGTGCGCCCCATGACCACCCTCGCGCCAGCTGCGGTCGTGAAGCTGGAAGCCGGGGGTGGATTGCTACGCATCCGTGCCCTCATTGATGCGTGCTCCCCCCGCACAGTCATCGACCGCTCCTTGGCGGAAGATTTAGGGCTCCGGACGACACACTCGGGCGGAGAGTGCGGTTGCTTCCTCCGCATCCGCGGTAAACACGGAAACAATAAACGAATAACGGCGCACGCGCTGTGTGTCCCGCATTTTCAGCGGATCAGCCCCGCCCAAACCGTCGATGCGAACATCGCCGCTCCTTATGAGCATATTCGGCTGGCTGATCCGCTATTCTATCAGGCCGCACCGCTCCGCTTAGTGCTCGGAGGTGACATATGCGCCGACATTTTCACCGCGGGAACTTTCCCCGCGTCCTTTGGGTCCCTTCGTGCCCAGAGCACGATATTCGGGTTCGTGCTATCCGGCGCCACTAGCATGTAAGGTTAGGTTAAGTTTAAAAAATAATAATAAAACTTTTTCGTTTTTCGTTATGAAATGTGTTCCACCTTTTTTATTGGGTCGAATAGATACATGGCAAGAAATATGCAACACGTATATTTTTCACTCTCTCCCCCTCTCTTAGCTCTAGGTATGATCCGGCCACGCTCCAACCCTCAAATTAGCTGAGGCTGCTCGAAGGCAGACGGCGGGACGGCGCCGTCCGGGATTCATCATTTGAATTTACTAGACTAAGTTAGGCATGCGTGAAAATCCTGCGGCGGTTCTCAGATGTTGCGTATCGCAAGGGGGCCGGCATGTTTAGGCCCGATGCCTAAACTCTGAAAAAATGGGCCACCCTAATGTCACTTTTCCGCATCCTTCCAACCACACATACCAATCCACCCACATGTATGTGCATGCCTGCATATTCATGTTTTGTCAGCAACATATACATGCATGTGGGTGTGCATGTGTAGGTTCACCTCCCCTTAAAACCGGAGGCTAAGATTTCGGGTTCAACGGTTGTCCTCGACTGGACAACCTTCTACTTTATCAGCGATTGTCAGCGTAACCACACGTCCGGACCACCCCAGGAATTTCACCGTCAGCCAATTTTCAAGAAAGGTAATATTTCCATTGTATCACTAAAATAATCTAATTCAATAAACGGCCAATATTTATAACAAGAATTCTCGTTCTTCTTATTTTCTTTTTAAAATCCGAATTCGACCGCGGTGCTCTCGAGCCACGGCCGCTCCAGCTAAGCACCACAGCCGAATCTCTTCAATATGTGTGCTGAATTTTATTTTGCTATCTTGAGCGGTTTTTGATTTATGATTAATAATATTTCCAAATTTCACTTAATCAAAAGTGGGCGGTGCCACGCCCTTTTTTAAAAATTTCTTCACAAATTTATTTTTTGCCTTAACGGTAAGGTACACACCAAATTTTATCCTTATAGGTGTATTATGTACTGAATAATCACTCTTTTTGTATTTTCGAAAATATTATATATATAGAAAGTGGGCGTGGCTTTTAACCGATTTTGCCTATTTTCAATACCGTTCAGAGATATGTAAAAAGGAACCTGCATACCTAGTTTCATTGAGATATCTCAAGATTTACTCAAGTTTTCGTGTTCACAGACGGACGGACGGACGGACGGACATGGCTCAATCAATTTCTCTTCTCCTCCTGACCATTTTGATATATATAAGTCAATATCTATCTCGATTCGTTTATGCCGTTACATACTACCGTTAGGCGAATGAAGTTAATATACCTTGTGTGCGAAGCACTACTAGGTATAATAATTTGAACCCCTTGGGACAAAAGAGTCCTAAGGCGCCAGCCGAAGGTAATACCGGCAACATAAAGAATAAATCTGTGCTAGAAGAAATTTCGGAAAATTAAATATTTGAAAACAATGAAACTAGAACTAATAAAGGAAAAAGAAGTTTAAAAAGATTCCGGAAGAAATAACTCTTGAAAATTCGACTGGGATAAATACCAGAACAAAAAACCTAGATGTTTCTGAAAATAGGAACGTATTAAATAACATGTTAAATGAGGGATCTTCACAGCCTTCAGAGCAAATAAGGAAAAAGAATTAATTGAGAGCTTGCAGAAAGAAATAGATTTACCGTTTCGTACGGATGTTAAGGCAGAGATTCGAACAATTGAGGAAAGGCTAATTTGGTCGAAACAATATCCTTATAAAATGTCGGTGAATGGTTTTGTGAATGATGAAATTCAGAATTTGTTGCGAAAGGGAATAATTAGGGAAAGCAAAAGTCCATACAATTCTCCGGTATGTGTGGTTCCAAAGAAAGGGACAAATGATGACGGAAGTCCGAAGCTGAGGTTAGTCACCGACTTCAAAAAAATTAATGAGAAAACTACGTCGGATAGATACCCGATGCCAAACCCGGAAATAATACTTTCAAATTTGGGAAAGTCAAAATACTTTTCTATAATTGACTTAAAGTCTGGGTTTTATCAAATATTAATGAAAAAAGACGATATAGAGAAGACGGCATTCTCTGTGAATAATGGAAAATATGAATTTTTAAGAATGTCATTTGGATTGAAAAATGCACCGAGTATTTTTCAAAGAGCTATGGATAATGTCCTAAGAAAATATATAGGAAAATTTTGTCATGTTTATGTTGATGATGTTATAATTTTTTCACAAAGTTTGGATGATTACAAAAAACATTTAAGTTTGGTGATCGACATACTAAAGGGGGCAAATATGAAAATATCTTCTGAGAAGTCAAAGTTTTATCAAAAGGAGGTGGAATTTTTGGGATAAATATGTTGTAGCAAATAACATTATCAAAACTATACAGAATTATCCAATACCAAAAACATTACGTCAATTGCGAGGATTTTTGGGATTGACAGGTTATTATAGCAAATTTATAGAAAACTACGCTGTAATATCAAAAACATTAACTAAGCATTTGCAAGGGGAGAATGGAAGAATTTCCCAATATCTATCAAAAAAGAGGGATGTTAATCTCGATCAGGAGGTAGTAGCTGCTTGTGAAAAGTTGAAAGGTTTGTTGTCTCAACAGGTGGAATTAACTCAACCTGATTATAATAAAAAATTTGTTTTGACTACAGATGCGTCAAATGTTGCTTTGGGGGCTGTGTTATCACAGGAAGGTAAACCCATTCTATTTATTTAAAAAAAATTGAATTCTACTGAATTAAATTATGCAACCAATGAGAAGGAATTGTTTGCTATAGTGTGGGCTTTAAAAGCCCTACGAAATTACCTTTACGGTGTGAATGACTTGGAAATACACACCGACCATCAGCCTCTATCGTTTGCGATTTCTGAAAGAAATCCGAATATTAAAATTAAAATATGGAGAGCATTTATCGAAGAATTTTCGCCAAAAATAATTTACAAACCAGGGGCGACAAATGTCGTTGCTGACGCACTATCAAGGCAGATACTGAATAATTTAACTAGTTCTGAGGAGTCAAGCCGCTCAAGTGATTCAATCGTAAATACTCAACATTCTGCAGAAAGCAGTGATGAGTATCAGGTTCATCAAACAAAAAAACCATTAAATCATTTTAAACAACAAATATTAATAGATAACGGCGCAAGAATAACTGTCTTAGAGACAATTCTAAATTCTAATCTAATTTCAATAATAAACGATTCTTAATTGAATATGACATACCAGGAAATATAATAGGTGTTTTAAAGGAATACGTAAATCAAAAAATAGTTACGGGAATACACTGCACGCCCGAAGTGCTTTATGAAATAAAAAACCTTTTAAGGGAAGCATTTCCAACAATAAAATTTTTACATATATACAAAGTTATTCGCTAATGATGTTCCTAATAGAGAGGATCAGGGAGCAATTATTGAACAGACGCATAATAGGGCACATAGGAACTATAGGGAAAATCTGGCTCAAATAAGGAATCAATATTACTGGCCATTAATGATTAAACAATTTAAGCAATATGCGAAAAATTGTGAAATTTGCAATAATAATATATACGAAAGGCACCCCAAATTAATTCCGATAGGAGAGGCACCTATCCCGGAAAAAGAAGGATAGCAACTCCATATGGACATTTTTTTCGCACAAAAATTAAAATTTATTACGGGTCAAAAATGGGGCATCCAAAGAATGAAATAGAAATTAGTGTGTTGGCTGTGTGCCAAAGAATCATTCTGTTTTATTATAAAAATGTTAGCCTATTTATACAAAATATTTCTTACTTTTTACTTATTTACTACGATACATATTTACTCTAATTCTTACATATTAAAGTAAAAGAGAATCAAGAGAGAATGCATTCCAATGCATGCATGTGCATATGTATGTACATATGCACATACATAAATATACATATTTTGTCAAAGTATATAAAAGCGTTTGCCCAATTCGTGGGAAATCTACGCATAGCCAAAATACATAACATCAGCAATAATTTTGGCTGGGAGTTTGTTTACGTTGGCGGTCGGTAATTAAGCCGCTGCTAGCGCTTGCATATATATGTGAGCATTTATATATGCAAGCGTTTTGGATACATATATATATTTTAATATACCGTCTGTATGTAGGCATGTGCATGCATTGGACACACTACACCTCCTTACCAAAGAAGAATCGCGTAGCATTGCTGTGCTTAATGCGACACCGATTCTATTTCATTTAATTACTTTGGCGTAAATCAAATTTTATGACTTATTTGGTTACTATATGAGTTATTCTATTTCAGTAAAATTTTACAATTTTTTTTGTTTTGCTTATTATTTCAAGTGGCTCTTTATTCTGTATGTTTACAATGGGCTGACTTATTTATTTTGTTTGTTTTGTTTATACATGTGTCATATTTTTCTTACGTAATTTTGAAAAGAGTTTGTTTAGAGAATTTTGTGTTTTTCTTTTGTACACATTCTCGTTTGGTGTTTATTTAAAGTGTAATGAACTTATTCTAGTAGTTTAAGTCTATTTTTGTGTATTACTATTTTCTTATCGTTTAAAGTATTTTTATGTTGGTTTTTATTTTCTACATTAGAAAGAATTGAAGTAAAATTGTTGTGCTTATCAATATTTGTTGCTCTATACGGAATTAATGAAAAATTATTATATGAATCGATATTTACTACTCTATAGGGCCCTTTATATCTACTATCTAATTTATGACCTGCTTCGTCTCTAACTAAAACTATATCTCCTAAGTTTATTTCCTTAAGTTGTATATTTTTGTCATAAACGACTTTTTGTTTTTCCTTAGCCTGTTTTACTAACCTATTAGCTCTTTCCTGTGCTAGTTGGAGCCTATATTTAATTTCCTTATCATAAGCCTCATGATTATATACCGGGCTAATGACATTTTGTTTTAAAAATTCGTAAGTCAGGGGGGATTTTGCAAAAACTAGCTCAAATGGGCAGTAACCATGTACTGTAGATGGTGTTGTATTGTAACAATACGAAAAATACTTTAGATACTCATCCCAATCGTCTTTGTCAATGGATATGTAAGAACGTACATATTCATTGAATGTTCTATGACTACGCTCAATCGTGCCTAAAGTTTGGTGATGATACGGTGTAGATGTTTTATGTTCGATTTTTAGCAATTTGCATAATTCCTCAAATAAACTATTCTTGTATTCGGTTCCCATATCTGTTATGATTGTTTTCATGCAACCATAAATTAGAATGAAATGTTCGAATACAGCCTTAGCTACTACTACTGCATGTTTACTTTGAACAGGGACCGCAACTAAATATTTAGTTAGATCACACACAATTGTAACTGCGTATTCATTTCCGTGAATTGATTTTGGTAGTGGTCCGATCGTGTCAATCTGCACAACATCGAACGCTTTTGTTGGTGTTTCGGTTATTGTCATGGGTTCTTTTAAGTTCACGCTTGTTTTATTTTTACTGCAATGAATGCATTTTTTGATATAATTTTTAATATCATTTTTCATATTTCTCCAGTAGTATTTTTGTCTTATATTATTAGTCATGCGATTTATTCCTGGGTGGCCACCAAAAACAGGATCGTCATGATATTTATGAAGAATTTCTTTAATTTTTTCCTTATTTGTCACATGCATAACCTCCGGAGTTAATGCTATAATTAAATTTTTGGGAGCTTTGGTACCAATTTCTTTAAATGTGTCTACCCGGGTATAATTATTCTTAAACAATTTGTCTCCTAAGGACAACTGTATTTTTTCAATTCCCAAATTGCCGGCTTCTCTCATAAGCCTGGCAAAGAATTGACCTAAGTCAATCTTCGCCTCAACAATTAGGTTTTTTATATTAATTTCGCTGCAAATTTTCTTTCCTTTTTTGAAACATAATTTCGGAGGATCGAAAACGAGCTGGACTAGTCTTTTTACTTCACATTTATATAGCGCTTCATATATGATTAGGTTCTCTCTGTGACTCTTTATTTCTTCATTTTTACTACTGGGGTTTTTCTTAGTTTCCGATCTAGTCGTAACTTTTAATATTTTACATGCTTCTACTGACATTTCTTTTAAATCTTTAATATTAATGCGCGATAACGCGTCTGCTACATAATTTTCTTTCCCTGCTATATACTCCACCTCGAAATCATATTCTTCCAAATCCAATCTGATTCTAGTTAATTTTGATGAAGGGTTTTTCATCGAAAATAAGAACGTTAAAGGTCTGTGGTCTGTTTTGACCAAGAATTTTCTTCCGTAGATATATGGTCTAAAATAGGTTATGGCCCAATGAATGGCCGCTAATTCCTTCTCAATTGTTGCTTTATTAATTTCTCCTTTTGTAAACGATCTAGATGCATATGCAATTGGTAATTGTTTTCCTTCATACTCTTGGCTTAGCATAGCCCCGCAAGCATAACCACTTGCGTCAGTTGTTATACAGAATTGTTTACTGAAATCGGGATACTGTAGAACATTAGGGCTCATTAACGCAGTTTTCAAATAGTCAAAGGATTTTTTACAATCCTCCGTCCAATCAAAAACTACACTTTTCTTACAAAGTCTTGTCAATATTCTAGAGTATTCCGCAAAATTTGGAATAAATCTCCGATAATAATTGCAAAATGCGACGAATCGTTTCGCCTCATCTGCATTTTTAGGAGTTGGGTAGTTTTTAACAGTTTCAAATTTACTGGGATCTGGCAAAATGCCTTTGCTTGTGCATTTATGACCAAGATAAGTTACTTCCTGGTTGAAAAATATGCATTTATCTGGATGTAATTTTAAATTATATATTCTACAAGTTGCGAAAACGTCTCGTAAATTTTTGATCATATGCTTTTCGGAGCATCCTAGTACGACTAAGTCGTCCATGTATAGGAATGCTTGTGAAGGTTTTAAGCCTGAGAATGCTAATGTCATCATTCTCTGAAATGAGTTTGGTGCTACCTTAAGACCATACGGTAATCTTTTAAAGCGGTACGTGCCATTGTCGGCCGTAAATGACGTGATATCTCTCGATTCTGGGCTAAGTTCTATTTGATGAAAGCCTGACATTAAGTCTAAGCATGAAAAATATTTAGCTCTTCCTAATTGATCTAATATGTCATCTATTCTTGGTAAAGGGAATTTATCTGCGGTTAATTTTTTATTTACTTGTCTGTAGTCGACAACCATTCTCCATCTTTTTTCTTGATTATTAGGGAGTGATTTTTTCGGTACTAGTAAAATTGGACTATTAAATTCAGACATTGAAGGTTCTATTATATCGTCTTTAATTAATTTATTTACTTGTTTACTTATTTCGCTCTTGTGGGATTCTGGTATTCTATAGTTTTTAACATAAACTGGATTATTATCTTTCATATGGAGTTTTTGTTTGTAAAAGTTGTTAGTGGTAATTGGTTCTGATTCTAATGAAAAAATATCAATGAACTCTGTGCATAATTCATTAAGTGATTTATTTGCAAACTGTGGAAAGTTTTTATTTAGTCTTTCTAATTTTTCTTTATTGTTGGACTCATTTTCTATTTTATTATTTTTAATTATTGTATAATCATTAAAATTTTCTGTCTTTATATTAAATTCATGAAAAGTTGCATTTTCATCTGTTGTATTTATAATTCTAATAAATGTTTGGTGTGAATCTGCTAAGGTATTTGCAATAAATATACCTTCAGCCAATTCTTGTTGTGGAGTTAGTAATTCTGAATATTTATTATTTTTAACTTTAATTTGTCTTACTACTTCTGATCTTGCTGGTATTGAAATACTATCAATTGTTGGGTTGCTAGTCATCTGAATTATTATGTTTTCTGGGTAATCATACGGTCTCAATATTAGGGTGTCCCCATCTTTGTTGTAATCTAAAATGCAATTATATTTTTTGATAAAATCTAAACCCAGTATTCCATCACATGGAATTGGAAAATTGTCTTCTACTATATGAAACTTGTGTTTAATCAATAGATAATCATCCTTTAAATCTGCTTTAACGGTGCCAATAGTGCTTGTTATGCCTTGGCCAATTCCTTTTAAATCTGTTTTTTGTGAATTGTGAATAGTGACATGATCGTCAATTTGACCCCTTTTTATAATTGAAATATCAGCTCCTGTATCGATCAGGAGGGTTGAAATGGAATCATTCAGAGTTGTCTTGGAAGATATGTAGCTATTTAGGTGTAAATTGAAAATATATAACTTTTTATTTATTGAGGTGGAGTTTGTTGGTTTTCCTGTTGCGTAGCAGTTCGGACATTTCTAGTATTATTGCGAGTATTTCCTCGCGATCCGAAACTTCGACCGGATCTTTGGTTATTTGATCGGTTATTATTGTTATTGTAGTTATTGAATGTTCTTCTTTGATTACCTCTATAATTACCATTGTGATAACCTCTGCTGAAGTTACCTCTAAAATAATTTTGCTGGCGAATGTGCAAAAGGGAATTTGGGTTACCAGTCACCTCTGTGCAACTGTTAGTAAATTTTGATATAGCCTCGTTCATTGAGTTGAACGTTCCGGCTTGCATTATAGTTTTTACCTTGTCATTGGAGCAATTTTTAGACATAGCTTTTACGGCTGATTGTGTTGCATACTTGGATGCTAGTTCTGGCGTTAATCCGTCAGATATGTATGCTCCTTCCAATGATTTTGTTAATTTTTCAATTTCGGCAGTGTATTGGTTTGCCGTTTTGCTCCGCTGTTGCACATTCAGGAGTTTTGCTGCCAAAACTTCAACTGATTCGCCTTTAATTGCTGTTTTTAATTTTTGTTTGATTGCTACTATGGTCGTTTCAGAGCTTATATAATTTCTAGCTGTGCCCTTTAGTTTTGTTTTAATAAGAGATACTGCGATAGCCTCGTGGTCCTCTTTGATTAATTCGAGGATATCGAGGGCATCCAGAAAACTAGGTAGGTTTTCTGCCTTGCCATCGAACTCTGGTAAGATCGATGACGCAGTTTTAATAAAAGTTGTGATCGCTTGTGCCATTTTGGAGTATGTTTGTGCACTTCGAGGAAGTTGCAGCAGGGCCTGTTTCTTGTTTTTCCTCAATATCTGATCCGCTTTCGATCAAATATGTGTCGAAATCAATTTCGATGTTTTTCCCGTAGGATGTAGGTATCACAATATCAATATTATATCTTGATAATGATGATACCAATTTGTCCCTAATATATGTGTGTATTTGGTAGGATTCTGACTGATGAGCTGGTGTGAGGGTATTATTTATGGATTTTATTATCTTTCCTGTGTTATTCAGTGACAGCAGTATAACATTGAGATGTTTCTTTACTGTCTCTGCTTTTATTTTTATATTTTTGCATATGCATTTATATGATTTTTCTGCGTTGGTTTTTTCCTCATAAAGCTTTGTAAGAATTTCATCCCATTTACTCATTTGGAATAGGTAGAGAAATTCTTAGACTTTATCCAGTCCGTGGGCGCGACTCAGGTATTTCTTCTTCAATACCTTGTTATGGATTGAGTATATTTTTAAAAACAGATTCAGACATGTGCAGACCGTCACAATCAAGAGCAATACCTTTATGAAGTCCAATGCTTCGGTGTGGTCAATTACTTGAATGGAATTGATCACATTCGCATTAGGCTCTTCCAATTTCGATTCGTGGCCTCCCATTGACAAAAAGAAAAAAAGTACAACAAATGGAAACAAAATTTTCCCTAATGTGGGTCTGTTCGTTCCATAAATTTGGCCTCGAACCTATATTTTTCCTCAGAAGTGGTCAATAATGGTTCTAATGCGTTCTCCATAACAAGATTTTATTATTAATTTAAAAAAAAATTTCTTTAAACACTATAATGGAGAAAAATTGTCTTCATCTATCTAGGGTTTTTATCCCTATGCATTTTTAGGTTAAAAAAAAACTTTAGTACATATTGAAATTCTTAATATTCAAATTAATTTAAGCTAATAAGAAAAATACTCCAGGAGGCTATTGTCCTTCGGGAACATCTTGCATCTGCTTTATTTGGTTTCTGGGACGTCCTATATATGTCCTGTCCTAATATTATTGAAAGGACTGCAGCAAATTTCTTTGCTACGTTTGTCCTTATTTACAGATTCGTAAGCAGGATCGCCATGAAAAATGGGGCATCCAAAGAATGAAATAGAAATTAGTGTGTTGGCTGTGTGCCAAAGAATCATTCTGTTTTATTATAAAAATGTTAGCCTATTTATCAAAATATTTCTTACTTTTTACTTATTTACTACGATACATATTTACTCTAATTCTTACATATTAAAGTAAAAGAGAATCAAGAGAGAATGCATTCCAATGCATGCATGTGCCTATGTATGTACATATACATAAATATACATATTTTGTCAAAGCATATAAAAGCGTTTGCCCAATTCGTGGGAAATCTACG